>VWYH01000586.1:108359-302441 GCA_013399365.1 Pampusana beccarii
AATGGGTACAAACTGGAACACAGGAGGTTCCACTTAAATGTGAGAAGAAACTCCTTCTCAGTGAAGGTGACAGAGCACTGGAACAGGCTGCCCAGGGAGGTTGTGGAGTCTCCTTCTCTGGAGACATTCAAACCCGCCTGGACACCTTCCTGTGTAACCTCATCTAGGTGTTCCTGCTCTGGCAGGGGGATTGGAGTGGATGATCTTTCGAGGTCCCTTCCAATCCCTAACATTTTGTGATTCTGTGAAATTATTACAATAGCACCAGAAGGGATAACTAGAAGTAAAAGAAGATTATTAAGAAGAAACGTAAGGCTTACTTATGATGTCTTTAATCAAGGAACACCGCTGAACAATTGTTATGGCTTGATACATAAATAAGTCTTACTGAATTTGTCATATCAGCAAAAAATGCAAAATGAAGGCAGAAATGCCTTGATGATGTTCTGTCAGTAATCTCTCTTCCCGTATATGGATGTAGTTACACTGCATATGTTACCTCTTTTCTGCATAATTATATCTGTACTGGAAGGGTATTGCTTTGTGTATGTTGATGTTCTCAAATGTATTGTTACAGTCAAAATCAGTGCCATTTTCTAGTGAAGGAGGTTTGCCTTTCATATTTCAGGTCACTTTTTCCAAATCCAATTGGGTTGTTTTCACTCTCTTTTTTTCTTTTTTTGATAAGGAAGTAAACTGAGAGACCTAATTTTCTCATTATCCTATGAAGTACTAATTCTCTAGTGGCAATATTCTTGAATTTTAATAACTTGAATTTTAAAAACATTTCTACAAATTGTCTGTCATTTTTACTTTTTCCAACGGGAAAGGAAGAAATGGACACATAACAAAACAATAAATATTCTAAGGACCAAATTTATTGAAAACCCTTTTTCCGTTCAAGTCTCACATCCTCAACGATTTTTTTTTTTACTATTTTCTATCATGTTTTAATATTATTAGAAGGGTAATTATAATTCAAACATAATAACAGCATTGTAGCAGAAAGTAAGGACTTGTAACGCAGTGGAAGATGGAAGAGCTTAGGAGCTTCCTGGAGGATGTGATCTAGACATGGGTTGTAAAAAGGATCTTCAGAGGCCTTTTTCTCAACCGCTCTTAATATCTTGTCACACTCTTCAGCTGTATTCCTGAAAAATGCATCAGCTTCATATGACAGACAGCAGCATTTACTGCCATCTTTGGAAAATCTGCATAAACACACTCTTGCAGTGTGCATATGACCAGTGCTCGGAAGTACGAAAACACAGACCTTATCCTATCCTATCCTATCCTATCCTATCCTATCCTATCCTATCCTATCCTATCCTATCCTATCCTATCCTATCCTATCATCCCTAATTAACCTATTTTCTTGGCACAGAATGCAAACTCTACCTTAGAGGTTAGGAAGGCATATGCTATTATTAACAGCTTCTTTACGATTTTAAGCTCTTTCATTTTAAATAGTTTAATTTTAAACATTTTTAACTCTTTAATTTAGAGTATCATAGCTTTAGAATATTTTCCAAATCACTAAATGGGGAAATCTGATTTTTACATCATTTACTCTTCCTTGCATAAAAGCGCATGTGTGTAAATGTAAGAGCATATGCATAATGCAAACTGTGGCAATGCTTTGATATGAGAAGTAGTGTTGCAGTTGTCTAATCATCCCAGCCACTCCTCTTTGGGACTCTGTATTTCAAGTTAACAGTTTACGTCTGGCCGTAAAGATTAACTGACTGGCTTCACTGGAGTAATATGAGAAGGAAACTCAAGAAGAATTGTTCTCCAGTATAGGGAAAAAATGTTTAGATCACAGCAATCTTTCAGATCTCGAGACAGTCAACAGAATAGTCTGTTCTCATTTTCTATTTTATTTAGAGATTGAAGAAACAGCCTGAGCTTTAAAATAAGGAGAACGTAGCCACATAAGGGATATAAATAAACTGTGTCATTAGATACATAACTGCTGTGCCTCTGAGACCTGACACAGTCCTCACCTTTCTATTATGATAAGTAACTTTAATTACATCCATTACTTCATGCAGTAATACCAGTAAACTACTTGAAATTAGGTCTTGATTGGGCTCATAATCTTCTTTAAGCAAATATAACCTGACAGCAGTGATAAAAGTAATAGTAAACTAAATTAAACCCAGAAATGCTATGATTGTGACAAAGAGGTTTTCCTACTACAGGGAAATTCAAATGCCTGACAAATAGTTAGCAGCCAGGCTGTTCATACTGCTGGGTTTTGGGGCAGTCTACGTGTGGCCACTGGCATTTCATTCCAGCTTTGCTTTGGTATCTCATTTCTTATAAGAACTCTTCTAAAAGTATTCTGAACATGCTCAGGAAAACTATTCAATCATTTTCTTCTGTAGTGAGTTAATCAGGTTATACTTAACTATATTTTATTGCTGAGCCTTCTGTAATAGTCTAGTTTTGCTAAAAAGTTAAATTCTCTATCTAGCTTTCCTTTTTTATGAATAAAAAAATAACTTAAATTCTAATGTGTTTAAGTACTAATCTAGTGTAGTGGGAGACTGGCATCAAACTGAAACCTCTAGTTCCTGTTATTCTTTTTTGTTTTGTCTGTTTTATTGTCATTGTGTCTGTAAGCACAAAGGTATGGTAGGAATTGGGGTCCTTTACCTGCTGCTCATTACGCTACTTGAGGTGTCGTGCCTCACCCAGATCAGAAGAGTGTGGATAAGGCAGGAAGACTGTAGTGGTCCCGATCTCTCTCTGCTGTCTCAGTCTAGCCCAAGAAGTTATACTCCAGCTCTGGGGGGATGGTCTGTGCTCCCCACTGCCTCTGTGTCAGGATGTGGAAATTCTCACAAACTGAACTGCAAAGAATGCTCGATGTCACTGTCATTTACTGGAAGGACCTTGGCCCACACAAGGGAAGTTTGACTCCCCTGCCTCCGCTGCTTCACTTAAAGTGGGAGGAGTTCATTTTGGGTTTTCGGGTGTGGGTGGTGTGGTTTTGTTTTGTTTGAGGTTTGTTGTTGTTGGTTGTTTCCTTGTTTGTTTGTTTGTTTTTCCTAGAGCTGTAATTTTCTTTAACCAAGCTCTGGTGATTTCTCATGAGTGGTTAACAGATGGATGTATTTACTTTTATTTATCTGATCTTTTGTTTATCTAATACAGTTAATATTAGTCAAGGATTTTAGACTTTGATTTTTTTCTATTACCATTTTCTGAACTTTCAGCAATAGTACGAGTATTATTCGTGCATACAAAATACAGTAGTATAAGGTATGTATGGAAACACATAAACAGAGTCAAGGCACTTAAAAATAAAAATGAACAAGGACTGCTGGAAATTCAGGTGATGTAAAGTGTTTCTCTACTTGCCCTATTAAGTGATAATAGTATATACTGTCACTTGAATGGATTCTCTGTGTATTCTACTGCAAGCTGTTGTGACAGTGTTTAATATTTGTATTTCTTTTTGGACTTTTTTGTAGATCGTGGCAAACAATCACATTTGATAAACAGCCTGCATCTTTCATCAGAATAGTCGGAACTCACAACACAGCTAATGAGGTAAGGAACTTTTCAGAAAACATATAATTTTCATGATTATGCAACAGTACAGATTTTAATATCTTACAATGAAATTGATAGTGCTTTCTAAAACATACTTCATTTTTTTTTTTTTGCTCTGGCAATCCACTGAAATAAGAATGAATGCTTTTCTTCTTTGAATATTTGTGAACTGTGTTATCATCTTCACAGCCTCTAGAGTTGAAGGCCTATTACCACTGGGGGGGATATATTGGTGTTTTACAAAGTACAGTAAACTATTTCTGGTTTTGACATTTGCACAATGTTATCAAACATTCCTATTGGGTTTGGTTTTAAATTTTTCCTTATTTTGGTGAAGGATGAAAACACCATTTTAGTGCACAAGAGAAAGGTGTACGGTCTCTGATTACTTGATTTTATCAGCTTTGTTTTAGCTTTTTAATGAATAAAACGTAAGAAAAATGTCGTCCCTCGTAAGAAAATCTTATTTGCATAAGATTATGTTATAACTTATTTTCATACCTGGTAAATCAGTTTACCAGTAGTGGCCAAACCAAGAGGTTTTTTTCTATTTATTTTATACAGAAAAAATACATTTTTCCCTAACCAACCAAATGCAATATCATCTGCTTTTTGTTTACTTGTGCATCTGTCTTTTGTAACTGTGAAGTCCAGATTTTACAGTTGACTTTAGTGGAGCCATTTACAATATGTGAATTTAGGAATATATGTAAATCATTGAGATTAGGACCTTATAGATGAGATCATAAGAGGCGCCAAAAGCTTCTCTGTGTATGCATGCATGTCTACATCCCACACAATTAGTTCATCACAAAACATTGTACTTTCAAGCTTTACAGTGAACATCGGTTAGCACTATTACATTTGTAGTAGAGTTGGTCAACCCTAACGGCATTAGGAGTTGGGATTTCTGATCGTATTTAGCATATGGGGTTGCTGGTTCTTAGGCACTGAAAGAATTGTCAAATAGCATCGTTTATGTCCAATTTTAGAGCAATTATTGCAAATTATTACACGCCGCCAGATGTCAACACTAGTTTTCAGCAGACAGTTGCAAAGAAGCTGACCAATCAACTGAACTGGGAATATAATCTTTTTTTCCTAAGCACCGTCTCTTGCAGTGTACAGTTCAGCCTCAATCAGAGAGTTCTTAGAAATACAGAGTCAGAAGCTGCCTCCAGCGTTGTTGTACCGGCATTATGACCTTTGCCATTACTGATCCATATAGACAGTCTTGTTCCCTCTCATGCCAGTCTCTGTAAGTTCTCTTTATTAAAAAAGAATGAGGTGCATTGCATAAACTTAGCAAATCAGCCTACAAGAAGCATTACCTCCAACTTTTAATTCTTAAAGTTAGCTTTAAGCCATGAAGAGTAAGGAGCTTTTAAACATCATTCTAATTTCAAATTGGTTACTATTTCCAAGGAATCTAATACCCTGTGTAATTATTTATATGGAGCACTGCATAACTATAGTGAAGATCAGCATATGCAAATTGAGGTTACAGCTATTCATGTAGTGGCTCAATGGAACTATAAACACATGCTGCTGTTCTAGGTCTTTTCTTCTTTTGTCTTTAAAATCTCTACCCAATGCTATTTTTTTTTAAATTATTTCTCCTATAGTTTGTAGAGGAGGAACGTTATCAGCATGCACATATTACTAAATTACATTGGCTTGATATATATTAAACAGATGGTCTGTAAAATTTTTGTAATAAATTTTCATTTTCCAGAGAAGGCAGCGAAGTATTTGTCATACTTTCAGTTTAAATACTCACAGTGTAACCAAAGTCTTGGTTTGTTCTGGGGTCTCAGTAGTCTCTTCAGTAAGAACACAAGCAGTTTCCAGAATTCTTTGCCTATAGCTGGTTGTATTTTATGTCAAACCATTCTCATTTTAAACAAAAGATGCTAACAGCAGGATATTCTCATCAAGGAGTTTTACTGTAATAGGTATAAAAATACCTCCTGCTTATCTGTACTTTTCAAAGGGAAAAGCTGATTTTTGGAATTGCAAAAAAATCCCGTAAAACTTCTTTATTTTGTGAATGATTTCATCTTATAAATGCATCTTTTCCTTTGCCATGTTCTCCAAATTTTGAAAGACGTGATGTTCACAGATTTTTTTGACTTGACATTTGAATATTTTTTGGTATGTTAGAACATGATAGGAAGGTAACTTTTTGTTTTCTTGAGCTTCCAGACATCCTACTTTTATAAAGACATGCATTATTTTTACTTAGTCCTTGTCATCATTTATTTGTCAGACAGGTCACCTGATATTTTTATTGTGTAAGTTTTATCTTTTTATTCCTCTTCAGTATTAGTGACCTGGAAAGGACATCTAGTTGCTAATGCGAGAGCTTTATCTTACAAATTACTGCACCAGTGTGTATGTACTTGGCCTTCCTGCTTTGTATCTCAGACCTTTCTTAAAATATCTATGAGATGTGTAACATGCCATTGATCTTATTCCTTTACATATATATATATTCTACCTTTTTAGAGAAACACATGCAAGGTTATTTGTTTTAGTAATACTGTTCTGAAACACCTAACTCTGCAACTGGATGAAGCAGATGAGCTCAGTTGCGCTTCTCTGTCATCTGCTGCTTTCACAAGCTGGATTCTCTGTGTGTTGAAGTGGCAGAGTAACTGAATATAACGTCGTAAATTCACAGTTTGTTAATGTGCCAGATGCTGAGTTGAGCATTAAGAATTTAGTGTGAAAAAAACAGTAACAATGAAAGTAACAATTTAAGAATTGGGTACTTCAGACTCTTGGACTAGTGTTAGCTAAATTTCAGTGGTATCCATACTAGCTTTGAAAAAGCATCCATCACCCTGTGGAGTTTTAAATGAGAGAAACACTATTGGTGTGGGATACAGTAGAAATATGGAATCTTCTGACTTGGAGGCCTCCATCCCACTCAGTAGACTGTGCTGCTTTTCAAAGAAAGCAGCGTATTACAGAGTTGCGCTGATGAGATAATGTGCTTTCCCACAAATCCTGATGCTCGTAAGTGTGGCTGGGAAAATGACAATAGCCGTTATTTAAAAACATGGGAGCTGGGTGAGTATAAAAGGGGCTTCTCAGGAAGTGTAGCTGAATGTAAAAATTGGCTTCTCAAGGACTGTAACAGATGGAGAGAATTCATGCCACTGTAGAAATTAGTTCAACTTTAGGAAAAAATCTCACCAGAAGAAATGCAGAGGAAAACCATTTTGTGCACGTGTACATATGTGGGTACGGGTATAGATTTGTTGTCTGTTCATATCTAAAGGCATAGTGATACATCTTTTTGTGAGCGTGTGTATATATAGATATATAAACATGCATCACTATGTATTTGTACAAAAAACTGCAAGAATTCTTCCACTGAGAGGCATAGGAAAATATAATGGGGATTAAAAAAACAGTGACTGTGAATATTTTTTTATTCTTTTCATGTATGCTGTCAGAATTTGAATTAACTGGCTACCTCCTCAGAAAAGACCCAGGGGCTCTTACAGACGTGTCGTTGCAGACATCCACTCAATGTGCACTTGAGCAGGGATGGTCAAAAAATAATAACAGGATTTTTGATTGTATTGAAGGAAGGATCGAAAATACAATATTCTGTAGTCTTGTATGAATACGTCGTATACCCATGTCTTGTTTATGGTATTTGATTTTGCCCACATGAATTTGACAGGGTCTGGGAAAGGGCAGTTAAGATTATAAGAGATTACCTTTGTTTATTAAAAGAGCTTTAAAGACATGATCTACTTGCAGGAAGAAGGATGGAAGATGTCATAAAAGCATGCAAAATTAAGTTGAAACAATAATTTTAAAATTCAGTTTTTAATATTAATCAAGCTTTAGATATAAAGCTACAATGCATGAGAAAATAGCAAAAATTAAATCTGTCTACTATTTATTTGTTTAGTACGTAGCAAAGCTGTGCAATTTGTAGCACTGAGAAATAATGTGGGAAGAAGTTTTGTAACAATTTTAAAGGATTCCTTACCCTTCTCCTCCCAGGCACCACAAGAACAAGTAGAAGAGTAGGTAAAGTAGAAAATAAATGGGGAAAAAAAGCTTAAACAGGTGGTTCTCTTACTCTAAGATACAGTTCCAGATATTGTTTGAAGCATCCAAAACTGACCACTGTTTGAAATGGAATATTTCATCTGATGAAGCAGCAGCCTCCTTGGACACTCTCAATGCCTTTCTACACACTCCAGGATATGTCTGTAGAGCTACCATTGGTATTACAGCAGAGGGCAATCTTGAAATAGAATCATATTGGTAATGATTTAAATTTCATTTCTAGTGTGTATGAACATTCAGCCTGTTAAGGAAGTAATTAGAGCATAAGATACATTTAAGACAATTAATGTAATTGCTGTTGTCATCCGATAGCATGTAGTAGATGCTTATGCTACTTGGTGTAGAAAAATATCATTTACAAATACCTGTATCTGCTTTAGAACCATCTTTCTGAGCTTTAGTGCCATATGAGAAGGTTGGTATAATTCGAAGGCCTTCTCTTGTATCACTGTATAATGCTTACGGCCCATGGATAGATGTTTCTGACCTCATGGTGAAACATTTTAATTTGATGAAGTGCTTTGGCACTGATCTGGCATGCATACTTCCATATAGACTTCAGCTTACTTTGATCATGCTTTTGCCAGCATTTAATTCTTTTGCTTTATCTTCCTTTTTTGTTCTCTCCAGGTGTTTCACTGTGTGCATTTTGAGTGCCCAGCACAAAACAGCACCCACAAGGATGACAGTAGCAAGGAGGTGGCAACAACAGAGGTGGGGACGGGTGGCCAACAGCTTGTTTCTCGCCCTGTTCAAGCTGCAAGCACTAGTTCCCTGCATTCCCCTCCTGCATCCTCCTCACGTTCACACACTCACCAGCCGTAAAGGAGATGGAATGGGAGCTTTTGCAGCCCCGCTGACATTAAATGAAATTATTGAGAACCTTCTTGTGCTGGCACCTTTTCTTTCTTTTTCTCTGTGAACAAAGGGGACCATGTCTGAAAGCTAGAAATGCTGAAATGGAAAAGGCTTTTCCCAAGGACATGAAGAGACTGCTTCATTTGCCTCCATTTGTTCAAATCAGGTGGGTCTCCGAGGGGGGAGAAAATAGATCTTCAATCTTCATCAAGTACCCCGTTAACACTCTACCTCTGTAATCTAACTAAGGCAAGGAGAACAGAAGAAAATAAAAGGCAGAGCTACAGTGGAAATCTAAAATTACTCAAGTGGAATGGAAGGCATATGAAATAAGTGTTTGTTCCTTGAAGGCATCCATTAGCAAAGAAAATGTTTATGGAACACATCAGTCCAGAATATATGTTATTTTTAAAAGTTATTCTTCCTTCATATTCCTTTGTAACTAGTAATCTGTTTTCTAAATTGTTTTGACTCTGTATTCCACTTTGTCTGTTATTTTTGGCTGTAGCAAATGCTGTGCAGTAGATCAGGGAAGTATCAAACGTTTACCTGCTGAGATGCAAATTCCGTCGTTCATCAGTGGGATGACAAGAAAAGCCTTCATGATATCAACAAACTAATTAATGGATGTTGTATTAATCTTGACCTTAGTTGACTTTTCAAAGTACAAAATTGCCATTTCTTACACTCGAAAAGGAATTTCCTAAATCAAGCATCCATCTTGAAGAAAAACACATTTTTCAATCCTGAAGGTGATTACTTAAATTTTACCTGCATCTCTAAGAAAACTTGCAACAGATCATCAAAAATGTTTGGTTTAGAAAAGTGGAACTGCATCTGGTCACTGACAAGCAGTTGTTCAGAATACAAAAAGAATTTGCAGATACTTTTTTCCAAGAAAAAAATGTTTTACACTCTGGAACTAAAAATTCAAAGGCTGTGCGTGCATAAACTTTTCTCATCATCTTCATAAAAGAGGATGCTTTTACACTGTATTGTAAAAGATGTGGCTCTTACTTTAGAGTCACAGAATTCATTATCCATCTATGTCTGTCCGGATTACATTGCCTGCTACTTTGCCTGTTCCAAGTGTTTTCACACTGATGGTGATGCAGTCTCTTACCCTCCAGATCCATGTGACTTTTGGGAAGAGCTCCCTGTTGGTCTTTCAGTATGGGACAAAGTGATTTTGTATTAAGAAAAATGCTGATGTAACTGCCAAAATCAATTAGGAGCATTGTTACTCCTCACAAAGTATGTTATATCGGAAGTGTCAGCTATCCAGTTTTACAAACTTAGGATTTCCTGTGGTAACAAATAGCCTTGTCAGAAGAAAACAAAGCTACTGTAGGATAAATATGGTTTTCCTTTGTGTAACTATAGTGATAAAATGAATTATATCAACATAGCAAATAGTATGTTAATTTATTATACTACTTAATTTGAAAGAATTTCCCTGTTGGATACTGGTTGTGTGAAAACCAGGAAGAAATATAACAAGTGGTAGCAAATGCATAAGTAGAAACTTGGAAGGAGAAAAGCTTCTTCCTTTTTCTTGTTTCAAATAAAATTGATGAGGCTTTATCAATAATGATACGGTATTTTTCATTGCCAAATTGCAGTTGAGTGCTGACATTTGCATCCAGCCTCCTCCATTCCCACTGCTCCCTTCTGACCTGGGAGCCCTTGGGTGTCCATTGCGTTACACGCAGCTGGTGACACCTGCCACAGCTGCCTCCCACCCTCTGCAGTTCTGCAGCGGGGGCTGCTCGTGCCGACCAGGACCTGGGCGTGGAAGAATTGAGACCAGCGACTGGGGACACAAAGATCTTGTTTAGGTATAGATTAGGTCTAAAAATTTACTTTGTTTTTTCCCCCCCCTTTGAAAACTAGAAACCTTTTCTGTCCCGGTTGTAATCCAAGTCCTTCTGTGTCAGTAGTGATATTTCTTTGCAATTTGATCAAACAAGTTTGCTTTTCTCAAGCTGTGGATAAGCGAAGGGCATAACTTCCTAGCTGTTAGTCTTTAGTAGTCACCACTGTAGGGAGTGTTTTAAAAAAGTTTGTGCCCGCTGTTCTGAGTTTAGGCTGTCAGAGAAATAGCAGGATTTGCAGTTTGTAAACTTTTATATGTACAATTAATTTTTATGACAGAAATAAGTCTTACGGACTATAACCTACTGCAAATCTTTTTGATCTTGTCCTGTGACTCACTGTTGAACAGAAATGTCTATTGATTTCCCACAACATCCGCTCTCTGCCAAGAATCTGAATGAACAGATCTGAGAGATTCCCACTCCCAAAATATCAAAACAAAAAACAACTTTGCCTTGTCCCTTCATACAGGTAAATAGAAATTTTTAGTATTAGGCTGATTCTCAGTCAGGCCTGGCCTTTCTCACAGACTTTATTTTCTTCCGTTAGTTACTCTCAGCACCTGTCACTGAGGTGAATCCAATGTGATCACCGAGCTCCCAGGCGTTTAACACAAGCCCTGCCACAATGTCACATTTTCTAGTGGGAATCCTTTACCTTTTTATTCAAAGAAGTAATGGTGAAATGTTTAAGAGACCTAAACTCTGCTTGGTCTTCTAACTACTCACCAGCAAGCATCCCTATTATGCATATTGCCTAGTACAGGTCTCTGTCTTAAACATTGTGGCAGCAACGTATTGCTAGTGACAAAGGGAAGATACCACACTGATTTGTGGTTTGGTGTGAATATTTTCATTCTTTCTAATTATTCTCTGCATTTATTGGAACCCAATTTCAGGTGTAGCTTTTGTATATTCTTCTGATTTTTTTTTTTTTATTCCTTTTATTTTCACCTTTCATTGGAAATAAGTTGTGCTGTTACACCCAAACATCAGGGCATTTATAATATTATGGTTTAACAGTGATGAAATACTGTAATTATTTAGGACTGTGTTATCACTTACTCATATTTTATTTGCAACAGAGGTAGAGCATAACTGACCAGATATCCATTGCTTTCTTGTCAGAAACGATAAAGTAGACCTGGTTTTAGATTTCTATGTAATGGAACTAACTATATTGTCACTATTGAGTCACTATGTCTAATTAGTACTTCAGTTATGGTAATTACCATCTTTAAATTCCCCAGGCCTCATTTTCTCAGTTTTTCTTCAATAGCTTGAATTCATACTTAGGCCTCACTTATATGGATCTCAACAAAGCTCTTTCTAAAGTCTGTTTATTTAATTGAGTTATTCCAAGTGCATTTAAAAGATTGTTTTATTCACAGAATAGAACTCCTTAAAACTGATTTATCTGGGAAAATAAGTTTCTGAAGTGAGCAAAAATTGTGCAGCTCTGTTTTCAGCCATTGCCAATCAGCTCTAAAACAAGTTCAAATGGCGTCTTAAATGGAATTACAATGAGAGAAGTTAATCTAAGTCTAATGTAAAAGACAGTGTGGAGGAGGAATCACCAGTTTTGTTAGAGAAGGAACTGTTTGTCATTGCAGTTTCCTTCCTTCAGATCTTAATTTCTTTCTTTTTTTCCCAAGAAAATGAGGTTTTCTTGTTTATAATGGCAACTCATGAAAGAGTTCAGTGCTTCTCAGCATTGCCGAGAAATTCAAATTAGTGCATCTTCAGCTTTAGTTATGATAACATTGGATTAGAATATTTAGTTTAGTATCTGACTTGATGGGAGTTGGTTTCCATGAAAGAAAAACATCTATTATTGTTCCACTGTAAGTAAATTAAGTTTTCCAGCAAAATGCACGAGAGCATTTATTCATTATTCAGCAATGTTTTGTACATCTAGAGTCAGTGCAAAGATTAGAAGTTAATGTCATTTTTGTCCGATTGTTGTGTGTTAGTAGTTCTGGTTATACAGTGACACACACTCAGAGACATTCAAAATAAGGAATAGGAATTTAGATGTGATTTCACAGAAGGTAGCCATGCTATAAATTGTTTTTTCTCTATGAAAGTATTAATTGGCTTATATTTTGACAAGTGTTAATATACCATCAAATGGGCAAGTGAGCACATTAGTAATATTGTTGTGGCTGGAGTAGTTAGAAATAATCAGAGGCAGTAAGAGTTAACGTATTTAAGAGTAAATGTTTAGGCTTGTATATCATGGTATCAGTTGCTGGAGGACTAAACCACGCTTCAGAAATAATAATTTGTTCATGTCCCCGTGTCTCAGTTAACAGGTAGTTAGGTTAGAATCCTTAGTTCTCTCTGAACTGATTGTTGTTACCAGTTGTACTACTTAACTTGGATATATATCTAGGAGCTCCACAAAGCTTTGTTCACGTTACAGAAATAAAATTCCTGGGTCAAGTTTTAGGAGTAGCTAAATATTCATTCATTCATATATATATATATATATATATAGGTATGTATGTTAAATTGAGCTAGTAGCTAATTATTTAGCTTTAATTTAACGGTTGTGGTGCGGCAGGATGCTGACTCTGTTTGATGGCTGCCTAAATAGTGCAAATATCCGAACGAGGTGTGGGCGAGCAGGTCCGAGGCTGGTTTTGCCCAGTTGTTAAGTATCGGCAATTTGGCTGTAGTGAGGTGCATAAAATAGAGCAAGTTAAATGCTCATCTCAAAGACAGGGCTGCAGTCCAAAGAGCACACCTATAATCCTCCTTGCTGCCACGTGTGCTGTGTGGTGGTTACAGGGTGAACCTTCATTTGCTTTCTGTAAACTGTTCAAGAAAACCCTGCAGACTTTCCTTTGGCTCTTCACAAGCTTTCCTTGCAAAGCTTTGGCTGAGGTAGTGTTGAAGTCCACCCATATTCCATGATAGAATCTGGATCTGGGTTTGATTTTGAAAACACCTACTAGAAAAATAGTTCTAAAGTCACTCTGCAACTTTTCTTACATAAAGCCCAGATTTGAAACTGTAGTATTACATAATACGAGGAAACTGCAGGTATCTGTCATTTACCAATAGACTGACTGCTATTATAACTACATACTAGTTTTATAAGATGGTATGTGTTTAATTACTATGGTATATACAAATAGTGGAAGGAAATGAAGAATCAGCTCCACACACCCTTGGCATTAGACAGTTATCACCCAGCCAGACATCAGAGAATTACTTATTTTCCGATTCCTTCCAGCATAGTAGAATAATACAGCTCGGTGCTCTGAAAAAAATAGTAATTGATTCATTCATAGGTGTAAATGTGCCTCCCTGGTGCCTCCTGCTGCATTAGGCCCTGGTCTGTCGTAGAGGAGAGCTGCACTGTTGGTGCAATGTAAGTACTTTTCCCTGTTAGAACTTTTACTTATCTATTTCATATTTATCATCTTGGCACATCTGATCTCTCTGTATGATACTCATCGCTCAGTTAAAACAAGGTAACCCGATTTCTCATCATTTTCTGAATTATTCAGTGACTGTTGAAAACTGGCAGATATATCAACACTTCAGTCTATATTAAGTAGTCCGAGGAATTTACAGAACTGACGAGTATGGCCTTTTACAGCAAATGTGGTGTATCCAAAAGGTACCAGGTGATTCCTGAACCATCGGGTAAGCTGGGCTGCATTACTGTTCAGACGAGTCTTTGTGCATCTAAAACTGTGCCGTGTGATCTGAGTGAACAGTAGCGATTGCAGCTGCTTTCTGTAGAGGAAGCGGGGAACTTGCACACCCTCCAGAAATCACTCGTTTCCTTCAGATCATTTTTGGTCTACATCACCTCTCTGTCTCTGAACTCCTGAGCTACAGTCACTGGGTGATTTATGGTTAACACCTAAAGTCCAATAAATGTGTTTAACAATAGATGTTAAGAAGTATTTGTCTTTACATAAGAGTTTTAGATGGCGTTTTTGAAGCATGGTCAGGCCACAGGATTGGCGTTTTTGGCATCTTCTATAGCTGTCTCTTGGATTTTTTAGTTATTTTCAGCTGCTAAAAGATAGTAAAATCCTTCACAGGGATTTCTCGGAGAGATTTGTCACGCTGAGAAACAGGTTTTGAAACAACAGCAGCAGATTCATTGCTGGCGAACAGATGAGGTTTCTTCTGCTTTCTACAGGCCAGGATACCACTTGGGGCATTCTGTAAGTTTGTTTATGCCGTTTTTAATAACAAAGGCATTGTTATTGCATGCTTTGGATCTATTTCAGGAATTATGTCACTGATTTTGAGGGGTAAATAAGTGAATGTTTTCATGCAATAATACAAAGTTCAAGGGACTTAGATGATTAGATTAGAAACATATCACTTAGAGCAAGAGTTGGAGTTGCAAGGAACAGCTGGGGGAAAGAGTAGTGTGGACTTACATGTATGCATCTGTGCCTATAGAGCTAAGAAAATGTATGCGTTACCTAAGTTGAAGTGACTGTTTGCAAAGATATGTTCCTACATGGCGTTTTTTTTTTTAATTTAGGGAATTTTGTTGAGTGCTAATGTGAGTGCTAAGAAAAAAAAAGGAAGAGAATGTAGGGAGCAAGGCTTTAGTGGTTTTGATAGGAAGAGCAACGCAAAGACTTGATTGTTATGGTCTGAGCTGGTACTGTTTGTCTCCAGTCCTCACAGCTCTTACTTTCTGCTACATGCTTCCCCCAATCTGCTTGTTATACTCCTTTTCCTTCCTACCTAGCATCATCTCATTGGTGCTGTGGTGTTGCTTGGAACTTTCCTCTAAATTGTGATATAAGGATTTTTTGTTTATATATTTATTTTTCTCTCTTTGTCATGTGCTGAATAAAATATCCTCATCCCCATTCATTCACATCAGACTTTAAAATGCCACTAAGTTGTCATGTGCTAGTTAGCAAAAGTTAAATTTGTCCGTGGATATGGGAAATACTAGCCCTTTTGGAGCTTGTACTTCCACAATCTATTTGCAATCTGTTTGTTACCCTTAAGAGAAAAAGCAAGAAGAGTTTTTCTGTTGACTTAAGCAATAGGTCAGGCTTTGTGCAGGCTTATCTGAGTTAAGTTTAAATATAAATTTAAGTATTTCTCACTATGATGCACTAGGTATATGCTCAATTTGTTAGTTGTGCATTGCTCAGCGTGTTAGTTGTACGTAAGTGTTGTTTTCAAAATAAAGTGCATCATGAAAAGCGAATCTTGAAAGAATTCTTAACTTTTCACTGTTCCTGTGTGAAAGTGTTTCAGCTCTCTGGAGATTCGAACAGCCAATGGGCGCATTTTGAGAAGTATAGCGTTACTTCACAAGTCAGTGCCCATGTCTATTAACTTTGTCCAATATCTTATAAAAATTTCTTTCCTTTCTGCTTTGCTCGATTGCATTATTATCATTGGTTTTCTTTCAGAAGTGAATGTTCCTTCAAAGTTCATAAATGTAAGGAGCCAGGCTAAACAGAAGTTCAGCTTTAATCAACTTTTTCACTCATTTCTGTCAGTGCATCTGTTTCTTGACAGACAGAAGTTTAAAACTATATGGTTACATTCCCCTTCTCTGTAGCAATTATCATTGTATCTTCAAAGTTTTGTGCATTAAATCCCTCTCCTGCTTTCTCGTATTTCCTAAATGTTGAGTGGTTTTAAACTACCTCAGACCTTGTTGTGAACAGCAGTGAGTCTCAGCTGAAGTTTTCAGACTTTATCATAGCCTTTGAATGTTCTTTCAGTGCATGTGTACCTAGCAAAATCAGCCTGCCGGACCCTGATTGCATTTTCAGGAATACCGTCTTGAGCGGGACACATAACCGGGATGAATTCACAGCCACACTCATTCAGGTTCATACTGATACCTCCTTCCAGAAAAACTTTTCAGAAGCACAAGTTCTGAAATGGGAAGTGCTTCAACTTTCTGGTCTCAGCTCTTTGAAGGAACATGGTATTGCTTCTGCTGGACTATTTTCACCTCTCTTTTACTGTGATAACTGTCAGAAAAGTTGTGTCATCAGACCCCCATTGCTGGCTGTTAGCAGGAGCTGTGCTATTGCATTGGTCTGTGCTCATCTTATGAGAATAAACCCCATGTGGCGTGTTCTGATGACCTTGGTAACGTTTTATACCAAAATAGGTATGTATTGCCAACCATTTGGGCTAATTGGATTGCGGTTAAAATGATGGTTGCAAATGGTGCTGCAGTGTTCCAATCAATAACTTTGAGACTTGTCTGGTTTTGTAAGTTATCTGTTGAACAACCCGGCAAACCTTGTTAGTACTGATTTCCTTTTCACCAGCAGATATGCACATCATGAAACGAGCTTTTTGAAACATGGAATTTTCTGTGATTATCTAGAAAAAGCATCACAATTATATCCTTAGTAAAAATGTGTGAATTTCTGATGAAAGTCATAGAATTATTAAACTGCTATAAGCTATCCTGTGCATGCTCTAGCATTGTATTAGCAGTTTGTATAAACAGCTGATAAGCAGAGGGTTATGGAGAGCAAGGAAGGCGGCTCTGGATTTCTTTTTTAAGAGTTTCAAAGAGCAGCAAAACACACCAGAGTGAATGCAGGACCAGACAATGCTCGAAGAAAATCATAAAATTAAACTGTTGTGCTTTGTATTTATTTCTTTGGGGATTTTTCTTCAAAGTATTTAACTTCACAGGACATTATAGATAATATTTAAGATAGTGACAATTAGAAATGCCCCTTTTCAAGAACGAGAGGGGTGTGATTTGAGAAATAAAGTGATCTTTTGTGTTTAACTGCTTGTCTGTAGTTTTGTTAAAATAGTGGTAGAGCCTGTTTGTCGCTGCTCACATACTGCACGTGCGAATAGAAGAGTTTTGGCTGAACCGGATTGATTTCCCAGCATGGCAAGGAAATGAATACATCATTGATGTATTAACTAATAATGATGTGGTTTTAATATCAACGTAGAAAACACTGCTGATTTTTTGAGTGACTTTCAGGCCAGTGGGCAGCCGTGAAACCTCAGCAAATATTGAGAACAAGAGCTGTGCAAGGTTGCTACCAGGATGTGCCTCTGTACTCTTTGGAAGAAGTGTATGGATGAGTATTTCACTTTATTTCACAAAAAGAAGGCAATTATTTTGAGATTTGGGAATCTGTTTTCAGACAAACCAAAAAAGGCTTGATTTTTCAGAGCACTTGATTTCCTTTGGGCTACGATGGAAGGTGGGAGCCCTGAGTGTTTGATTCATGAATACCAGGGCCTTTGTCTGCCTGGCTTATCAGCCTCACATGTTGAACAGAATTTTTGTAAGCCTTGCCTGCATTTCTGAACTTCATGGGGTAAAGCAGTGACTGTTCTCCAGTAACAATAACACATTCCTCTAGTGTATAATCGCTTAGGCAGTTGTAGGTGTGTCATGCTACTCCTGTCAAAAATGTATATAACCTTTGTTACCTAGGGTGTGGAGAGGTCAAACTCGAAAGATGGAAGTACGATACCAAGTTGTGAGATCAAGCTGGGATACCACAGCAAACTATACAATGCCGTAATATAATTAGATCTCATTTCTTTTGTGTGTTGATTAGCCATACAATAGTTAATAAGTTTGACAGTTATTTGATTTTTAGAGTAAAAATGAGATTTCTAAGCATCAGATCCTGCTGTCCACTTTTGAAAATAGATGTGTGGATTTTGGAGCATAAGCTGCCACTCACCTCACTTACTAAATTGTCCCACTTATGTGGGAAGAGAAAAATAAGGTGGATGAGAGCAAAGCCAAGGAGAAATATAGTTTCTCCTTGCTTTGGTAAGGGTCCAGTTTATCTTTGTGCTTAGGCTTCTAAAATCATCATCAACAGACAGAGACCATGAAGAGAGTGCAGGCTGAGGTGGCAGTACAGCTTCCTTTCCAAACAGTAGCAGAGTCAGTTTGGATGCTACAGCCTGGAGATTTATTTTAAAGTTGTTTCTAAGTGACAGACTCACTTGTTAATGAGCATCAGCAATTGAAGCTCAAAACGCCGTGACACGTCATTTGAGTTGGAAAGACCAGATATATATCAAATCACAATCATTTTATCTTCATGGTGTGAAACAAAATGCACATAAACGGAACATATTTGTCACTTACTCGTTTTGTAATTTATTCTTGGTTAACTGCTGCTTAAATATACTCTTAGGCTGTGCTGAGCAAATTAGATCTCTTGGAAAGTAGGCAATTGTTGCCTTATAGCTCAAGGCAAAAATGAAACAATCATATAAGATCTTATTTGTATCCCCCTATTTCTGTGCTTTGCCATTCTCTTCCCCTTTTTCTCCCCCAGTAATATGCCAGTCTTCTATAGCTGGGAATATTTGTGGTTCTTGTCTTCAAAGCATCAGAAGAACTGAGGTGTATGGAAAAAAGAATGTTGCGTTTAATAAGAGAGGACGCATCACAAAAATATCCCCAAATGCAGCTGGGTCATTGGGAAGTTGCATGTGTCTAACCTAAGCAGTGCCAGCTTTAGTCCTATTTATGGACTGTTCTTTGTTGTCTGGTATTTTAACATGTTATGTGTGAAGGTTAAGGTTTAAATTGTTAAGCTTTTTTTCTTGAAGACTGCATGACTCAGGGAGAAACTGAAATATTCATAAAGCTTTGCTCCCCTCAGCAACAAACTGTGTGACTGCTGCGCAGGTTCCCCTCTGGCTTGCGGAGGGGATGCGGGCCAGTTGTTATTGATGTGTTAGTGGAAACACTCGCTTCTGTAGCTCTGTTTGATCAAACATCTCCCTCTGCTTCTTGAATGTGAACATTCAAAACATGCATATATGGGAGACAGTGGTATTGCTTAGCCCTGAAATATCAACATCTCTGGGATAAAATCAAATTGACAAGAGGAGGTATTATTAGAATATGAAAGGTATATTTGGGTTCCTATCATTTAAACAGTTACTTCTTTATGAGAGGGCATTCTATATCCTATGACAGCTCAGTTTCTTGGAGCCTTGGTGAGCGGTACAGTCTCCCTGCTCTGGTATCCTGTCTCTGATGGTAGCCCATAGCAGAATGAGATTCTGTGAAGAACCTTGTGGAAAGCTTTTTGGAAACCTAAATATAATATACGGACCATATCACTGGTATCCTTGTGCTCATTGACTTCTTCAAGGCACCGAATGTATTTGTGAGGTAATTACTTCCTCTATAAAAGCTACATCCTGAGTTTTTATCAAGGAGGAACCAAAGACGACCCTTACTTCTGTGCACTATGGAAGAGCTTTTACATTTTCAGATCTGTCGGGTCATACATGTGCTGAGACTTTGCTTGTCTGTTCCCAGTTTCATTCACGGTCCTTCGCTATGGTATGGTTTGTAGAGGAGAGGACCTGCTGCTCAGGGTCTGCATGTGCTGTATGCAGGTAACCAGCCTGCCCCCCAGCCAAGGAAGGTCCGCTCTGGAATAGCCCCAGGGCTTGGTCATCCTCATGGAGAGTGAACTGCTCTCCAGCACGTCCGCCCTCCTGTCTGCCCTGACCTACTGCCTCCTGCCTCCGTTATTCTCAAACTGTGTGACTTGCTGCCCAGAGCTCACATGCAGGCCAACAACAGAGGATGGGACACACCTGCGCTTATTTAATATAAAGACTTCTTTGCCTGTAGGTCATTCATTCTTGCACGTATTTCTGCATACCTGATGTATGCAAATGGCTACAAGCAAATCAGCTGTGTGCATACACACGCTTGGCTGATGAGATATCCAGAGTTAGATTCAGAGAATTTCTGAGCTTTGAAAATATGGACTGTTGTATTCTTAAGTAGTAAGCTTCGTTGCAGTTTCCAGGATTGCTGCTTGAAAACCATATAAATGCCCTTGCCTTGGAGACTGCATGAAACCAAGTCTCAGCTCTATTCAGAGGTATTTATTTTTGACAAATAGCCATTTTGCAGCCTGATTTCATGGTTTCATTAAACACAACATGTAATTGAATACATCAAATGTATTTTTAAGAAATGAGAATGTGGTACATATAGATGCATTTCTGACAAGTGTGTTCTTTATGGTCCATGTTCTGTGCTAGACCATTACATAAACATCCTTGTTTTAATTCAGATTTGACATTATCACATGCTGGTATCAGCTGCTGGGTTAAAAGATTATTTTGCGATGGTGCTGACACGGTGTAGTTTTATTGCTACTTCCACTGCTCAGACTTCAGCATCACATAACAGAGGTGGCGCTTTCTTTGATAGAAGTATTTTTAAGCCAATAGTTTCATTATTAATCAGAAGTTAAATGAGTTTTTATTAATATAAATGGAAAATACGTCATTATTCCCTTTTAGCCACATTCTAAGGCGCATAGCGTCAATAGAACTTTGCTGCCAATATGTAAGCTTATATTTTGATTTCTCTGGTTATTAATAGTAATGGCTTCCTACCAGCGATGGTTCTATTCTCTGACTCTCAAGTTCAATCTACTGAAAGAGAAAGAAAGCATGTCCTTACTACACAAACATTTTCTTTGTCCGTGTTCTCATATAGCACTGGTGAAATGGTTGGTTTTTTTGATTGTTTTGTTTGTTTGTTTTTTAATGGAAGGAAATATAGACAGCTGCCTTGTCAAAGGCGTCATTCTCAACTGCAGACCTGTAGAAGTATTTGGACGGAAAAAAACAAATACAGAGTTGGTAATTTCGAAGTCTTAAAAGCTAACCAGGGAAAGTTTTGGCACAGTTGTGGTTTAGTATTAGCCCCTGAATAGAACAGCCAGCAAGCTCCATTATTCTTTCCACTTTTCTGGAATTGGGAGCAACAGTATAGTGTACATACTTTATCCTGCATATTTTATGAGATCTGAATTCCCCATTAAACTGACCTTTCTTTTTGTTTCAAACAAAACTAGGACCCAGGACTTAAAGCAAGAAATCCCGTTATCTTCTGGCATTTGCCAGGTTGAGGTTTGACTGATGGTGTATTTAAGAACTTCTGCTGTCTCTCACACTTGGACATAATCTGTTTCAGTGATGAGCCAACATTTGGGGGTTCCAGTACATGACTACGGTGATTAAAATCTCTGCTCAAAGAGGATGCTGTTATTCCTCTCATGTCCTTGTTAATACTGGCAACCTCAGAAACACAAGCTACACATTTACTAATACTCCAGGGCATTTTCTTTCTTGTTTTCCAGGCATTAACTCTGAACAACTCCCAGTGGTAACTGTTTAGGGAAATGACAGTTTCAATAACTTAAACACAATGATTTCTAAGCTTAACTATTACGTATTTAACTTGCATATGAGATATTATCTCTATTATTTATTCATCTTCAGGAAATGATCCTTTGCCCAGACTTCTATATATGAAGAAGCTCATGAAAGGGCCTGGCACTTCAGCCTGTCCTGATCCATAGTCAAAGAGATGCTTTTGTCATGGTTGCAAGGTTCTTACCTGTGTGAAGGAGATGAAATGGAAAGGAGCTGACGAAACACGAATATTCAGGGCCACATCAACCAACTGACGTACAAGTAAGGCTGGTGTCTCATCACTCTTTCTAAGATCAGGAGACCACAAAATAGTTTAGATGATCTCCATTCCAAGCCTGCCAAATCCTGGCTCACTATGCAGTCAGTGGGAAGTAGGCTGAACAATGAAGTTGGTAGATATCTGCGTATTGACTACAATCTCTAGTTCTCTCTGCTGACTGCAGTAGCAGGCAGGCCAAATCAAGCATGCTGTCCTGGGCTGAGACATAGCAGTAGGCACATAAATCAAAGATGCCTTAGAGAATGCCCCATGGTTGCCTGTAGCAGTCCTACGTCAAATTTAAGGGTAAACTTTTGTTCAATTGGGATGCTCGTATGATATCTAAATCCAAAATATCAAATGTTTTCAACTTGATTACAAATTTGTATCAAGATAACTATACTACAGCCTCCATCACAAATGTCACTTGCAACACCTCCCTGTTTTTAACAAATATTGAGGGTGACGTAAGATTTCAGTTTCACTAGTAGTCTAACTGGAGACAACATTCTCTGCTAGGTGCCATGCAAAGGTGTGTTTTGGGTGTAGTTTGGAAGTGTTGGCTGGCCAATTTTATGGCAAGGAAGGTGCTAACATATTCTGTTCCTTTGAAAATATTGTAGAAACTATTAGGTAACAGCTGGTTTGTAGAATTTACTTCTGAGAATGTGAAGTACCAAATCGCTATAAAATTGCCTATTGTATTTTGAATGATTATAATCTTAAGGTTGATGGGTGGATCACTGTCTTATTTTTCTCAAGATTAACGGTTTTCCTTACCTGTCTTTCTCCCCACCCTGTTTTTTCTTTCCTTCCTCCCTCGGAGCCAAATTACTAAAACATAGCAGATGCTGACAAACAAAAAGAATTCTTTATGCATTTTATTTATCATGAAAGTGCTAAAATGTTAGCTTTTTAGCTCACTTAATCGTTTTGACAAGATGACAATATGATGTATCATCATCAGACAGAAGACACTAGACAGATGACAATACTAATCCTGCAGCAGGTTCTCAAGAGAGATTTTTGTTGTAGAAATTGACATATAGTGTATCAAGGTGAACATTACACATTCAGGAAAACAGCTATTTGCTATTATACTTTGTGCAGTTCAGTATTTCTCTGGGTCTTTATCACTCTTGAGTCAGAGTTTCTGCTAATCTCAGCTGCCTCAGAATTTGGGCTCTGGTAAAGCTGGCAGGTCTTTCATGTCAGCCCTCACTTTTGAAGCTGTTGAGATGCTGACAGATAGGAAATACACAGATGTTTGCTTAATGGTTATTTCCCCAGGGGCTCCTGTCAGAGCTGTTGGCAGGGAAATAGGAGGATTACCTTGGAAATTGCTAACTCACTTCCACTGAATGATAGACTGATGCATTACAAACAAATTCGACCAGTTTGTGAATGTATGAACTGCCTCCAGAAAGAGAGAAAACTATTCCTAGCATCGATGTTGTCACCTGTCTGCTGCTTTGTCAAATCTGTTGTATTGCTGTTGGCAGGGACTAGGGTTCATTGCTTCAGTTGAAGGGAAGCATTCTCTAAAACACACATGACCTGTTGAGCAGTCCTGGATAGAAGAAGGCACAGAGTCAGAAAGCAATTCCTGAGAGATAGGGGGTGGAAAAAAAACACAACGGTTTAATTTTGTTTATGGTGTATTTTCAGAAAACATGGTGAACAGCATGGCATGAGATTCAGGCAAAGGGAAATTCTAATTATCCCTTCAAGTGATGACTGACTGTCCTGCAGTATGAGGTCTGACTGCTCATTTCTTCATGGTGCAAATACTGGTGGTCAGAAGACCAGGCTGGGGGAACAGAGGTGGCTGTACCCTTGTGGCTGCAGTCAGGTATTAGAAGTGTCAGCTCAGAAGGAATATATTCTGCTGCTCATTTTGCTCCATGGATTACTTGCTGTGCCCACATGTTGAGATACTTTTAACTCATGTGTAGGCTTTGATTTTTCATATTTTTTTCCTGGAATTAGCATTTTTTCTGTGACCTGTGTAAGAAACACAAAACCCAAGCTGAGAATGTCTAAGCCCTGCTGATGCCTGCCATATGTTGACTTATCCTGAGACATTTTTCATGATTTCTCTGATATATTCAACATCACAATCCCCATATGGTTACTGTTTCTTTGTGTGTTCCAGTGTGATTTTATCTTTTGCTTATCAAAGGTTTGCCACAGACTACCCTTAGTGGAACATCATTGTGTGCCTGGTTCATCTAATTATCCTCCCTAGTTAAGAGATGCATCAGGGGCTCTATGTTAAACTGGAGAAGACTTTTAAAGTTGAAAATCTGAATACTAAAAGCTGTAGAAACACCAAAGAATGAAGAGAAGGCATCACATATTGAACAGGAACTTTCAAAGCTTTGACTTCCTACATGCTTAAGGATCTTTGCTGTGCTATCACAGATATGTAGTACTATGTCATAGGTCTGCCCATGCATCATCAAAATATGAGAGTTTCTTCATACTGGCGAGTCAAATTTGGGTGCTCGGAACATTTTTAACTAAAAAAAAATAATCAAACATACTTTTCATAATAAAGGACTTATCCTGCTGTCTCACTTGCCTTTTCCTGAAGTCCATGCCTTTGCTCAGCATCATACTGGGGGAATGCCCATGTTGGTGATGTGGCGATTCTAGTGGGAGAGAACAAGTGCATCACTTGCTTAAGGCCCATCTTGCAGAGGGCAACAGGAGTCAGTGAAGCAATCAGGTCATCCTAACAGCACATCCTGAAACAGAGTCCAAAGAAATGCAAACTAGGTGGGACTCCTCAGGATAGGTGCAACACACTGTTCCTATGCAATGGTTTCCAGTGCTGAAGAACCAATTCAAACCACAGCTGAAAAGAAACCCTAAACCAAAGTAGATGCTGCTTTTTCCAGTTCCTAGTAGACATGTCACAGCATAGCATAGTATGGCTTATTGTGTTAAATGTTTATCATTCAGACATCCATTAGATTTTTCTATTCTTAGCCATACTAATAAAGGAGCTTCATACAATATTATTACAGTGGCACCACACTCTGAAAGATGTCACCATGGTTTTGAGAGGTACAGTGTATGTGTATCACCAACAAAGATGAACTAATGGTAACATTAGTGTGAGAAATTTATTACCTTAACTGCCTTTGAAGTATCTTCCATGTGGTTTCAAAACAGAATATACATAAACAACCGACATGTTCTGTCCCTCAACCCCCAAATCCACTCTTCTTCCTTTCTCCCTCCACCTGTTAGTCAAAATCAGGCAGACAGTGGCTACCCAAAGCCTGTAAATCAGGAAAAGGTGTATTCTAAAGTCGGTGGCATATACAGTATTTATAGTTATTGCCTATACTATATTTGTAGTTCACACCTCTAAAGCATCAGATATACAGTAGCATTAAGATAACAAAAATAGGAATAGTAGCATAATAAAAACAATTTTTAAAACCTTCAGAGTTTCTTCTGAGAATAATCAACTGGTTATAGATGCCAATTCTACACCTGTTACTGTATAAGCATGTCTAACTCTTCATCCACTTTTCAAGATAAATAAGGCTACAGATATATGAATATATCCACATGCATGTAGGAAAAAATGCAGACACACACATGTGAGATCTTTCTTTGATCCAGCTCCCAAAGTCTCTCAGCTAACTGGCAAATACATATCAAAGCTTTAATAAAGGAACTAAAACAAGCAAAGACCATGTATTATATTTGCCCATGGTTTCTACTCTTCCAGTTATGTCTCATACAAATCACAGTATCTGGCAGTGTTCTTGCACACTGTGAACCACTGTAAATCCTGGAGTTCTGTATTAAACTTACACAGTAAGCGCCAGCGTATTACACACTAAATCACAGAGTTTTAGCAAAGAAGTTGCAATATCAGCTGCTTTCCTGCATTGTTTGTATCTACAGGGAGTGTTCATCAGTGATAGATAGGGTCAGTTCGTGCTGCTGTTGTCACTGCCCAGAGACTGAGAAGGCAGTGATTTCTCAGAAATTCTTTCTGCTTCTTCTTGTCCCCTGCCAACTGGGAAATGAATTCTGGCAAAAACAATCAAGAGAGTGGCACAGCCAGTGTGGATTCTAGACACATTTGAGAGAGACTTTTGATCTCATAACTGCATGATTGTCTGGTTATTACTCTGTTTACTCTTAATGAAAACAGTTGTGGAATTTTCTCCCTGGGCACTCAGCTACCACAGGAACGAGCACTGACTGTGCCTAGCTAGGTTAGATAGGCAAAGTGAGTTAAGAGTGTAATGTTAAACTCCGTGGCTGCATCAACATTAGTTTCTGTAATGTAGAAGTACAGAAAACGCTTGGAATAAAAGCTCATGTAAAATCAGAAGGAAATACCAGTGTCCCAGCAATCGCGAAATAAGGTCTGAGAAAGAAACAGTGGAATATATATGGCTTGAGGGCAACCTCTTTCCCAAAGAGATGGTATTTTCACAAAATAAAGAGATCTTTAAATACTCAAGAAATGCTATAAAAAGCCTCCTCAGCTAATAACTTCAGTTCTTGAGTCATGTCTATGGTGAAAACACTTAGTTCACTAGGTGGACAGGTTTGTCTTTACTTATATGGGTGACAGCCTACTAGCAGATCCCTGTAACTAAAATATTGTAAATACATTATTCTTACAGCCTTCGCTCACAGTTCAGTTACCTGCAATCTGTAATTCCAAGTCTAACCCAGAATCCTTTGTATGAGAAGAAAAACTGGTAGAGATGTGCACTAATGAAGACCTGTGAAATTCAGAATCATTGCCCTGTTGTTTTCTTCTTTTTTATGTGTTTTTAAAATCACCTCCATTTATTCTAAACACCTGTACAGTACAAAATGCGAGATTTCTGTCTCAAGGAACTTGAAATCTAATTTCAAACACAAACTAATAGGTAAAGTAGCAAAACAACAGACAGGCCTGTGGCAAAGCACGTAAGTCTGTGCAAGCAAATAGAAAAGAAGCTGATTTTTATATACCAGAGACTGGACTATGGATTATAGGGACTTACCCAAATATCTATTACATGAAAACAGAAACCACAGAACAGTGTCTGAGTAAAAAACAGTATCCTGTTTTCATTGCAGTTTTACATTTAGAGGAAACAGTCAGTATTTTCCATTCTGGGATGGCCTTTACTAAAGATTTGCTGCAACTACCTGGCAACAGAAGAAACTTAATTTGGGGCACTGGGTTTTGGTTTTTTTTTTCATTCATACCTAGGAGCAAAAGTGATTGTAACAGCTGTCTTTCATATTTCACTATTATATGTCTGTGTTTCCATTACTGTTTTGTCTAAATTTCCCTTTAGCAGGATTTCGATTACCAAACAAAACTTACGGCTTCAGTAAGGAAAAAAATCAAGACATTTACACAAGTCTGTGTGTTTATTCTGATGGTGTGCTTCTGCTAAACAACACAACTAAATTCAGTCTAGGATGCAAGATTTACAATTTACGTAGGTGGGAAGTAACATCTATGTGAAAGGAAAAAACTGCTGAGAGAGGGAGGAGAAACCAACAAGGGAAACAAGGCATTTAGATGATTAAATTCTAAACCCTGCACATTTTTTTCTCCTCCTTCCTGGTTCTTGCTGCTGTTCTTTTGGGCAATCATTTTATGTCATGCATTTGGTGCAAGTCTCCCTTTGGCACTGTTAGGTGTCAGGAAAGTGGCCATCCCACTATATAACCAGGAGGGATTAATATGGTATATCAGCTTGGTGACAAACTGTTTTACCTTCAATGGAGTTGCTAAAACATACCAAATAAACTTAGCTGAAAGGCTGCCAGGGCTGACAATCACTAAATTCAGAAGAGCCTTGGACTTTGGGAGAATCTTTTTGCTTGACAAGTGCACTAATTCATGGTTAAAGGAAAAGAAGAGGCTCAGCACATGAAGCATAGTGGGAGGAAACTGCTGGCATGATTAACAGCTGGTAAAAATATGAACTTGAAATAATTACACTGTTCTCAATGTTCATGGCCTCTTTCTATTCATGCTAAACTCTTATTTGGATGACAGAAAAAGAAGAGGCTAACTAACCCACCAGCTAGCCTGAGATCTGTAGGAATTAATTTTGTGGACTCCGATCAATACAAAGCGCTCTCTAATGGTTGTAGCCCGGAAACAGCAAACAAGTATCCCTTATGACATTGTCAGGTCAGGGATTTATAAGCCATAGCTGTAAGGCAGTCCAAGTTCTCTGTAGGATACAATCGCAAAAGTGGTAAAGCTGTGCCCCACCTGATAGATTCAGGAGTGAAACTCAAAATAAACTTGTATTTCTGACTACCAGACTGGTCCCTGCAGTCAAGTAGAGGATCTTGTATGACTGTAATTTGACTGCGGATGGAAAGTTTTAGGCTTACATTTTATTGATGCAAATTTTATTTGCCAAAATATAGTTTTAATTTTAAACATCTACCCATTAAATGCTCTGTTTGGTGAATCCAGGTACCTACCTCTGCATTCAAATGGACTTCTCAGCCTGTCACATGCTACTGGCAGGACAGTGATTTGGCTAGAGAGATTATTCATTTTCCTGTAATTATTCATCAGCTAATAAACACCTCAGAACTTCCTATAAGCCTTTCAGCTGTGGCAGAAAGCAGATACATGAAGCCAAAAATCCCGAAAGAGCTTAGTTTTGGAGAAACTGAAGTGAAACTAAATGTTCATGCAAATATGCTTTCTATTCAACCAGTTTGAAGGAAATCACGTGCACAAATGGGGCAAAAAGGACAGCCTAGGACTTGGGAGTAAAGATAGAAGTGGAGAAATAGTAGTCATAATCAGCTAGTTCAAAAAATAGTTTGCTGTTCTTTCCCTCCAATTTTTTTTTTTCCTGAACTTGAAAAGCCCAAAGCATATCAAATGCATTACAAACCACAGTTAATTAATTTAGCACCCCTGCTACAGAAACAAGTCCATTTTTCTGTCTGTCAGGTGGCATCTCCTGTAGCATCCTGTCTCGGCACTCTGCCTGGTCTTTCCCTAGCCTCCTGGAAATGTAAGGCGGCCTCTACCCCAGGTTGATTTTTAAATGGTCAATATCATGGTCGATAAACGAGCCAAGAATGAAGCTGTGTTTGGTAAAGTCAGATGTGGACAGTTTTTCATCTTTAGAATCTCTTGCAAAATGCATTCAACTAAGAATCCAGCACAGTGGATCTAGGTCTACATCATGGCTTGAACAAACAAGTCCTAGAACCAGGAGCATGGTGCTGTAGGTGCAGAGGTGGTGGTTTCTCATAGTGTTAGCTCAGGTCCAGCTTGCACAGACCTGCTGTGCACAGCTGTACTCCCTTGTACTTCTTGTGGCTCTGGAAGCTGTCTCTGCACACTACTCTGACAGCCCACCTGGTCCTTCCAGTGTGGCACAGGCACTGAGATGTTTTGAACCTGCCAAGGTTTATAGTTTGGGCTCCATGGAACGCAGAACAGCTCTGTAGGTGCTATGTCCATATTCTCCACCACTGCACTTAACGCTATAATATAAAGTGTATCAGAGCCAACTACCTCCGCAATCATACCAGAGATAAAGCACAATCTGATCCCAGAAAACAAAGAGGTTATTGTATAGTAGTGTCCATGGTGTTAATTTCTGCAAATTACAGCTCTGTAAGGCCAGAATGATTATGAAATAGAGGTGCAGGAGAAGAAGATGGATTGCAAAGGTGTCTTGAACTGAGCATGGAAAACTGCTTGTCTTCTACACTGTCATGATAAATCAGTACAGTATATCAGCTATCAGTATTTTCAGCAGAAAAATAGGATGAGCTTCTTAGCTCAAGCGAAATGTATATGCAGAAGCAGAAGCAGCTACCTGAAAAATCCTTGAATGGGATTCTGGGTACTCAAATATTTAGAGAAAACCAAAGTAGGTTTCATTTGTCTCTTGGGAGAACATGGAAAACTGTGGGGGATATCAATAATCTGAAACATTCCTCTTCTTGGCTAATGAGGGAGGAAGGAAAAGTCCATTAAAATGAATATGTAACCAACCACTAAAATCAGCTCCTTTGTCATTCTAAAGACTGTGAAGGAGAGCTCTGTTTTCATTGCAACAGCACTAATAGACTACCCTGATTCTCGAATGGCTAAAGGAAAACTGAACAACAGCATGCCTCAACAGAGAATTACTTCATCCCTTTGATATATCCTACAGAAAGGACCGAAGGAAGATTTCGGTGGGTGATGAGTAAAAACAAGTAGCTCTCAGACAAAGAAAACAATCCAAAATGTTATGGATTTCAAGGGCTAGATGTTCTTCAAAAAACACAGAAGCTGAAGTTCAAAGCATGTGGTTTCTTCTGTAATAAAGGACTAATTACTCTGGTTTCACAGGGCTTGGATGTAAAGTACAATTTTTTTTCCTGCCTTGGGCTCAAAATGAGCTAGTGCAAAAGACTTGTAGGTGTTCAGGCACTTCAGTCCAACATTACAGTTGCAGAAAACAAAAGGAAAACCAGGCTCCTTTTCCAATGCCTGTCCAGTCCTGAGAACACAAAAATCCACCGGAAGACTCCATTGTCCCTTTAAAGAATATCTAGAATTATAATGTCCAGAGTGATGAGACAGGAAATAGACACAACAGGTGCAGGGTCTCATCAAGAAGGCACCCAGGACAGATACCCAACTCATAGAAACAGCTCTGAGTTCAGAACAGAGCACTGCAGTCATAAATTCATTAAAATGTTGTGGTTGTGATGATGCCTCTAATTTTTAACAAATAAACAGTTACAGCACTTGGCTAGAAACTTGGATAGCCAGGCTCTAGCTTCTCTATCTAAAGGACCCTCACAGTTATCTTCCAGGAGGATGCCATAAAATGACATAAAGCAAGCTGTAGGAAGGAATGGGCCTTTCTCTGGCCCATTACAGCTTGGCTGCTGTACAGCTAATAACGTGAGGTACATGCAGTAAGTAAGCAAAATGAAGACAGAGGTCTTTTAAAAAGTCATTAGTATACGCCTTTGGAATGATGGGATTTTATGTCCTGGGATCTTATACCTTCCTCTGACTCATCTGGTGGTGGCAACTGCCAGTGTGTCACCAACACCATTAAGCTAAGCAGGCACACAACAGTTCAGAGACCGAGCCTGCACGAACCAGTCTGCTCTGATACAGCAATTCCATGTTTCTAAGATGTCTTCCTGAAGCAATACTCCATGAGTTATTGCCTTTTACTGTCTCAGTTTCCTCATATTTAAAAATTAAAATAATGGTTTCCAGTCTGTCTCACTGGGGTTTCTGAGGCTGAATTAGCAATTATGAACTGTTATAAGACCTCTGGAGAGCTAGCGGAGCATAGTTGTATAATCACTTTTCTGCTGTTTTAAATACTGGATTTGGGTAACTCTGTGTATGTATGTGCTATTGCCCTGTTTCAGAGAGACAAAACGGAGAAGAGCAAGTCAGATACAGAGCCAGACATTCTTCTTTACTACCATATAATGAAGGGTAAAGGCAAATGGATTCTTTTGACATATTGTTCTGGTACCCACATACTAACACAGTTGTAGGTTAGAGAATAGGATTTTGATCGATACGTCTGTGCCAGTACTTTTCTTCCATTAAGAATCAATTGTTTTGCTTAATATGAAGTAATAAACAATATGAGCCAAACATTTCACTTCTGTGGATAAGGATTCAGAATGAATGTTAGTAGAAAAGTCCTAGTTAAAAGTCCCCAGTTTCAGTGAATGCCCTTTTACTCTGTTATGTTTGTGATGACAAAAAAATTATGCACAGGGATCATGGCCAGGCATGGCCAGCATGAAGCGGGTTTCAAATCACCGAGGTTAGGAATGACAGTAAGCAACAGGCTAATCAGTTTTCTGTAATTAGAAAAGTGTCATGTTGTACCCAGTCCCATAGCAGTTCCCTCTCCAGCCTGCCTGGAAGCTTCCGCTCCTTGTAAAAGATCTGGAAGAGTAAATATTATCTTGGCCACCATCTAATGTGACAATAACACTGATGTAGATGTAGACTAGGTTGTCCATCTGCAGCTTCTCAGATGTGTAGATTTTCCGTTTTTCCCATATCCTCCTCAAGCCCTTTCCACAGAGTGAAACCAAGTCATATTCCACCTCCCTTGAGCACACGGCCCTCATTGTTGGCCAGCTTACAGCGAGAGCGTTCTTACATGTCTGTCCCTGATACTGATATTACTGTGTCTTATAGCAAAACACTTCACATTTCCACGTCACCCTGGGTTTTAATGAGCCATATTTAAGCAACTCACCAAGCATCAAAATCCCTGTTATTATTTCAGCTGTGCCTCTAAGATAAGGCAGGTGGTAAACAGATCCAGCCAGACAGCAGATTTGCCTGCAAAATGTGTGCTTGTTCTTTTGGAAATTCTAGAGAGCACTTGCTTGACTTGCCCTTTAGAAATGCTTTGCTCTCTTAGAGCTTCCTATTTCCTGCCCAGAGCTTTCTGATGCCTACTGGAAGCAGCTGACAAAAGCATCACGTTCACTTTTGCTACAAAGAAAATGCTTGATGTTCTGCTTGTCCTTTATGTTGATATGCAGTGTGTACCCTTACAAGTGTTTTTTGTGGGTATAGAGGAGAACAGTGACAGTATGCCCAGCCTGCCACTGTCAGTTTACCCGAGCTATCTGCAACAAATTATTTACCCACTGAGTTTTAATATTGTTTCTGAGTAGATAACAGTTTCTATAAGTGGATCTCACACCCAGAGCTACTCACTGAGTATTTTGTGTGAAGAAATTTTAGCAGAGGGACTGTACTTGCTGTTTGGAACTGTAATGTTTGCAATCTAAAATCAGATTGATATGGGCTTGTTCCATGAGGTCATATAGCTGTTGGAAAACAGCTAGTATCTAATATAATCATCTCTTACAAACTAATCATTAGCAAATAGTGTAAGCATGATTTAACTATCCATCCCAAGTGCAGAATGCTCTTTGCTCCTCAGATGTGTAAGTTAGGTCAAAACAGCCACATTCCCTGTCAGCTGCCATCTGTCAGATGGTTTTGTAATGTGGAATTTTGCAAATAATTATTTTTCTACACTTTTATTTTAAAAAGACCATTCTGTAGTGAGAAATGAGAGACACTGATCTAATTACTTATTAGTAAGCCTTGCATGGTAGAAAGACCTTTGTGAGTGGTTATACCCCAGTACCACTCAGCAGAGATTAAGATGCTGCTCTTCTGCCAGCTTCTTCGCTAATGCCATTCCCGACATGGTGGAAGGCTTGAGGTGGTGGTGTTTCCAAAGCTGCTTTTCCTAGCATGAGAGCAATGCCTTAAAAAATCCACTTTATTGTTATGCTTATAACGCTCTTTCTTGTTGGGAAAGGTATTGAAAGCAGCAGGAAATTTTGTTTTCTGATTCAATCTCTAACTAGAGTGAATTCTTGGCAAAGAAAGGCTTCCAACATTGGTATTTGGATGGAGATTTCTGAAAGATGGGACTGCTTGTAAATAGACTGTTTCACATTTTCCTTTTTTTGTGAAGTATTTTGAATGCTTTTGGTGCATTTCACACATTTTCTTTTCTTGTTCTTTGTTTAGCACTGTTGCATTCATAACTCTCTGCATAGTATTAATCATGATTATCAGATACAACAATACTGCACTATGTAGCCAGAAAAGGTTTGGGAGGTGTTCCGCTTCCTTATCCAGAGCTTAACCCCAGAAGGCAGGATGACTAAAGCACAGCAAAGCTTGCTGTTCACCTAGTAATTACGGTGTGAGAGAGTACTCCAGAAATCCTTATAGATGGGAGTCCAGGAATATTATCAACTCCGGATGGTTCAAGAATAAATTCATAAGGGTGTCACCATAAGGATTTAGACTGCTTTAGTGGATAGTTTATTGGGTTTCACCTGTGTGTTTTACCACAGAAGTCTTGATCAATGGGGCCTTTCTTCTCCCTCATCCCACTGTTCACCAGATCCTGCTGTGGTGGGATGAGCTCGCATGAGGGGCTGGCTTATCTTTTGGGGTTTCCACTGAGCTGGTAAAATCACACCCACTACAAACTGTTCAGGAGCCAGCAGTAGTCTATTCCTCAAAAACATCTGTATTTGAAAAACAAATGGGTTTTAGATAAAAGAGAGGATGTTACCTCTTTGAAGTAAATTATTTAAACTTGCAACCTGTTTCTATCTTTTCCATATGAAAAATTAATGTACTATAGGCCCTTTTACATTTTCATGGTAAAACAAACCTTTTTATAGGTTTTCCCCTCTTAAGGAACAGAGAAAAGGGTTTTCCACAGCCAGTGTCAGAAATTTTAGCTATCAATCCTCAGCCCCACACCCCATTCCTCCCCAAAGGGGACAGCTCTGCTAATGAGCATCCAAGTATTAACAGAGTAGACGCGTTACTTTCCAGAGCACTATGTGCTACTGAGAAAGAAAAGCTGAGTCAAAATTGTTGCTCTTAACATTCGTGAAGAATCAAATGAGGTTTATTTGCATGTGCCACACAGATCTTGCACTTGGCCTTAGACTGATGCTTGATAAAAATAATGGTCAAAATCTTCAACCTGGGTATGTAAACTAGCCTTTTATTTTCAAATTGATGCACTACCTGAACAAAACTACCCTAATTTTCAGCAGTGCTGAGCAAATGCCCCTTCGATTCAGTTCACTGGCAGTTAAGAAATCTCATCACCTCTGAAAATCAAATAGTGCTCAAATTTACAGCTCCTCTATTTGAAAATATCTTCCCCACTCTCCATCTATTTGGAAGAAATGCGAAGCCAAGGGCACACAGTGATCTGGGCAGTTAATAATGGTTTTGGCGATGTAACAAATCAATGAAATGCTTGGGAATAATGGCAACAACTTGGATTTAACTGTTTCATGAGAGCGTCACTTTTCAATAAGTTTTCTCTGTGTATTTCTGTATGTATCAGTTGCGGCAGATCACAGTCATGTCCCTCCCTTCACCCCCATCTTCATTTTAATTCTTCTTGTGAAGAAGCAAGCAACCTGGGCATGTTACTTACTGCCCATTCTGTAAAGGTTTAGAAATCCTGCATGGCATCTCTGCCTTGCTGGACATGGGATATTAGGGAAAGGCGAGTGTTACCCTTCTCACCTTGGAGGAAGAGAAAGGAAAAAGAGGGGACAATTCCAGATTTCCCTGAACTGGCTTCAGTGATCACTGAGCAATGCCATAGATTTTTAATGAACTGAAACGGCAGACCGGTCCCTCTAGGACAGTCACACGGAGCTCATCATTGCATGAAGGAACTGATTCTCTTTTCCCTTGTGACCTGCAATAGCATCTGTCTGAGTACTTCTGCATAAAGCATTAATATTTCTAGCCCTGGAAGTACCTGTGCCTGTGTTTGGAGTCTTACTGCATTTGCTGGGAGCAGTGGTAGCTTTCTCTCCTGCATCCTCTGTGCTGGGTGGCTGCCTGGGAGCAAAGCTGTAGTGTTTGCTCTTCTATGAGACTGCTCTCTTGGGCATTCCTACATCTTTATGGGCCCATCTTTCAGGGCCTTCTGCTTCCTCTCGTTACTTATTTATTGCATTTAGCTGCTTATTTGGCTGACAGTGCACCTTCTGTCCTTGTACACCTTGTCCCTTCCGATGCACCTCATACATTTTAAAGACAATTTTATTAAAAAATAAAAGCATGTGAGTTAAATAAGAGTTTGTCTGGCCAAGACCTCACAGGAAGATTTAGCTGAGCTACAGTATGAGCTTCACACTGTTATGGAAGCTGAGGCAATACTTAGCTTTGCTTCTTTCACATAATTTGCTGCAGAGCATCCCAAGCAAATGCTGTCGAACTGCTGGGCAAGCCAAGAGTCAAGGGAAAGCAACCTACAAACTACTTAATGCTTTCTGATCTCTACACACCCAGCCAGATGGGTAACAGTGACATATTAAGGTTGACGTTGTGAGCTTAATGAAATCACATATTTACGGGTTTACTATTAATATTTTGTTCTACAATCCTTAGAGAAACACAGCTGAAACAACTGATTGGGGCTTTTGGTGCACCAGATGAAATTTTATAGAAAAAACTGCTGTGGAAAGTCTTTTTCCGTCTTGAGATGGATGATCTACAGTGGCCATCTATTTTTTTCCTTGGTATTAATAACGTGAAGTGTGTATTGAGCATCACTTTGTGAGAAACCTTTTGATATCTTTGTTAAACATTGTCCTTTGCTGTAGCACCATGTCGCACAACAAATCTGGCATGTTTTGTACAGACAGAATAAACGATAAAAACAACCTATTCTATTAAAAGAAACCATTCAAATTTGAAATAAGGCTACTTTCTACAAGAAAGATGGTTTATCAGTCCCAGGGCGAGGTATCTTACTGCGATCAGATATCACAGTGAAAGACATCACACGGCGGCACCTCTCACAAGACCTTCACCAGGCGAGGGCCCGGCAGAGCGAAGGGATTCTCCGGAGAGCCGATCTCCCGACCGTCCCGCAGCCCGAGGGCCGCTGACCCTCTTCTGGGCTCCACCAGCGGGGTCCGACCCCTCCCCCGCGCCATCTCCCAAACCGCCACCAGCTGCTCCTACCCGCCCCACGACTCCCAGGGCCCGCACCTGGGCCGTTTACCCCTTTCCCCAGCAGACGCCCTGAACCCGCTGCCCGCTCGGAGGGTGGCCCCCGGCCCCTCCCCTCTCTCCGCTCACCACGCGCCCGCTGCTCGAGGCAGCTCCAACGGCCGTTTAACGGTCGCCCAAACGGCTGGCGCGCGTGAGGGGGCAGCGCGGCGCGCACCGAGGGGGCTGCGGCTGAGGGGCCGGAGCGGCGGCGGCGATTCCAGCGGCGATTCCAGCGGCGCTGGCGCAGCCCCGGCAGAGGGAGCCGGAGACCGCCGGCCCGCGGCTGAGGTAGGGCGGGGCCGCCGGGCCGAGGAGGAGGAGGAGGTGGTGTGCCCGGGCTCCTTTTTGCCTTGTTTTAACTCTGTTGGTTAAATAAGCGACTTTCGTTTCTTCAGCCAAGCAGCTGCATGCACTACGGCAGCAGTGAGCATTCGTGCTGCAGTCAGCCTCTGTCACTGCCGGGGCTTGTGCCCGTTGCTTAACGCACCAGCCCTGTTAACGCTTTCCCGACGGGGTGATCACGCCCGTAACCCAGGGACTGCGCCGCGCTGGGAAAAACAAGAGCTAAAAGTAACGTGCGGTCTGAAGTATCGTGTAGTCTGTTAATGTCACACTGTAAGTGAAGTTGGCTCCGCGGGAGGGTTCGTCCCCAGCTCCCGCCCGGCCTGGCCGCGCTGCCAGCGCCACAGCTGTTGGGTGAGGAGCTGCTTAATATGCTGGGGGTGTCCTCCTCCTGCTTCTCGTTTCATTTGGAGTAATCAATCAGGCTGCTTTGCAGCTACAGCTTACGATCTGTAATTTGTGTAATTTGATTTGACAGTAATTCCATCGTCGTTATGTTTATTTACAAGAGATGCCCTGTGATTCGTTCAGTTTTTATCTGTTGTTTTCCTTGCTTTTCCAATCATGGTTTCATAATTTCCCATCTAATTCTTGGGGGTTGCCATGCATCATGGCTTCACTTGTTTGCAGCATGCCACAGAGGAGAGTATGGGTCTGTGCAGGACCTGCTTGTTCTTGCATAGGTAAAACTACTATAGTCTTAACCTGAGATCTCTTATTTTATTATAATATTACAAGTGTTTTCTGCTTTCCATCAATTTGGTTTTGTACCCTTCCCCCCCCCCCATTTTTTTGAAACTAACTTGCTGTGTTTGCCTTCAGATGCTTTCTAATTTTGAAGAAGTCAAGTAAGTACAGCTTCATTAGGTCAGTTTCTAAGAGCTAGGTACAAAAAACAATTCAGCACAATGAAGTATGGCACTTTAAATGCCAGAATGCTTTATATTTTAATCACCTGTCCCTGGAATTGAATCTGAAACCTGTATCAAATCCCACTTGCACTCCTTGAATGAGGTGTTGTAAAATCTAGGTATATCAAAATGACTTGCAGAACAGTGTTTTCAACATGGGACAGATCTAACAAGTAGGAAATTCTGAGTGAAAGAGTTTATCATCCTTCCTATCCGTAGAGTTCAACTGTTTAGTTTGGAAACACTTGGGATATCGTCTGGAGGTTTTTCATGGGCAGAGATGCCAACAAAGAGGAGAGAGCTTTTATTTTTTCTTTAATGTAGCCTCATTGTAGGAGAAAAGATGGAAGTGTCATCTTGGTAAGTAATGCCTTGTCAGAGAAACCGTGCAGAAAGTGAGAGATTGTTTCCTTTGCAGCCTCATGACTTTCAAAGTCACATCTCTCTCTACCCCCAGGAATACTCAAAGCCTGTAGCTTACTGGGAGAGAGGCAGACTACTGGTTACTGGTGTTATTGAAGTTGTGTCATCATGCAGAAAATAATGTGTGGGAAAAGTACATGAAGTACTTCAATCACCTGGGAGTCCAGAGTTCTGATCCCTGCCTTGGGAAACACATAGTTATTTTACCAATTAGTAATAGTCCTTGGATTAATGCTCAAAACTGAAGGCTGCCCTCTCTCTGGTGCATGTTTTAAGTCCTCAGGTGTTCTATAAAAGCAGACCATTGCCATCAATAGGCAAGAGCTGACTGAGAGCTGTTGATTAGTAATTTGAGGTCTTGATATGTTGGTTGTGCCTAAGACCCAAGTAGGTGGCTGTCTTTGTTTTCCTCTTAAAAAAAAAAAAAAAAAAATCAAAGAAATAATGATCTGATCTTCTTTTTCAAGATTTCCCGTAAATCTAAATATTTCTGCACATATCTCAATAGTAGGATTTTTTTTTTTCAGTGACACAAAAGAGTGCTTTGGAAGTAAACAATATAGTGGAAAAACAATGTTTCAGTGTTTAAATCACACCAGTTTGTGTAAGCACAATTAATGTTTCAGTTTGGTGATTTTAAAGCTAATGAAAACAATTCTGTAAGCACACATATGTGCTAGGTGTGCAGATAAAAGGTACAGAAAAGGCTTCTAAAATTATGTTTACATAAATTAACTTTGTAATTGTATGCACAACAGGCAATTACAGAAGAGTTAGTAAAATAATAGTAATAATGATCTGTACTAGGTAATTGAAATTTATGAAGCAGTTTTGGTGTCTCTAATAAAGCTGTGATGTCTTCGAGCTAATGAGTATGATAGAAGTGAATAGCGCGAATAAACTTAATGTTGCATTTGTCAAACAAAGATAGTAAAATATTTTTAAAAGGTGTCTGAGTATTAGTATCATCATTATATAAATGGGAAACTGAGGTAGGAATGTAAGTTACATTGTGGTTTGCAACTTAAGTCAGAAATGGGATATTGCAGTCTTTCATCTAAACACCCTTTTCTCCTACTCAGTAAAATCTTGGCTGTTATTTACAAATACTGTGTGAAGTAGTGGTATGCTTTGGCATTACTTCCATGCCTGTGGCATGTTCCCCAAACCACCGTTGTGTTTAACAATTTGAATTCTTTTCTCATGTTTGCAGAACTTTCACTTAACTGTTTGTTACTGATGAGTTTGGGTGTGCATCTGTTACTCAGGGTGTCACTGCCTGTGCCTTTGAGGTCTTTGAGGTCTGGGAAGAAAGAAATAAAGGAGATCTCTGAATGTGAGAATGTTTTTTGTTTGAGCATGGCTTACTTTTTAAAGTACTGTTTCTATGCTTAGGGTTTACATTAAGGTTACTTCCTTTATCTGAGAGTTTTAATTCCATATTTCTTCCATACGATGGGATATATTTCCAAGGTGATAGCAAGTGCTTTTTCTCACCAGAAAATTTTGCGTAATTTGCAAATGATGTAATTACCATCCAATTAGAATGGTCTTTATGTATTTTGTGGTGGTTTCACCTGGAGAGAGAATTAAGACCTTTGTGCTAGGAAGGGTTCACTTTTTTTTTATGTTTTTTATTGCAATGTTAGTCTCCTAAAGAAAGTATGTTTACTGTAGGACAGGATGAAACAGTACGGAATGGATTCTTTGAGCTCTCTTACTGATTAACTTACTTTCTCTTGCTTTGGAAAAGTACTGGATTGTAATGGTATGGATTGTTGGTAAGAAGTGATTTGGGGGGGATGCAATTAGGAGGGACAGGGGGAAACTCCAGGAACAAGGTAGTGGAAGAAGTGGCAAGCAAATCAAATTGTTCTTGAGTTGTGGTGTTAGCAGTTTGAAGCTCTACTGTCAGCAATGAGTAAAGACTGCAGAGGGCACAAAGGTTATAAGTCAAGGTTGACACGTATTGGCAGAATTATGTATCTGTATTTTGAGAACTAGGAATTGGTTTCTGGAATTAGGTTCTCTGTTCCCCTCCTCTCCCACTCCTTCCTTGCCTCCAGCTGAGCTCCTAATGGAAAGGCTCAGGGGGGGGCCCGGGGGAGGGGAATGGGAAGCAGCAGAAGGATGTTTATTGCTGCTTGGAAGGAATGTAAATTAAGTAACTAATGATGTGCATTGAATAAATGGGTTTGATTTTCTTTTCTTCTTACTGCAGATTGCTACAAACTGCTTGTCTCTGCTTTTCAGTCACACGTAACCATGTGTACATTTGACCTGTTACTAGGAGAGTCTCACCAAACTGAGTCACATTTTTGAGTGTCTTCCCCAAGGAACCAGAAGTTTCTTGAATCAGGTGTGACACGGCAAATAGCCACAAACACAATGCAATGTGGGAAATATGGGTCTGGCTGCCAAAGCTCTGAGAACCATATTATTTTTTTTTTTAATAGGAAAGTAGGATTTGAAAGCCTATGAGAGCAGATGGAGGGGTGGTGCTCCACTACCACCCTTTTTATTTCTTGGTAAACTCTGAAATTTCTGTGGGTGTGGGGTTGATGGTTGATGTTCATCTACTCCAAATGGCCCCCTCACACAGGGAGTGCCAGAAAGCTTCACACACTCACCTTTTCCTTAACCTGCATTTCTGCAGGGAGTTTGAGCTGTTTATGAAGGCATTGAAGTGGGAATACTCCACATCCTCCTTTAGTAGGAGGAAGTAAAAGGTGGGGTTCATTGGTATTTGTTATGCTGTATTGGGCAAATGGCAAAAAAAGAAGCAAAGGGGTGATGACCTTAGTTGAGATCAACTCTGATCTAGCCACTGGTGCTGAGGAACCAAGAGAATAATTGGACTGACACAAGCAGTAAAAATGAGTGAAGCTACATGTCATGCCAGTTGATCTTGGAAGTTAACTTAGAACATTGCAAATTTAACCTGGGAATGAGGAAGAGGTGGTTCAGTTCTTTCTGAAAGCCAGAGGAGCCATCAAAGTCCCTTTCCATACAGTAAGAAATATAGGTCACTAGGAAGTGGACATAATGCTTGCCTTGGCTGCTTTAGGTTTAATATAAGAAGGTGTGGTGACCCAATCCCAGAGTGTAGTCTCATGACTGAGTTATCTCACACAACCCTTTTAGAGGGTCAGGCTCAGATGGCTTTCTGATTGGTATCTGTTGGAGGTTTGCTGTTATCGTACAGGATTGTATTTTTTTCTTGCTGAGTAATACAGCCTGTTTCCGCTCTAACTTCACCAGCCAAGCTCAAGTCTTCCTTGCTCATGTACATAGGAAACTAGGGCAGCATCTTAAAACTGGGAGCTGTGTGCAGAAAACTGCTTGGCTTCATTCAGTACAAAGACTTGCAAAATACAGTATAAAACCTCGTCTGTGGCCTGCTATTTCTCTGTTCAGCAGATAATAAAAAAGATGGGTGGCTGCTTTAAGGGAGTGCTGCAAAAATGTTTTGCTTGATTGGTGGTGGTGTTGTTTTAAAATCCTCTCCCCCTACTTCCTTATTTTATCTTCTGTTTTTGCCCCTATGCACAGGCTGTCCCCGAGAAAAAGGGATTGTGTGCTAGGGTGGTAAATTCAGCTCCTTCCCAAGCCACGCACTGTCTCTGTGAGGATCACTCAAGCAGGAAAGTGTGAAGAAAATACTGCGAGAACCAACACATTTTCTTTTCTCATAACAAAGATGCTTTTCTTTTGGCACAGTTATGATCTCTTCCTGCTTGTTTCATCTCTTCATAAACATCCTGATCCCTGAACATTATATTCTCTGGACAGCATGTCACTTAATTATTTTTCACTGGATGGGAAAACTGTAATTCCACTAAATTAAAAATAGAGCTGCAAATGGGCTTGGTTTGATCTCTGTGGCATCTGAGGCAGAGGAACAAGATTAATTCCTGCAATTAGATGTTAATTGATGTCTGAGCATGTCTATTCCTAGAAACAGCAAGACCACATATAGCATAACTAGCACTATTAAAACAGTATCGTCTACCCTCTGTGCTCAGCAACCACAGAACTGGAGCAGGGGAGAACTTACTAGAGACCTGCATCTAAATAGAGCAGTGGGGGATGTTGTGAAATGAGCAGAAGCTTGTGATGGCAAAGAGGGAGTGCAGCCTCTTTGAATTGTTGAGATCTGGTGGTAAAAGGAACAGAATATTATAGAAGAACTGTGGGTTTGTTTGTTAAACATACATCCACTTTATTTTCATTTCATCGCTGGTCAAGTCTGCTTGAGATTCACATCATAAGCAACTACAAAGGTTTATTACAAACTGATGAAATACCTGATAAAGAAAAAAAACCAACACATTTTCTTTGGCCTTTGGAAAACCGTATACTAACAGTTTTGATTAAATGGAATAAGAGGTCACTGAATCTGGTCTTTTACCTACTCTGTGTGACAGCTTCAGCTACATCCATTTCAATGATGAAATTCTGTTTCTGTGCTGCCTGTGCCTTATATATAAAGCACCACGTGCTGTATATATTTCATTTTGTTTCCATTTTACAATACAGTAAAAATCTTTTTCGACTAGAATAGATGCTAGCCTTGGATACTGAAGTGCTGAATAGAATAATAAATCCTGTGCATCACTAGCTTGACTTTCATCCAAGAATCTCAAAGAGCTTTATAAACATCAAGTAATCTTTCCAGCATGCCCATCACAACTGGAGAGTATTACCACCGTTCTGCAGCTATTATTATTAATTTGTATCATTGCATCTAAGAGCTCCAATCAGACTCAAGACTCTACTGTGTATATAATGAAAAGTTAAGCCATGTCTCAAAGACCTTTGAACAGTTATAGAAAAATAGGACAACGATACAAGAGGCTGGAGGAACACCAAATAACAGGAGAAGGGGGAAAAAAAATGCAGCTTGGGAAGTGCTCAGTGTTGGAACAGCATAGTCTGTCCAATCATTGTCTTGTATCATGCGCAGTGAGGAGAACATGAGACCTGAAAAGTTTTTTCAATGGCTCTTTGGATTTTACTATGTGGCTGCTTCCGTGTTTAAAGGGCAGCACAGGAAGCGTTAGCCTGGGGCACGCGTGGCTTGATTACATTTGCCTCAATATTAGGAAAAAAATTGTGCGGTGGGGGTAATTGAATTGTGAAGGAGAAAAGACTGTTGCTTTATGTGTGGTAGTAATACAAATGAAACCAGTGGGTTGAGTAAAAGAGGAAAGCAGAGTGGCCAGCCCTTTGCCCTAACAGAGCTGTCAACAAACTGAGTGTGGAATACTGGGTGTTATGACAGAGCTTGCTGTACCTGTACCCTGTGATGATGTCGATTTTGTATTTCTGTTTCCAGACATGCTTAGTCAGGAATTTTCAACAGAAAAAGGGAGATACTAAGACTGTACCACCATATGTAAAATACTGTACACAGCCTGGTCACCTGCAGTTAAACCAATTAAACTGCAGCAGGTGTGAAGAGAGCTCTGCTGATGATTCAGCAACTGAAGACGCAATTTTAGGAAGCAATGTCTGGCATGTTTAGGCTATGCAGTGATTCTTGAAGTCTTCTGGCATGTCACTTGGCCTTATGGTTATGCTCTTTGTGTGGTTTAGTAAGTGGGGCATTGCTTTGCGAGAAGGGAAGAACTTGCTTCTGGGATTTCCTCCTAGCCCAGTGGCAGATAACACCTGGGACAGCTGGGAGAGTGCTTTGCACAGAGCACCCCTTCTGCTGACAGTTAAGGAATCGCCATAAGCCAGAGACTTTGTGGTCTAGGGAGATATCTTTCAACCCAAGGATAACGGACATGATATGTGCCTTGAAGGTAATAAGGCAGGCTGACTTAGAAGCACTGGGTGTTGGTTCGTTCTTGTCCTGGCTAATCGTCTTACATAGAGCTGTTGGATCTGACTGGGACTTGCACAGGTGAAGGAAACGAGAGGTGTTACTGTGGGTGACTGCCCTTCAACATCAGGGAATACTGTATTCCTTTTTGTGAGTGAACATATCCATGTTGGGTTAGAATATCTGTGTTTCATTCTGATGCAGTGAGATTTCACAGCCATTTTAGTGCTAGTCTGTTGTAGTAATCAGTGCAATACCTTGCAGCTCTTGGTCTCTTTGAAGATGTCACTGGAGCTGAGGTTCCATCTCAGAGACAATCAGCCAAGGCTGGAAAAAATCACACTGACTGCACAGATCAGAATAGTATTTTGACATGCTGGCAGACTGCTGCAAGCTGTGATTCTGCTAACTTCTGTGAGGTAAGGCAGGTTCAAGCTTGGTCACTTCTTAGGTGGGAGGATGCTAATGGAAAATCTTGTGCTGCAAGGAGTGTTGTTTTATGATGGAGGAACTGGCATTCCTCTTTCTTCAAGGGCAGACAGCACTTTGGTGTGATAACAGGAGATGATGTCCTTCTGGAAGTGCCATCATTCATGCATGACATGAAAATTGCATCTACTTTATGCTGCAGTTGAAAACTTTCAATGCACTAAGAGTCTTATTTTGCATGGCCTGTTCAAATTTCTGTGTAAACAACTTCAGTGCTGCATCTCTAAATCTTTGTTCATATGATAACAAATGTTTGAGGTAGTGTGTGTGAATGACTATGTTTGCAAGAGGAGGAGAATGTGGGTGAAGTGTTACTGAAGCACCGGTGATAAATGGTAACTTAGCACAGGATTTTAGCTTGAATGGAGTGAAAGTGGTTTTGCTTTGTGTTTGCAATGGGTTAAGGGCATACATGGCCTTGGCTACTGTTGCTCAATGGACAAGCTGTAATTTGCTTTACACCATGGTAACTCAATCACTTGCAGTTCTATGCTGGATGGAGACAGCAATCTCATTTGAACATGATTTGGTTTCTTCATGCCAAAGAAGAGTGTAGTGTTGCCAGTGTGCTCAGAGGGATAGTGATTAATCTGTGTTGAATCAAGCATTTGATGATCTGTCTGTGTGAAATGGGCTGGGCTTTATTTACTTCAGTGTAGGAAACTCAGCAGAAGGAAAGTGCTCTTTGTATTCTAGGTTTTCTGTCTGTAAGAAAAAAATCTTCACAGTTAAGCCCTTTGCAAGTGAGGGTAGGTCTGTCTAGCAGTAAAATTTCAGTAGTGAATATTTGGATTTTTCTAGTGTAAAAGGATAATGAGATGTACTCATGTTGCATATAATCTCCAAAGAGCATATTTGATGCTTGTAGCATTCTAAATGCCACGTGAAGCATTTCAGTTCTCTGATCTGAAATTGTTGGGTACCCAGGCTTTGTGTGGGATTTCTAGTATTTCTTTGTTGCATTTTGACTTTGGTATGACTGTAGAGACTCAGAGCAAATACTTCTGATGATATTTTAGCATTTTTGCTGCCTTTTAAAATCTAAGATGAAAAATAATGTAATGAGCCACCTAATCTGTGCAGTACTTGCTCTCCCCTTTTTATATACAAGAGGAGCTTTTTTTTTTTCTCTCATCACTAATTGACTTGATCTTCCCTTTATACTGCTGAAGGTAAGAATCTGCTATGCACTTGGAACAAGGAGGAAAAACAGCATATACAAGGGAGGTCAGTTCAGCTACCACTGAGACATATGTACTAATTACACTGATTTCTCACCTGCATCTAGAATGACAGAATTGCTTGACAGACAGAGGGTGGGGGCACAAGATTAAGCATTATAACCTATCTTACTTTTGAATGGGAAACCTCCTGGGTAATTGTTTTACCTGATGGGTGCCTGTTTTACAAAGTCAGTGAAATGATTTCAAAAGAGAGAAATAAGCCTAGCCAAAATATGCCATCTCAGACATCATATTTGGATGGTGGGGAGATGAGAGAGACAGAGGGGTTCTGTGTAACTGTAATTAACAAAAAAACCTCTTTTTGCTATTTTAAAGGCACTTCTTGCAGTTTCCTCTGCTGGGTCCAGCATCTGACATTGATTGGCTTGTGCAGTTTGATTCTGTTTCTGGTATTCTGATCTCAGTGGAAATGTATTGGAGAAGGCAGAAATGGAACAAATTAGACACCAAAGCCATCCCCATGCTAACTAATTGGATATATCCATAAACATCTAACAACCCCACAATTGCTGATGAAGCTATTACATCAAACAATCATGAAAATTCTCAAAGCTTGTAGATACGAAGCAAATTGGCAGCTGGGAAAGGAAGCTGTAAAAAGGGAGAGCTTTTTAAAAACATTTGGATTACAGGTTTACACATCTCATTTAAAAACAAAACAAAAAAATAGAGCTGTTACACAAACCATCTCTCTCTGATTCCCAGACAGCTTAGTAAACACGTGCCACTTTACATTCTGCTGCAAACAGTAGCCGTTCAGAGTAAGCAGAGCCACTGCACAGGTTTTAAGGCCATCTGGCACACAGTGCTCAACTGTCCATCACTTGAGACCCAATGCTACCTCTGGGCTCATGGAGACCTGCAGTTATCTCAATTTCTCTCTTACTGTCATTTGTTGACATCAAGAAATGGAGGTTATGGAAGATGTTATTTATGTGACTAAAACAAATGCTACCTTTTTGGCAGCTGCCTTCTGTTTAGTTTCTTCTTTGTAAAGGGAAGAACAATATTGCCTTTGCAGCTCTTCATAGCTTATTTTTAAGTTGTGCATCAAAACTGACAGCAGGAATGAAGGTTTAACACTGAATTAAATTTAGCTAGCTCATTGTACCCAGGTCTTCTGTTCATGCTGAATGACTTTTTAGTTACCCTTGGCTGCAGGAAATTCATTGAGTCTACTGTAGTAAGGCAGATTTTGGGCACATCAGTTGAGCTGTGCTACGAAGTTCTTGGTTTAGTTTTGGGGTTTTTTTGGTGGTTTTTTTTTGTTTGTTTGTTTTGTTTTGTTGTTTTTTGTTTTGTTTTTTTTTTAGTAGATGGAAATGGCATCAGATGGAGGGTTTATGCCACAAAGGTTATACCTGCTTGGTTTGTTCTGTTTGTTTCAAGTACTGTGTGTTGTAGCAGAGTAACAGTGATGAAGAGCTGCCTGTTGTAGCTACCGCACTCAGGTGAAATACTGTGGAAGTACTTGCACCTTCTCAGAAAAAATAGCCATTCTTCTCAGATAGGAAAATCTTTTAGAGGGAAAGAAGAGCAGTGACATGGGTAGGGAAACTCCAGCACAAAGAGTCCCATTTTCTGCAAGGACAGAATGATGAGGAAGGGAGGATTTGCTTTGAAACTCTTTTATTGACTGCCTTACCAGGCACATTCAAGTTTTTTACCTGTTTGAAGAGAGGGCTTATTTTCTTGCCTGACAAACTATAACGTATTATGGTTTAGAGATCGGGAGCTTCTTGGTGTACATCGAAGTGTTTTTTTAAGTTTTCACTGTTAGCCCAGAAATTTACAGAAGCCTTGTGCAATTTCTCTAATGCTGTGGCATTCTCAGAGGGGTTTTCTTTAAATATCAGTGGAAGGGGAAGGAGTCTTAATGGTCAAACAGAAGGAGCTGCTAGCTTATCTAGGAACAAGTTTAATTTCAGCCAGGTACCAGAAAGTCTTAATAGTTATTTGATATGTCTTTTACTTCTTAGCTTTACTTTTCAGCTGCTAAATGCTGCAGTTCAATAAATTTTGTCCATTGATGATGAAATAAATATAGATGTGAAACTGGAGTGCTACCAAAGACCTGATCTATGGAAGAGGTAGCCATGTGAGATGGGGGGGAATTTCTACTTTCAAGGCTGCTAAAACTTAAATGAAAGTCTTTTAAACCCTGACCTTCAGCTTCTGGGTTTACTTTGTTCATGTTCTCCTTCAGGAGCCAAATACTGGCTTTATTTATACTCAGTCAAATAAATAACTGTGTGACCCTTTCTTCTATACACAGGCAGCTTTTTTTTCTGGTAGAAAAGGTTATTTATGCTATTCTGAAATTAATACTGACAGACTGCCTCTTAATACTCTGTATGTAACACTTCTTTACAAGTATTTCAGTACTTTACAAATACGATTGCATACTTTGATCCTATTCCCAAAGGGCAAGTGCCTCTGGGAGGAAACAGCCCCCTTAGCAACATAGCAAGCAAAATCAAACACCCTCGTAGTGCGATAAAGAGCAGTACTCCAGCTAACCTTAGGAACCTTAAATGGCTTGTAAGAACAAGTTAGTCTAGTGTAGAGCCCAATCACCCTGGCTAGTGACCTGTCCTTTCAGTAATGTTCTATGTCTATTTGTTTTTCATTTCTTCTGAAAATAAAATACAGAGCCAAAGCATTAGTTCAGCATGGAGTCAGATGTTTTATGTCATATCTTGGCATTGTGTAGTCACTGATGCAGGGCTCATCTTGAGCAAATATAGAATGAAACTGTGGCTGAAAGATCCACTGTTTATGTTCCTGAGGAACAGCCTGGTCTGCTTGCACCCACAGGTTGGGTCAGTAACTAAACTAGCTTTTGCAGGAAGCTCTTTCTCCAAAATTATAAAATGAGCACTGTCAATTCATGATAGGAACTGCTAGATTCTGCTCACAGCCTGGCTACCAAGAGAGGCTAGTTAGTGCTAATCCTAAAAACCAGCCAAGCAATTGCCCTTGTTGCATGCCAGGATGACATTTCACTCAAGTCTTACATAACTCTCCACCCCACCAAGTCTCAGTACCATTAAATACCAAGCCACCACTGTAACTTTGGACAACAGTTGGTGGGATGTACGAAGGAGGCTTGTGTGGAGCATGTGTCCCTTCACTGATCCTTGTTTGCCACCTGTTCAGGACCTGGAACAAGACGGACTTCAGCAGCCCAAGGTGGCATGGGGAGTTCTACTCTTTTCCTTTCAATTCTAGAGCTTTTGATCTATCCTTTGCCACAGTGTTGATTTGCCACTTGTCTGAGAAAGTAGATGGATGTTATTGCACAGGAGGTCTTAAGCCCTTTCCTACTGCTGGAGAAGAGGTTCTGCAGAGTATAGGCAGACTGTAGCCAAGTGGTTTATGGGCGGGGGAGCATGGAAGTCATGCAAGAGATGTCTCACTAGTTCCAGCACTGTACAGACACTGTACTGTCATTGTCTTATGCATCACTATGCTTTTCTCCTGCCCATCTACCAAAGACAGTGCAGGAAATCTCACAGTGACTTCTCTCCACAGTAACAGGGTTTTGTACTCTTTTTTCTCTGTAGAGAGGTTGATGCATAGGTCTCGGTCTGGCCTGGAGATTCTGAACTTCTTGCTACTGCCTACGACTTTGGAGGGATGGCATTTCTTTTACTGATTTGGCATAGTCAGTATGAAAAAATACACAAATAGAGCTTGGTTCTTGTATGTAGGTGGGTTTGGACTGTAACGCTGTATCAGAGGTGGCTACTACATTCAAGTGAATTCAGGATAAGTGGATACTTTAGAGCCCAGTATTACTTCTCTATCCTTGCCAAATTACATGAACAAATTGCTGAACTGCCTGCAGCTGAAGGTTGCGAAGTTTGTCATCTCTGATTAAATAATGCCTGTGCATGTGAGACTATCCTGTGAGTGTCCTAGGCCTGTTGCAACTCAAGGAATGTGACCAGGTTCCATATCCTTGAGAAGGAAGGACTTAGTAGTTTTTGTTGTTGTCGTTATTGTTGTTCGTTTGTTTTTGTAGTTTTTGACGCTTGGTTTGCTCAGTGCCTTACCAATACAAAAGAAATTGTTACACTTTCTCCGTAAGGCCTACATACCACCAGAGAGGTAATAAAAAAGGCTGGTTAGAACAGCATCATGTAAACCCTGTATCTGTTGCAAACCTTTGAAGTTCAGCCACCTTCCTTGACTGTAAGAGTTGGCATGCAATGCTTGTACTTTTATTTCTTTGGGTAGGAGATTGAATAATTTTCACGGAGCAGAAGCATGGCATGAAGAATGTGATTCTGGCTGAAGTGAGCAAGTCACTTTATCATTGTGGTTTATTCCTCTCCCCGACGCCCCCAAATGTATTTATTTATTTTAAACTGAAGACTATTTACCTGGCAGCTATGAATTAACATGCTGATAAATTCTGTGCAAGAAGAGTTAACACAGATTCCTTGGAAGAATTTACTACTTTAGAGTTCTCTAGTTTTCTATATTTAGGGGATCAACCCCTTAGCCATATGCTCTAAAATAAAGGATAAAAATTAGCCATTTACTTAATGCTTTCATTCTTCTCATATGCTTTGGAGTAGCAGTTACCTAGTAATGGAATTACACAGTATCCACAGCCTGTATTTCACAGTTAAGCTCTCTCAAACAGAAAATTACACCAAGAAATCCATAAACAGTAAGAACAGCAAGGGTCAGACTGTCTCACTGTGAAGAATTATATGGTACTGGAAACCTATTACCTTTTATTTTTTCTGCTGTTAATACCCCAATCTTGGTTCCCATGGTGCTTCCTGAGGACTCAGAAATGTAGTATTGTATTTGAAACATATTTCAGTATTGGAATTCTATTTTGGTACATTTTACACAAAGCTATGTAATCCTCATAGTAAATATTTAGCTCTACCTGATATATCTTCAGACTCCTCTCAGAGTAAGTCTTTGCCTTTACTCTAGAAGGGTGCTGAACACTGGCTAAGGAAAACTGCTCTGTGTTGATGTTAAGTGACTGAATCAGGGCTGGTGGGAAACAAATGGTTAAAGACTGCATTAATCTTCCTACCTTGCTGGATATATGCAAACTGCGTAAGGTCTAAATGCTTGTTTCAGTTCCTGTGAAGTGCTTTAAGTACGATAGGCTATTGAATTTCCTTCCCTATCTTTCTGCTATCAGCCAAAGGCTGATAAAAGAAAGCCATCCCAGAAAGCACAATTCAGTCACAGATCAACACTGCTTTGTTTAATACAGTATATCTCTTTATAAATAATTTTATTGTTTCACACACCAAAAGTGGTTAGAAAGAACAGGTACAATATACAACTTGATTGCCTTCAGGGCCTTATGGATGATAGGGGTTCTGTGAATCCTGAGGTCTTTGAGGGCTTGGAATAACAGCACAGAGTACTGCTGCAGCTGCTGAGCCAGTGGACAACTTGCGCATGCGTGCAGCTGAGGCAGCATAATTTGCTTTACCTTTATTATCCAAGAACAGCAAAGGCAAGGAACAGGTTCTGATTTATGTAAAAAGTTTGACTTGTGTCTACTTGGATCCTTGGTTTCTGTGTCATTCAAATCTGGCTTTTTCACTAATTGCAGCAGTTGAGAATTGTCTTCATGAAATTTGATGTAAAGAAACCAAACCCATAGTATCAACCGCATGCTAGTAATTTTAAATCAGTCACTGTAATTAATAAACATTTAGCATTACTTGGCAAATGAGTGGTTTGTATTTTATCCACAGAATAACAACATTGAGTTAACAACAGAAAGAATTAAAGGCAGAACAAAGATAAAATCTTTTATTCTTGGTCTGGATGGGTATTTGGTACCTGTAGAGGTACTACTCAATACTGCTTGCATTTCTCTAGTGGCTATAGTATCAAGCTAGCTTTAAGGTTCTTTGTATTGAGAAAGTCCACAGAGAAAGAGCAATGAAGAAGGGGTTTAAATTAGACGTACTACTCAGCCTTAATGTTATTTGCTACAGTGTATTAAGACAGCTCTAGGAATTTCATATACTGAACAGCAGCAGTCATTTAACACTTAAAAATAACATTTTCATTACCAATGGAAACAGCTACTGGCAATACAAGCCTCAATACCTTTAGATGAGATTTTCTCTACTGTTGTCTTCTCATAGACCCTGTCTTTGACCATAACAGTTTGGTGTGGGAGCCAGTGTAGTTGATGACAGAGATTCTACAAAAGTGCTGATGAGGAAAGCCTATGGAAATTACAGCAGAGAAGCCAAGGAGTAGAGAAACGAAGGCCTGCATGGGCATTAGAACATAGACTGAGAGAGGAATCGGATAATGTTTTTCAAATAGCACATATTTCCCTGCTTCTGCTAATTCAGCAGGAGTTGCTGCCTCAGAGGTAAAGTATTGCTACTAAGGTATAGCTGGAATAGAGTCTGCAGCATCTAGCTGATCCTACATCTACACACGGACACATGCACCCTTCATCCACCCCCTTGGAACAGCATGAGACACTACTGAAAAATACTCATAACCTGACTGTTAGCATTCACTCAAACTTCTCAGCTGTTAGGAGGGGAGTATTTTTAATGGAATTGCAAATGAGCATAATGATGGTTCCTCAACTAAGTCTATAGCAGTTTATAATGTTTAAACTACAGCTACTATTAAAAAGGCAAAATTGAGATAGTGGGACATGTGGCATTTTCTCAGAAGACATGGCCAGACAAGGACTGATTACACATATGTGGATGTGCAGAAAGTGAAAGCTGTTCTTAGCCCAGAAGCATAATTCTGCTTCAGCCAGTTGATGTCCCAGCAGATTTGTGTGTGTGTGTGTCTGTATTTGGAAAGATCTATTTGGAACTATTTTTTTTGACAAGACCTGAGACCAAACAGTCCAAACCAGAAAAACAATGGGTGTGCTGTGTGACTTGAAGATAGCTATAGAATTCATGACTAATTGCTACTTACCTGATTAATATTTCAATCTACATAAACATGGGGGTTGATGAAGGCAAAAGCCTACATGCAGACAGAATAAATCTAACACTTCTCGCTGCTCTGCATGTGACAGACTATCCAAAGAAGAAGAATTCAAGGAAAGCTGATATGGGTGGATCAGTTAAAACATTTTTAGTTAGCCATCATTTAAAAATTCTAGTGTAGACAACAACAGTTGTGCTAGCCAAGTTGTTAACTTAAATTTTAACTTATTTTTGGAGCTCTTTATCTTCCTCATGCTGCTGCCAAATGTAATACCTTAAGACATCTAGCTAAAGCTTTCAGGAATCTAAAGCAAATGCAGTATATATATCAAAGGATGATACAGTGCCATGCCTTTTTTTTTTAATGAAGGATTGCTACTTTGCTTCAAAGAGACCCAAAAAAATTAAAGATGAGGAAAAAAAAATACATGCATAATTTTCAAGTGTTCCAAGAACCCTAAAGAGAGCTCCTTCTGGTGTTGCATCTCTGATACAGCAGATGACTTTCAACACTTTGCTTTCAGAGATGTCAACTTTTTCTTCCTTATTTTTAAAAGCCCTGAATTGTTCAGAACTCTAGTTCTTAACTCTAGTTAAGAGTGTGGTTTACCATCCTCCCTGACCACACTTGATAAAGGGAAGGAAAATGTCTTCCTGCAACTCAGAGAAGAATAAAAGGGACTACGCAATGAGCAAATGGTGGATGCCATCTTCTGTCCTTTCATATGAAGGGAAAGCCAACAGACAAGAGTAGGTCTCTATAATTTTATTCTCAGTACTTACAGTCACTGCACCATGCTACAAGTTATTAACTCAGCATCCTATTGCATGTTATTAGCTTTGCACAAACCTAGCAGAAAGGAACATTCTGCTTATGGTTAAACCATTGCCATCAATACTTGCTACTATCTGAAAAACAAAACTCTTTTGTTAGAGGATGCAGTCATCACCTTTAAAAACTATTTCAGTAATTCTTTCCTAATGCTTCACATGCGTGTACTGATTTTGAAATCGTTTACAGTTAGTCTTATAAAGTTCTGCTTGTTTTTCTTCCAAAGAAAATAGCAGCATATTGCAAAATAGGAAGGTCCTGTAGCAAAATACGTAGGTATTACTAAATAATCCATCAAAAATGTTTTCTAATTATAACAGTCCTGTTTCATTTCTTTGCATATAACATATGTTGCAGAATTGACTCAGACAAACTCTACACAGGTATATTCACAAAGATAAAGCAGAGCAGTCTTCCATAGTACCAAGTGAAAAAAAGTTGCTGCTGTTTGGCAAGTAATTATTTGCCTCTTCATCATTTTATGATCTGACTTGAAGAAGGTGGATGTGATCCCTAAGCACTTGTCAATTTGCATCCTCTGCCTCCTGATTTCACGCCTTCTTTCCTCCTGACTCAACTTCACATTGGAAGATGAAGAATCCAGAATTTACAGGAAGGTGTATATGAACAGTAACACAGAATTGAAGTTCAAAAAACCCACATCCACAACAAGTAAATAATGTCTGCATTAACTTTCAGATAACTGAAGAAACAGTCTATCTGCAGTAAAATACACAAGGAGGTTAACACTTTTATAGACCAAGGTCCGTATTTTAATCTGCTTGAAATAACATGCAGGGGCTTGCAAGAAGAACAAAGTTGATGCTTTTTTCCCCTGTGGTGAGTACTGAAAAGCCAAAAAGAGCGACATTCAAGCAGAACTATTTTCAAATGCTCAGCTGCACACGCTGACTGCCTCAACAAAAAGGAAAAATGAATTAAGACTATGAAGAAAAAGAAAAATATGTCCTTCTCACTGATGTCTTTGCAAACTGCTAGTTAAGAGTGCCTCTTTCCAGCAGCATTAAAGTTTGTTCATGTGCTGACAGGGAGAGATCAAGTCCACTATTGCACAAATTCACCATGTAAAATGGGCATTGTGAATACATTTGAACAGTTTAATCTTACATACTGTTTTTCCAGTGGTCCTTTGTGTAGCAAAGTATGTACAGATACAGTCTCAGCTAAGCATAAGATTATGAAGTGGTTACACTAGAACTGTATCCTTATACAGCAGCTCCTGCCAAATCAGCTTTTGTTACTGAACCACAGCTTACTACTGTTTGTATTATTTTTGTTCTGTGTGCAGAATTCTAATCAGGTATTTGAGTGATGAAATAAACATCTGGTGCCAATAAATACAGTTCATTTTAAGTAGCATTGTCTTAAATGTTTCCATTTGTTTTCTAGATATAGAAGTTCCCAGGAGCATACAAAATTGTCTCCAGTGTGAATTTGCTAAAATCTGATTGTGACATTAAGGTATTACATTGATTAGACCTTCTTTTTGCTGTTCCACTGATGACTGACAATTTCAGTAACTACACTACAACAAAAAGAATGCTAATTCATTTGTCTGGGCACTTAACTGTGTACACATCAACCGTGAGCATAGGTGCTGTCAATTATTCCACTGATGCATTTCTTGGAATCTGTTACCAAATCTATATGACACCATTAGTATCAGTTTTCTTCCCTTGAGAGTCTTTGTACTGAAATAGTCACTGTAAGATTTTTAAAAAATGCTTTTATCCCTTAGAGGTTTATATCCAAGTTGTAGCATAGTCGTAGAAGGAACTGCTGTGATTGTAGAATGAACTGAACACCACGACGAGTACAAAGTTATATATAAACAGGACATCATGTTCAAGAGGCCAAGGGATTACAATTTGTCCAAAAGAAGAAAGTAACACAAAAATTGAAGTTTTGAATGTATTTATCACCTTCCATGGAGTAGATAAAAACAGTTAATATTACTTTCGGACTGCTGTACCTGCACCAGGACTCTTTTCACAGTGTTGCCTGTGCACTCCTGAGGAAAAGTTAATATTCTCAACTACCTCATTTACAGTTACATTGCTTCTCATTCAAGACACTGAACTGCTTCAAAACAGAAACCAGTGCAATTAAAGACAGGCTGGGCATAGCAGTTTTGGGCAATTCTTACTTTTCCTTGAAGACTTGGCTTGCTAAGTCTTGCTAAGACCCAGCTATAGGTCTGAAACTTGACAAAAAAACAGAGCTATTTTATGTAACTTACCTGTGAACAGTATGCACCATCTTGTTTGAGAATCACCACAGTCTTATAATTGAAAGTACTATACCAATTTGATCGAAAAAATGGGTGTACATGTTGCATGAATCGAGTACAATTTCAATTCCAAACAATTTTCAAAACTGTTTTGAATAATCACCTTGATAGTCTCTCTCCCTCTAATACAGTCCATTGTTTTTTTTTAATTAGCCTTGTGTTTTTAGCATCTAAATGATTAAGAAACAATAGTTATTCCTCTACTTATCCATTATGAATACAGCCCATTATGATCTGGAATACAGCTACTCCAGGTGCAGAAGTTGTCAAAATGCATAAAAGAACATTTAAGACATTTTAAAACTATGATGCCAGTGAACAGTATGCATTTAAGATTATGAACAACTTGTTCATTTGATTACTGTAGCTAACCTCAAGATTAAATTTACCAATACTTAGGCTACAGTAGATTTAGCCAGATTTGACAGTAAATCACTAAACTTGAACCCAGCAGAAATATTATCCTCCCCTTCCAAACTGGCAGGAAATACTGTCCACCTTCCACCAGTTGTAAATTCAGCTTGAAGTTACTGGCCTAATATTGGTATTTTCCCCACATGTATTTCTTACACAAACTTGCAGCAGAAACGGTGCAAAATAGCAAGACCTGTTGGAATAGGCAGAAAGGAATTCAAACTTTAATCTGATTGGTTTAATTTTTTTTTAGCAGGAGGAAAAAGAATGAAGTTACAAGATTCTTTTAATATTTTCACAATATGTTAAACTAAAACTGAGCTCTAGGCTACATGTGTAAGTAAATCTAGAACACAAAAGGGTTAAATAAGATCTTCTCTTAAGATACAAGAACTTAAGCTTTCTTTACGTTTAACAAACTTCACAGAACAGATACTGCAAAGGAACAACCCCCTCCCCAACTTTTTTGTTTAAAGTGAACATTGTCCATAATTCACACGAACTTTAAGTAGTGTTCTCTCAAGAGCCACCTTGAAACCATCTGTGCACTTGTAACAAGATTAAAGAGAATATTAAGGAGGAACAAAATAGCATCTTCGGTATTAATGCAGAAAGGTCTTCTGTATCCATCAGAATGCCCATCAAATGCTTTAATAGAATTTTGTAGGAAAAGAAAGTGCATATCACAGCAGCCGCCAAAAATCCATGTTTTTTTAAACTTCTCATGGCAAATGTAAATAATATCCTTGGACTGTCCCTCTCACCAGGACCATTTCCTGAAAATGCAGCACATTACAGAAGATTTTGCTGCTAGTCTTATATTCTTGAATAATAATAATAAAAAACAAACAGCTGGCCTTTTGGATTGCTGACATTTTGACATTTTATAATGATGGGACACTTCTGTTTTGCTTCATGGTTAATTAATGCTAATACAGTCAGATGCTGAGTGTGTGTGGAGACACACATATATATATATTTTTTTTTTAAATTAGTTGTCTCCTTGTTAAACGCTCCTAGCTGACTACCAAAGTAACAATATAATTTGGCCTATAAAGAGTTAGTTACCTGCAACAAGTAGAATAGAGGGTGACACACAGGCTTACTCCCAAATCGCTGGGGTTTTTCAAGTGATGCATTACTTCATCCCCCTGATGTTTTATATCTGCCCAGTATTTGAAAACAAGACAAATCTTTCCCTCACTCAGGTTTTTTTACAAATTTACCTGATTATTAATACCTTATTAATAGACTGAGAAGCTAAATTCACTCAGGACTGAGCTGGACCACAGCGGTACAAATCCTTTTTACCTGTGTAAACCCTGTGAGCAGCAGGAGACATGCTGATTATGATGTTTGCTTTTTTGTTTCCAAACTGACAAGACTGGTGCAACTCAGTTCAGCTCAACATGACATACCATAATACAGAACTATAGGTCTAAACAGATCCAAAACATTCTACTCCAGGTAATGCTTTTCACATCCACTTGCTATACTTGCTTTGCAATAGATGCGGGCAGAGATTTTCATGAGAGCGTTCAGCTGCATAGAAACAGGGCTGAGATAGCCCATTTGATTATCGCATTGACACTCTGGAAGTGAGAAACACAAACTCAGTCTGATAAAGGGTGTTTTTACCGGTTGTTCCCCAATACTGTTACTGAGTTCCGTTTGCTACAAAATGTCCTTTTTTTTCCCCCCAATATATAAGTCTAACTACAGAAAGTCAGTCTGTAGAATCCAGCCATGGCTACTGTGCTGTGAATTAGCCTTATTTGATCAATTATCAGATACCTGCACTTAGCAAAAGGCAAACAAGAGCCAATCAGGTTTCGGCCGGTGGGAATGGCTGCCCTGCTCAAGGTGTGTGTAATCTGTTCACACAACTTGTAGAATCTCTGTGGATGCCATGTAAAAACTATGCACCATTTACTGCTCTAGGATGGAGTTGGCTTTAAAGTGAGATCATAATTTAACTGAAAAGAAAAAAAAAATCAAAAAACCAAAACAACAAAACAAAATAACAAAAAACCCTGATAGGTTCTTCATAGTAAGATAGATATAAAAATTTTTCATAAGAATCTCTGTCCCCCTTTCTTTTTGGCTTCCTGGAAAGAACCAGAAAGATGTTCCTACCCCAATAGAATCCCTGATGCTGGTGACACTGCCTAACTCAAAAGCCACACGCGATGAAGGCACGAGTGACCAGTCAGGTCTTCTGGGCTTAAGCAGCTGCAGTTGCTGCTCTTAGTAGTATTTCACCTCCTCAGGATTCACTAGCAGTGAAGAGGTGAAAGGCTGCACATTAAACAGTTTGTCTGAAAGCCATGTGTATAGCAAACTTTTACACCAGCTTCTATACAACTATTTGTTTTAACTCTGCAGCTGGAATGTTTCCAGCGTAAGGCTTTTAGAGTGACTCCAGCAATAACAGAAGCCTTTGGATTTTTCTTGGTTTTTTTTGTTTTTTTTTTTTTTTTAAATCCACTAGCCATGCTCAAAAATAATATTTCTTCATGTTTTATTTTTATACGGTGGCTAGCAGGCACCTTAGTAACCAGCCAGAAATCAACGTCAACCACCATCAACCCCTAAACTACAGTACCAGGACGGTTGGCTAAAGAAAGGAAACTGATTGGCTGTAGTCTGAAACTTGCCTAGTACAAGGTGTCTGGCTGACTTTGTCCTAAATAAGGCTAACATTAGTGAACTAAGAGAACAGCATTTGGTTGCAGTCTTGCACTCAGGAACATCCTTCGCCAATGCGTTGGCAAGATCTCCCTACTTTCCGATCCAGTTTCACCATTTTCATAATGGCTTCCTCACGCCCACGTCCCATGTGGTCAAATGTGCAGTCATGTTGTTCAGGCAGGCGATGTAACATACAGAACACATAACCTACCATGGAAAGGAAGAAAAAAAAAATACAGTTAGGGACGTTATTGAAGTGACAGTCTTACCTCAATCAGAAGTGAAGGATCACCTACTGGGGGATTACTCAGTTCTCAAAAATTAATGCTGGCTTTAAGTTTTTACATATGTTCCTTACAGGGTATTAATAAGTAGCTGATTATTTACTGCATTTTCTTGAGTATTTATCAACACAGTATCAAAGGGTTTGGGGTTTTTTTTGTCATTCTCTCATCTTACAGAGGAAGCCTCCAAAATTGTCCAAACTAGGTATGCCCAGATAGCAACAAAGCTAATAGTTAAGAATGGGAAAAAAAAAAAAAAANAAAAAAAAAAAAAAAAAAGCTGATCACCTTCACTGAAATATTTTCTACTTTTATGCGGAGTTGGTAATAATTTCTGAAATTCAAGCTTATCGTACTTCAGGCTGAGCTCCCAAGCAGGCATTCAAGCCAGAACTGTTAAATGTAAGCAGCTTGCTTCCTCCTCACTGCCAGCACCCCAAGCTGGCTGTGCCTGCGGGAAGGCTCACTGCTCCACTACTATGCTGGTTTTCAGAAGCGTCTCTTCATGAACTCTTCTGACACTAAGCATGGGGTTTGAACAGGCATTTGACATACGGACACATCATGCCACATCATCTTGCTTCTGTAGCTGAAAAGATGCAGGTTATTGTCTTTTTGTCTAAAAGTATTCACTGTTGTTCAGTTTTCCAGGGAGCATGTGATTCAGAAACACATGGCAATACTTTTCCCTGCAGGTGAGGAGGGCGTCTTCAGTAGACATCTCTTTCTAGTCTACAAAGAAAATCATTTTTTTCTGTTATTTGGCCCTAACACTTAGTAAAGAAATTGCCTCAAATTTCCTACCTCTTAGAATGAATTTTACATAGTGATAAGTAGTATTGAGATGATATGGTAGGGAAAAAAGTAACACAGTTGCACGGTTTATGTAGTCCACTGTATATGCAATAAAGTATGATATCACCTACGCTGCAATATTTTTCCTGCCTGATGGTGCAAAGAGCATCACCTCAGCTCTGTTGCTCTTTCAATGCTCAAAAGATATTAATACCACAAAATAATGATATTTAAGAGATTGAAAATGATAAAAACGAGTGAATGATTGAAAGAGTGTGTGTTTATGCATATATATATACAGACATTTATATAAATGTCTGTAAAGTAGTTCAGGCTCCTGGAGTATAAAACATCAATTCCAGAAGAGAACACAACAGGCTACCTTTCTGTCAGTGTGACTGTTAAGAAAACAGGGTAAAAGTACCACATGTGGAATTATTTTTTAAAAAATAAAGAAAAATTGATTTATCTTTGCTCTTTGTTTCAACAGCACCAGCTATGAAAAGGCATGTCTATTATCTGTGTCTGGCTTTGAAACCCAGTTCTAAGAACAAAGCAAAAAAGACAAGGTTTCTGTATTGGCATGTATGTTCCAGAAATATGGATGGAAAGATGCAGATTGAATTGATATATATCTTGCCCTTTGTGATCACTGCCTCCACTTCAATCTCAATCTGGGTCATACTGCAATCAAATGTGACAAATATCTTTCTTGAGGTGCCAAAAATTCATGGTCTGGTTGTTAAACTGAAAACATCCTTGGATTATAGTTTCAATACTGAATAGGCATTTCACTTAATTCTCTCTTACAGAAAGCATGGACTGAAGGCTTCCCTTATTTCTTGAAATAAGACTTCAAATTACTGAACCAACTGCAGGCACAAGAATACATAAATATCTGACTAGATACGCTCAAAAATCAAGTTAATCATCTTATCTGCAATGGATATGTAAGCAGCAAATGCAAGAAACCCTGCAGATCTGTACTCGGCTGAAGTCATTTCAGTCTCTTGTAGGTAAAAATTGTTTTTTATATCCTAATGGTTCTACAGGTCTCCATATGGTTAACAAGCATATGTAGAAATGCTATTTAATGTTATCTAAAAGAGATCTTGAACATGCATACAATCTTCTACACAACTTCTGCAAGATACATTTCACAATTCTATAAATCTAGTAAGAAAACATATATACAAGATAATTTATCACTTTTGAACATGACCTTTCAATTGCCCCATCTCCTTGCATTCTACAAAGCCTGCTGCCTTTTGTATATTATACTTCATTAGTATATATATAATATATAGTAATATATATTATATAGCATATATATACTAAATATATATTGTGCATATATATAGTTTATACATAGCATATATATTATATAGTATAACTTCATTATGTACCTTTCTTTGCCACTCCCCAATACAATCTATTCTGTGCTTTGCCATGGCTTTATTTCATTTTTAAACACCTTTTAGTTCTTTTTAGAGCACTGTTTTCCTGTACAAAAAGCTGTACTGTATGCTATTTTTGTTACATATTGTACATATGTACATTTTGTTACATAAACATACATATTGAAGCATATTCTTCATTTTTTCCTTTTTGTCAAGTATTTCCTCACACATTCTTGAATAGAATTTCAAGAACTGTCCACAAAGAATAGCAGGTGATTTTCATTTTCTCAGACTATGGGAAAAGTATTTCTAATTTCAGCAACTAAATGATCTAAACCTGTTATTTATATATCTATTTTAAAATGATCTGATAATTAGAACTAATAATACCTAATGAAAGAATATCCAAGCACATTTTGAACATTACTAAAGATAATTTTGCATGTATTAGCTGTTTTTATGGAGGGGGTTTATTCTCGTTGAATTAGCAATGAGAATCTTCTGGAGGTCTCATTTCCAAAAGAGACTTCAGATCTTTAGCCCCACTGCTCCAAATGCCTAAGTCACTTTAAAGATTAAAACTTGTATTTTTGTAGATTTTATTTAAAATTTAATGTACTTGAATACTGTTATGTAGTAGCTAGTTGAGTAACAGTAGTTCTCAACATAGTTTCATTAATTCAGAATGGATATGTTCAATTAAGTTATTACTGCTATATTCACTCCTTGCTTCTTCACTGGTCTGGAAATCAGAGTGGGCATTCTGTGGGCTGCACGTGCACAAGTGCCCGATGTCATATCAAAACCATCAGTTTTTACAACAGTTCCATTATTAACTTATATGCACTGGGGCAGAAGGCCAACATATGTGATTCTATTTTGATCCTTAAAGCCAATCCAGATTTGGAGGTGAAACCTTTTCTCTTGAGAACTCTGCTTTTATGTTTAGGAAACAAGTTAGATTAATGAACTCTTGTGGTGTATTTACTGTTCAGTTCATTAAAGGAAGATACCAAATGCAGGTTGTCTCCCCTTAAGAAATGCTTTTTTTAGCACACTATAACTAAAATACAAAATAAATAACTTTCTGCTGGAGGAAAGAGCATTGGAAAGGGAATCCATCTGTCAACTAAAGTCACTCTAGTCATCAACCAAAATATGCCAGACTTCCACTCCAAGCATAGAAGATTTCAGTCTGGTAAATGTAATAATATATCTCACAGTATTGCAATTATTGTTTTCTGATGTTAGGAGTAAACTATGAATCACCTACTCCTTGAGCCCATAATGCAAACATTTTGGAAAAGCATTACGTAGTGCCTCAAAACCTTTGAGCTCTTCTAAGCACCCCAGAAACTACTTCACAATGTATCATCAAAAATCCACTTCCATTTAATCATCAGAGCATAAATGGCTAAAGCTATAAAGCAGTGTACCATCTCTGCCTTACTTGTACCAATACAGATGAATCTTGTGCATAGAACGTGAAAAAACATCATTCAAAGGAAGTCTAAGATCACACAAAAGCATCTGTGAAGCTGCTCTCAACATTCCTGAGGAATCAGCTGGGAAAAGGCAACTGGGGAGGACAGCAAAGAAAATAATCTTCCATATTCAAGATGAGAGAATACCACAAACCTATGTTTGCTCTGTGTGGGTGATGATGAAAAATGACTGTATTTTCCTCATCGTTACATTCAAGAGCACTGGCTAGATGGGAATATGGAATGACAATAAGCAAATATTTCAACTAAAACCTACATTAAATTTTAAACTTTCTGAGAACAGTAAGCTGCTAAAATACCAACGAAATGCTACGTAAAGCATCAGAAACAATTCAGCAAAATGTCATAATAATCCACAACACAAAAAACAAATTATAATTTTGGAGTGTCCCTGATTTTGTTCCATTTCTTTTTCTCTTTGTTAACTGAAATGGAAAGCAGGCAGACTTTCTTGAACATGGCACAAATGCCCAATAATTGAATTACAGCAAACTACCTATGGAGCAGCACAGCTCACTGGTGGGACTCCTCTAGTGGACATCTGTGGGTGAGCATGGAGTAGTCCCAGACTCTTCTAATGTATGGCTGGAGAACATCACACAGTTACGTAAGATATATAACAAATCACAGAATCACAGAATGTTAGGGATTGGAAGGGACCTCAAAAGATCATCTAGTCCAACCCCCATGCTGAAGCAGGACACCTAGATGAGGTTACAACACCTAGATGAGGTTACAATGAACCGTGTTACGTGAACAGCATCGTGACAGACAGGAAGCTTCTTTTTCTCCTGCCCAAAGATTCTGGTCCTAATCTCATTATGAGACATTCAGAAAGCTGCTAAGGGAAGACAGATTTGTTTGTTTAGTTTGTGAACATGTTTTAAGAATCGGTTGAAGTGCCAAACAAGCTTATTAAATATTTATACAGCTTACACATTTACAAAGTGGCTTAAAAACATTTAGAAATGTCCCTATTTGAAACATCTTGATGTGTATTACTTAAAAAGTAGTTGCATACTGCCACAATTACCATACAAAATCAGAGCTTTAGACACTTTAAAATCACCTTACCTGCCCAATTTTACTGTTATTTATGATTTTCATTCCCAAGTCAAAATTCAGAAGTTCAAAACTGCTAGATTTTGCAGCGAATTCCAAATTTTATATAATAAACAACTTGTGTTTGTATAGGTCCCCCATAGAAAGCCTATTCAAAAGTAGTCTTAATAATGGCATAGACTTATTCCTATGCAGAATTCTGTGCTGTATGCTTTGGCTTCACATGCTTCACAAGAAATTTTGCCTTTCTTGCTAATTTGAAATCCTAATCAACAAGAGGTTCAAACAGACCTTAGAAATACCTTATAATCTTAAAGATGAAGGTGCCGAAAAATTCACTACCAAAGGTATATTATCTAACAAGGTATGTGTGAATCTATAAGGAGATTTCTGTGCAAGAATGTATTTTAACATATATTTAAAAGGTGAACATATCTAGAGGATATAATACAACACAGCAAAACAGACAGATTAACCAGCACAAAACATTAGCCCATGCAATGATACATGCTGCTGCAGCACTGTTCAGATTAATTGGACATAATTAGCCCCCCAAATCCTAGTCATCCCAAAACGATGTTTATGCATCTCCTCCACCCCTTCCAAATAGAAAGATGGAATGTAAATGATAATAACAATAAAACTATTAAAAAGTGTAGGAGGAATATGTAAGAAATAAATGTAGAACAAATAGCTACCCAAGACACAAAGCAAGATCCTAAAGTCTTGTGCATCAAGTACTTCAGAAAACACTTGCTCTCTGGATTTCAATATAATCTAGCTTGTTCCCCTAATATTTCAATGATTGTTCAAAAAGAACATCCAGCAATGGAAGGACATGAAAGTGTTCTATAGTCCAGACTAGTAAAACTTCGAGTGCAGCTTGTATGCACTGCTATTCTGCAGTATAAAAATATTCTAATGTGCTGATATCTTGTATTATTCTCCTTCTAGACAGCTTCTTGCATATACTCTAATTATCTCATCTTTCTCTTCTTTGGGGAATGCTCTCCATTGGCATTGTCAGCTTTCACTACACGACTCAAGGACCATTCAGTTTTACTGACATTTTCTATAAAACCAAATCCCAACAAACTAAACAACAAGCTTTCGGAAAGAAGTGAGCTAAACTATTCTCCTGTTTCCCTTTCCCAGGTTGGCAAGATGTGATTCCTTCCCAAGGGGAAAGAGAAGTAAGCCACATTATGGTGAAGCATTTTAACTAAATAGATGTATTTATAAAACTCCACCAAACATAGCTTGAGGCAGTCGTTGCTATCATTTCCACTCCAACAAGAGTGGATGGGGAACGTTAACCTCTTGAGTGCTCAGTGTTAGAAGTCTCTAAATATTCAAGCTTAAAAATTGCCCTCTCAAGGCATTTCAGTTCCACATTCCTTCACAAACAGCACAGCTGCAAAAGACTCAGGAAAAGCAGTAGGAAGTGCACTTTTCTTATTAACTTGTTTTTCTAGCCATCTGCTACGGTCAGTACAACTTGCCTTTCTAATACTGTCATTATATAGATTGTCCATACTTACTCATGACTCCCAAAATGATCAATATCTGAACCAAAAAAAAGAGGAAAAGAGGTGGTATAAGACACCTTAGAACGTTTCTTTTAATCTGCCAGTCTGTACACACAACTGGACGTGCACTTGGGACTTCCATTCTGCCCTTAAGTCAGTCATAACCTCAGGTTTCATGCTAGAAGCACACAGCTCCATGACATCTGTGATGCTACATAACATTACATGTCTGAGACTTGGATGCTTACAACATGCTGCAGATTCATTTTGTATCTGTACTACTAGGTTTACACTTAGAAGAAATGAAGGGAACAAATAATTTTTTTTTTTTTAGTTTCTTGTCCTGTTTTGCTGCCTACTACAAAGAGGGTAAAGCAATAAGTATGAGCATGCATTAGAGACCAAAAAGTTATTGGTGAAAAAAAACCTGCCCAAGAAATGAATGAAAAAAATTGTATACAAAATAAAGATGACATCATCTTAATTCTTAACAGCCACGGGACAGGTATTGTTAAAGGTTCTGCAAGAATTCTTTAGACTGCAAGGCAAAGACTTTTTATTTCCAAGTTTAGTCACATATAATCTGTGTTTCAAAGTGTCTTCTATTTTCTTGAAGATTGTAAGCCTAGGAAGCTGCTTTAGGGAGCAGGCAAGAGAAGCAGTTTTGCACTGTGGAGACTGCAAATGAACTACCTTTTATCCCAATTTTTGCTAATTTCAAATTCACGTTCCTATTTTACTACTTTACTTGCACAGAAAGCTGTCAAACTATTTTTTCCTACTTTAAGTGTGACACAGTTTTGAACAGAGAATTTACATCACTTGAGGACAGAGTACATGCTGATTTTTTAGGGTTTTTTTGAATCAACAATTCTTAATGAGGTTCTATTCTTCAACCTTAGAACTAAGTAGAACTCAAAAGATACAGTTTCCTCTTGGTTCTTTGTAGACAGTATATTTGGAGTGGGAAAAATTTATATATATGGCATTCTCCTAGATTCAAGTCCTGCTTTTGCTCTAGTGGATACCAACTCCACAGAAGTAGGGAGCATCTTCAGGAACAGAACTGAGGTTTTCAGGAATTTCTGAATTTCCAAGAATCCTCAAAGTGATAAATACAGCATACCTACTTTGTATTTATAAACTGCAATTAAAAAAAGTTTGCTGTTGGTCAGGTCTTACTAAATACTCCAGGTCTCAGTCAGGATCATATCTTGGTTCTGCCATGTACCTCAAAATAACAGTGGTTAAATCTTTTGGTTTGGACCAAATACTTTTCTTGCTCTACAGAATACACACATAACTACTTTTGCATCACAACTTCTTCACTCCACTGTGGATTCATGAGTTAAGGCCAACATCTATTGGAGACAGTCTAACGGAGCAACTTTGGTACATGATTACTCCAGATACACCATGCAATACTCATTTCTAAACTGCTTTATACCTCATAAGTCACTGACCTACACATTTAATCTGTAGGCTCCCCTTAGAACCTTCTACTCTGTCCTCAGTTTTTTGTCCAAGTTGCAATCCACAGCAGCCAGGCAGAAATAGTAGTTGTGGTGCTACACGTTGACTTACCAGCTAGCACAAGCAGTGTGTTACCACTGTTGTGAAATGTCTACAAAACTGGAGTACGATCCCAGTTCATCTACAGTGACAGATGCAACTTCACATAAATTAGCATTTTAGTTTGTCACATACTTTCTCAATATAACTGAAAGAATTTTTTTTCTCCAAAAGACTCATGAAACTGTTGAAGCACAAAGGCAAAAAAAAAAAAAAAAAGTTAAGCTTAATTTAACAAGAGAATTTGCAAAGCAACCATTTTGCTCCCAACAACTTGCAGCATCAACAGCTGTGCCAGACAATAAACACCAATGTACAACTGACTTGAAGGGGAGAAAAAGCTAAGCCCAAAATTTAAAGTTTATAGACTTTAGGTAGGTGAAGAGAGTTTGATTTTTTTGAAGAGTCATGTGATCATGAGGGATTACTACCACCAGTACGCTTGTAAAAGGAACTTTCACTACCTTGTTTGCTGGGCCGAGAACACACTGAAAACAACACTGCACCTCCCATATCATTCCTTGTTTCACAAGGTTATATCTTGTATGATGTGGAAGAAAGAATCCAAAGAAAAGGATTTACAGTAAAAAAGCAGATTTATAACAAAAAGACATCCTAGTATCCAAGAGTAAAAACCTAATAAAGTAGAGGTAAACTATAATAGCAGGTAACACTATCGCAAATGGTAGTACTCTTATAAAATAAGATTTTCCATAAGCTGTGCCAGCATGTAAGAAAGTATTTGCTTCCCACCCAGAACACTTAGATTTGAGAGCAGTGTGAAAACTTAAAAAAAAAAAAAAAGCAGGTGAATGTCAGAGTGATCCTGGAATCAGTGCAGGGCCTTGTGCGGCATGTCTGACACTTTCAAAAGAGCTGGATGAGTATTAATACTTCTGGAATTCTCTCTACCTCAAGCCCACCTGAGCTAATACACTTCTCCCAGAAGCTGTAGATTTAATTAAAAGCCGAAGTGTATCCAGTAATTTAATTAAAATAGCAAGCAATACTCAGTGATTCAATAAAGTATGTGTGTAATTTTGTTTAGCCCAATGAAAATGCAGTAAAGATAAGACTACTAATAAAGAACTGGAATGAATAATGAAAGGGTCTACACTAACATACTGTACGTGCTGTATTAATTCTAACTGTTCTCCTGGATCCTGCACGCATTTAGACTTCAAATCACAATACGCTGAATATGGTTCCAGGTTTGACTTTCAGTATATTTGCTGAGTTATATTATGTATGCCCTGGGTTTAAATAGCTTTCTAGAGGTTGCACCACATTGATCCACAGTCTGACAACAGCTAGACTTGTTGGCCAAATCACCAGAGAGAAGCAGCTCTATTCCTTTTAAACCTAAACTGAAATTCATTTTCTGTCTTTATCCATATTTACACCTTATGTCCAGGGTCTCTTAGATTCCACATTCTGCTCCATGCAAAGTCTTCTATTCCTGTAGCCTCTTGCCATCTATGTCAAGAGTAATTCTTCTTCTAACCAAAGGGAAACAGAGCTCCACTCAGCAGCTGTATTTATACCATAAAGGAAAACAAGTGCTTACAGAGATGTGCACATCCAGCCTTCTTTTTTTTTTCTGGATGCAGACGTACACAACATTCCCTGCTCCTTGTTCAGAATAGGGCAGGACCCCCTGTACGCCACTTCTGCACATATTTTAGCAACTTTTAGCAACTCAGGAACATTTAATGGCTGTGAAGACCTCTACAGGTAAACATCTTCATTTCAATACATATAAAGATACAGTTAAATATATTACTTTTAAAAACCTACTGAAGAAAATACTCTACCTTAGTGATTATAATACCTATAAATACAATATTTCAGCTCTTGAAACTTTCTTCCAAGGCCAGAAATACTTAATATCAGAAGCCCCTGACGCAGACTAATATTATTTTTTAAACTTGTGTAAAAACTGCTGCACAGTGATCTTTATACCATTTCCTTAGAAGGCCTACAGCAACCTACTAGAGAACCAGGTATCTCAAGTCCCAGTACTGAGCTTTAACACTTTCTTATACCTTAGACATGGAATTTAAGACCACAGGTGGCATTTTCCTTCAGGTAATATTTTATTTAGTTAGTTTGTAGGGGAAAAAGATTCTAGTTCCTGGAAAGAATTCTGACTTTTCAAGGCAAACTTTGACAATTTCTTTCAATATTCTTATTCTCCCAGTTCTGATACAGCAATTAGTGTGATGCTTTTTTCCCCATTTCTTCCTGTGAAGAATTTAGACTTTCAGCAACAAAATTCAATGGGCATCATTCCCCACGACCTAAGTCTTTATTCACGGTCAGTTGAACTAGCTGGTGATGTTGCCTCAGGATTTGTCTGCTGATTATAGTGTATTTGGGGGCCTTCTCTGTTTCTTCAAATATTAAGCACATTAGTAAAATCAGTACTTATGTGCATAGCTATTTGTTAACATAGGGACAATGATGTTGGATTCACTTTGGGGGGAAAGATCTCTAGGCAGCATCTTTCCTTCTGAGAACAGACTGCAGCAGCCTCCTGCTGACCAGGAGAAGCTCCCAAAGTGCACAGTCCTGAGGAAGCTGCCTGTGAGACTCTGAATAAATCAGAACACTGTAAAGAAACAATTCTGATTAGAAAGGGTAGAGTACTTTAACCTTCAAAAATGTTTCCTTTAACATCTGGCAGGTAGGTGGCTATTATCTTCAATTTTCTGATAAGAAAAAATAACTCAAAGACAGAGCAAATTACTTCCCTAAAGGTGTTGAAAGAGATGGAATTAGAAATAAGGTAGCCTCAGCTAGATTTTTATGTTCAAGTTCACTAGGCCATGTATCTCTTGTGCATACAAGACAATTAAAAATTGCATCATCTTTTACTTCATGCATATGCTGCTTTCTTCTGTAACCAGAGTACAGGTAAGGTATTGAAGAGACCTAATGTGGTACACCAACAAAATGCCTCTTTTTTCCCCCTCATACTGTACTTTCCATATGAAAATTCACCTGAAGGTTATATACTGAAGGACCTACCTCATCAGTAGTGTCACAATAGAACCTCTTTTTGTTTTGTTTTTAAAAGGACCACACTAACTTGTTTTATTTAAGGAGAACTTGAGGACTTAAGAGACTGACTCATATCAGTTACATATATTAATTGGGACTATAGGCTCAGTATACATTATTAAATCAAGAGAATCACCTGCTGCAGAGCCTTAGGTAGCACAGTGGAAGAAATGAGCACATGCTGTAAGAAGCCCACTTTAGCTGAACAAACTGGGGGAATATAGTAAAGCCTTCTCAAACTGTACTTCATGAGTCCGAACTATAAGCAGACCACGAACTCCATTTAAAGCTGTGGACAGCTTTTCTACAGCTTAAACACTACAGTGTTTTTCTTGGTCCTATCCTTGGAACCCATGATACACCAATTAGTTAACTGCTTTTAATTATCTAATTTCTAGTATTTTCAGAATACATATTATTCAGAGGGACCAACATTAGTTAACAGCTCCAATTCCCTATCAATAATAATAAAAAAAAATTCTAAGATTCTTAACTTATTTTTTTTTAACACTTTCAGGAATGAAAGCTAAGATTTTAGGCATTACTGGAATGGCTGAGGCAAAAGCACTATTCTGGAGTCTTTGGAGAACAGTCACCAGAAGACAGCTGAATACAGTACATCTTAAGTCCTCACAGAAAGACTTCCCAGAATTATAGTATGTAACTAGTTACTAATAAGATTTATTTTTCCTTTAATACTTCTTATTGAACTGGTTGACTCAATCTCCAGAAGCAGTGCGTATATTTCATTTTCATCAATGGAAGTACATTGATTATACCAATACATAATCATGTCCTGAAGCCATTTTGGTTTGTACCAGATAAACCTGATCCATCTAGAAAGTGAATTTACCTGTGCTGTTACAAATTCTTCTCCACACAAGAATTTCCATGGAACCATGATTTAATATTTTACTGACTTCTAAGAGAAACATTAGTTTCAATACATGTTGGACTACTTCGTCAAATATGTTTGTCAAATATCTTTTAAAAAAATTTGTTCCTGCCCCTGCTAAGATTAAAGATTTTTACAACTTGCTTATAGTGCTTTCCCATGGTGGCTGGATGTCCTTGAATTTGTATTTACTCAATGTTTGGAAGTCCTTTCCATTGTTAATAATATATATATTTATAATTTAGCAAGCACCAAATTATCTTTAGAATGCACCAGACTTAATTGAGGAGTTGGTTTAGGATACAGGATATTTTGTAAGAGATATAATGCCAGTTTGTTCCCCACAGGTTTATTCTGTCATCACCTTAAGGTCAGCTTTCCTTTGAGCTACTCTTTTCAAATTACTTCTCAAATTTGTAATTTTGTTTCCATGAGTAGCTTCCCTCATGATCACTGTTCACATACAACAGAATGTGGTGCACTGATACATGTATAGAAATTAATATGAAGACTTCACATACATTTTCAGACATGTCTTTTGGTGAGCTGTCTTAAATAAGTTTTTTCTCTTATTGTAATAATCAACCAGAGTACCTGTGTTTCTGTCAATGATTCCTTTCATTTTCTTCATAGGCATTGAAAATTGCTTGTCCCACTGCCCCAATTTTTTCTGTTTGTTTTCAATCAATGTAGTTAAACATTCACTTACATTTTTTTTTTCCCCTCTAGGCAAGTAATCTTAAGATTACTCAAATACTTAGTTTGTTGCTTTACCTACCTATTTTATACTAATTCACAGCCCGACTTCTCTTCTATCTTTCTTTTATTTTCCTATGTGACTGAATTTGTGATCCGAGGCAAATGTACTGTAAAACACGCACATCTTGTACTATTATCGCCTCCTTTATTTTCTGTTTTTCCTGTCCCCTCCTCTAATCTAAGCAAAGAATGAAGAATCTTAAGTGTTCTTATGTGTTAACCTTATGAGAAACAATCCACAAAGTGGTACAAATCGAGTCACTGACTATTCAGGCATGCTGATTTTCTGTGTTGCTAAGTGGGAGCAAGCAGCTTGCTACTAAACTTGTTAGAACTAGAAACCATTTTATCAAGACAATCTTACCCACTTTGATCACATCTTGATGAAGCATTTCACCAACTTCTAATAAAAATTTGATATGGCAGTTATCTACTTTGCATTAAAGTCACCTCCAGCACCATCTCTGAGACACCCAGCACATTGTATACTGGAAGGACTAAAACCTGTGTCCTTTTTCTAGAGTCATGCTTTAGTAGTTAGATCTCCATCACGATAAGCAGTGAACAGTCATCTATGTGAATAAAGTTATATCCATATGAAGTTCCTAACTAATTAGGAAGGAAAGTTATGCCCTGATAAAGGAGCAGTGTGTGATGTGCCCCAACAAGGTGCTGCACCCTCATTCCAACCTGGTATTCTGCGATTCTATGATTTAGCAGTGCGAGGCAGAACCCTGGTTCACTGGCAACATTAAACTCTCATTTCCTGACTCAAAGTCTTACCGCTGTAGAGGCCACTTGTGAACACGCATCCCTTCAATCAAGAAACAGAAAATGTCAATACTTGCCAACATCTCACTAATAAAAATTGCAAACCACCATGTTTTACCTTCACCCATGCTCAAGGTAGTAGTTACTGCAGAGTCTCCACCAAGAGCAGCAGTGAATACGTAACTGTTCGAGTCTGTCCACATTCTGGGAAATTGTAACTTATTACTACACAACCTAGGCCAATCCAACTCCGAGAAAGTATTTCCTGTCCACACAGGCAAGAAATACCACTAACAACTGTTTGATCAGACTGCACCACAACCGAGCAGTTATTTTTTAACTCTGATCAAACTGGAAGGTTTCACCATCTTCCCAACCTATTAAGCATCTATTCTGGCCAAAGAACATGAAAACCCTAAGATTCCTGAGAAGTACACAATTTGGCAACATCTCTCTAAAGTACTGCTACTGGAAGCTAAAGCTAAGCTTACTTTCCAGGGCCCATTATCTTGGCTGCCCCATTGATTGCCAAGAGTTCTGGATAGGTGGAGCCCAAGCTACAGATGTGTCCATTAGGATGTGGCCTACAAATAGCAAACCACCACATACACAAAAGCTGCTGAAGAGCTGGCACACTGTACTAATTTAATTGCTGACCAGGACTGGATCTAACAAGACAGGTGTGAAATTCCTTCATTGATCATCTAAAATATCCTCGTACATCTTACGCAACTCCAACTGTATTAAAGACCACTGCAGACTTGTGTGTGTTGGCTTTACACAGCAAGTAATAACAGAACTACTTTTTCCTGTAAAATACTAAGCCTCTGCTATAAAATTAAGCTAGGCTTTCTGTGCAAATAATTTCTATGGCTTGGAAGTTTGCAACTCAGTATCTTTTAAAAATGTACACAACTTTCTGAAGTAGCAATATACATCTAGTCAAGTAATTAAGATAAGGCCCATAAATTTATAGTGTAATTTGCAAATAATCAAACTGTCTTTTTCTAAAACACATTCCCAGAGCTCTGTGTTATATAGCTACTTTCACTCACAAATTTGCTGCCCCTAGTATTAAAGCAAGTCTGTGGTAACTACCTGCTTATCACATCACTGAACTGACAACTTAATTTTCAGATCAGGGATCACAGGCAATTGATTTCAGACTGCTTTCATTTCCAGCAGGAATGCGGTCATGGAATGCAACTCGAAGAATATTATTCCCGTAATTCCTTGATAATACATCTGCTTACTGTATCTAATATTAAATAAATACTTTATTTCAATACAATAGTTATCCATTATAAGACAGTAAGCTATTGAAAGGCTCACCCCAAACCAGAGAACATTGCTGTCTGGAAAACATGCCTGGTGTAACTGTCATCTAGAAACGTTTCACAGGAAGCTGGTTTTGTTCTAGTAGTGTTGATTTAAAGGTTATCCAGTCAGAGAGGCACAAAATGAGAATTCATTTAAAAATTTCTCTTTCTCAGTGAAGCTTCCAAAGTGCCTCGGCAATTAACAATTCCTATCACTTCTCCCAGTTCACCATGTGAAAAGGCTCAGAACTCGTCTTACAAATTGCTCTTTTGAAGATCAAAGGGAAGCTGAATTTGTCTGTATGTGCTCTGGATGAGTTTGTAATTTACTGGAACTTTCAGAGGAGGCTTGGCAGCATGCTCGCTTGACAGCCCCAGGGTACAGGATTCAGGGGAGCTCTGTGATTCTTCCCTTCTGAGTTCCTTCCTTGGCTTTAATTGGCACCTCATTAGAAATTAATGAAAATGACATCCTCTGTTCTTCCTGCTCCAGGCACAGAACGCTACAAAAAGGCCCATCACAATTCATAACGCATTCAATTTATATAGCAATGGCTCTTAAGCATTATTTATGAGATGTGAATTTCTTGTCAGCAGTTAATAACTTGTACAGAGCGGAAGCGAAATGAAAAAAGATCTTGAGAGTATGTGTGTATGAAAATAAACAAATCTTTTTACATCTGAAAAATGTTGCGTTTGAATCTGAAGAACCCTTATTGGAACTCCTTTCTCAGTAGTGAGTTGTTTTCTTCATGGCAAAGCCCGACAGCGCAGCTCAATCTGTCTAAAATTCCATGTTGTGTCAAGGAAACGAGCTCAGCAGCATCACCTCTCTCTGGACAGGCCTACAGGAGAGAGCAGGGCCAATACAGCAGAGCCTCCCAAAGATCTCCCAATTTGGCGTGCAGCAGCAGCCCACTCTCTCTGTCCCCTTTTACAGAGGTTGTGCCCCATTGCACAAGTCCCAGTTATGCTGGATTAATATTTGCATGTATGTCTATATTAAAACATTGTGCAGTATGTATAAATTTTTATTTCTACTATGTCTCACTAAAAATTTCACTGGAAGAGTCACCATGACACAGCATCAAAAAAGGAGATTATTTCCAGTACTTTTAACATTGGGACAAGAAGATGTGTAACAGCAAACAATAAAATTGCTCTTCTGTGGAGTCTTGAAGAGTTAAGTATCAAACAATGTTCTACCTTGACCACTAATTTTGAGGAATATACATGCTTATTTTACATAGTTTATTATATTTCCAACACTTCCAGTTAAACACGCATCATTACCTGTGCTTTGCGTTATAACAAAAAAGATAACCCAATCACACATGGATTTAGAAAATATTTTAAATGAGAATTTTAACACATTTATTCTGCCCCATTTCCCATCACCCTCCTCCCCCCAGAGTTTTTGATCTGGCTTGTCATTCATGACCTAAAGCAACCCAGTTCTACACACAGAAGGGCAAAAGCCAGTGAGAATGGTTTCTAAGGGAGCTGCTTTAAAAATGCTGATGAGTACTGGTAAAGCAGTCCAGGTGATGTGAAGCTGAGATGACCTGTGTTGCGCAGTGGTGGGGTTTTGTTTGCTTATTAATATTACTATGACAAGTAAGCAGTGCAGGGTGTGCCTATGTTCACATCAGATGAGAGCATGTCATTATAGATAACACAGGTCCTGAATTCAGTATTAATGAAACATTATAACCACACAGACAAACCAAAGATCACTGGTCTTTCCAGCCCTCTTGCAAACACAGAAAAAGCATCCTGCCTCCCACTTCTCCTATAAAATGGGTGGAATAGAAATGTTTATTATACATCCCTTAAACTATATAGGATGTAATATAGGAATGCAAATTTTTATTTCCTCACTTATTGTTGAGGAACCCTGATTTTTTTGTTTCATATTCATGTTTTATTAACACGTTTTATTAATTTTAACCGAAGTATTTCCATAAAGCTGTATATGCAGTAGAAACGATTTAAAGAAGAATTCCTACAACATTTCTATTGCAACAATGTTGTTTTATGGAACTACTTCAAGAAAACTTGAGGGGAGCCAACTAGATATATTTTTCATCCAGTTTACAATGTAAAAAAGGCAGGTCTTATTTTTTAATTTAAAAAACATTACTAATCAATGGAAGGACTTTTAAAAAGTTGTTTTCAACTCTGTTGCTTGTACCTGGCTCCAATTTTTCAGAATCCAGGAAAGATTAATAAAATAACATAATAGCCAAGTCATCTTTTCTCCAGTTCTCCCCAAAACTTGTAAAACTCTCTTGCTCCCAACATTAGGGAGGATTCTTGTATTTCAGTCAGGTACCGGTGAGCAGCCTCAGTCATTTGATGTGTGACAGCAGCAGAGCAAGAGCAGAAACTCCTGCCTCTACCACACTGAACAGAAAGAGCCGTATCAAAATGTGGCATTGATGGTGCTGAATTTCTTCAATTTGATAAAAATCTTACTGGCTACTTCAAAGTATCCAGACACGTGATTTCCATAATAAGAATTTGAACATTACGGCTTTTGATTTTATGTTTGGTGGCTTCAAAGATAACGTATGTTAGTTCTATGTCAGTGCTCCAATATCTGAAACAAGGCGTGTCTCATGTCTGAAAGGGCACAACACAACACTAACCTCTAAGGGCTGGAGGCAGACAGATGTGGAAGAAAATAACAAAGGATAACATGGAATCTTTGCAGCTTTCTATCACTGCTCTTCAACTGATATTTGTTATTCAATATAGAATTCATTAACTAGGTCTTTGTAACGAGCTTAGCCAATCCTTTCTCTCCACACTGCTGCTCAGAAGGATGCGCCTTCTATACAGAAAACTTTTTAATAGAATATTCTACATTTCATGGGTGCAACAGGAATTGAACCTATCATCTATGCAAATCTTTCAGAAATTATTCCCTGCTGAGACACAATGAAGTAACTAAACAAACTTCTCCAAATGTATCAATACAAGCATGGTCAGAGAGCACAAGTGTAAGCTTTCAATACAAAATTGTATGAAAAAAATAATCAGCGGGTGTAACTACCGTGTGCATTATCACTGGGTCTGATGAGCACATTTAAACCAGTTATGAATACAATTGTTCCACGAAGGAGAGAGCATCTCCTCTGGAATCAAAGCACATTAATTATTATTTCAGAAAGATTATTTGTATGTAATATGAACCCCCAAATTGGCTGTCAGCATGAGATTTCATCCCCAATTCAGTTCGCTGAACAGTGCCATCAGCTTCAGAAAAGCCAGGTTGGATGATTTTAAGTGTATGGTGAACAAGTTTTCCCTCTTGCAAAAGCTGTGAGAATGAAAATATTTCCAGTTAGAGGTTTTTTTAAACTTTTTAATAATAAAGTAATTATAAAATGCAGAATTGTAAATGCTGACCTATGTCCCTTTAAGCTCTGTAAAAACCTTGTCATCTTTGCATATTTACCAATGTGCTTTGTGTTTCTTCTCCTGTCAAGTGGGTATGATGCTCTCTGGCCTTACAGGGACTTCTGAAGCTAAATTCATTAACATCCAAGATCTCTTGAGACAAGGCAGTACATCAAGGCCAAAGTTTTAAAGGGGAAATTAGACAGGAACTAATTATAACTTTTTGCTATCAGCGGAAGCTACAGCTTCTGTTTCAAGTATCTTTGAAAGATAAAAAACACAAGTGTTCTTTGTATTTCCAGCTCCGATACGGATCCGAGCGCGGCTGCGTTAGAAAGCCGGACGCTACTGACAGACAGTACTCACCACAGCGACATGATCCCAGTTCCTGCTGTACTAGCTCCAGTTTTGTTTGGCACTGGAAGCATCGGCGTCTACTCTTCTGTTTGGATCGACTGGTTTCTTCAGGCCTGTCATTACTGTCATCCAGTAGCCGTGGCCGTTTCACAGGAGAAGGCTCACTCTCCGACTGTGAATCTGTTGTATTCACAAATATTTTAGGAAAATATTAGAACTTCCTTGCTGAGGCATCCCTTTGGGCAGATTGAAGGTATATTGCTTTCAGCTGGGGTCACCACCAAGCTGCGTGATATTTCCCATTCTATTGCATATACACATTTTCTTAACAATCAAAATGAGCACCAAGTAAAGGACAAATTCCCTTTGTTCTCTGTAAGAACCCCTCCTGCTGGCAGTACTGAATAGAAAATGAAACGACAGCTTCCTTCCAGCCATGGCTGGGTCATATAGAGATACATGTAGAGTACACACCATCCTAAACAATTGCAGGCTTCACCCGTCATCTCATCTAGTTTCTCCTATGTGCCTCCTTCATCGTCCCTGCACAAACACACTGAAGCAGCTGCTGACTGAAAACAACCGAATGTGGGTTCAACCCATTTCCTCCCTGGGCAGGAGGGAGATTTTTATGGCACAGCATGTATACTGTGTCTCTGATGACGGAAGGCGGTACATGAAAGCACCGTACTGTGCTTCCCTCTCTTTCCACATGGATAACAATTTATATGTAAATTAGTGTACACCGACAATACAAATCCAAACAAAATGAGCCCAACCATTAGATGCACGCTGCAAATTCCAAGTGCTCAGCCATTTTTAAAGAATTAGTCAGAATACTATTTGTATTAATAACTTTATAAATTTCATCTTATAAGAAAATAGTGTGTGGAAAACCTTAAGAAGTTAAAGTTCAGGTAGCGTCGTGCCTTTTTTCTTTTACAACGGAGGGTATGTTGACCTGGGCTCTAAAGCAGCACATGAAATGCACATTACTGACTGGAAGGTGGGATGCCCCAGCTTAATTTGGGTGGCATGTCAGAGGCAGTAGATCTGCTACTCTGAAATATGAGTCAGGTCAGGATAGAAAAGACATCTTCCCTTCCCAAACCTATACATAGCGGAATCAGTCCTGTCTTTCTTTTTAATAGAAGTTGCAAATAAATTTAATTCAACCTGTATTCAAAGTAAATTGTTTGTAGCAGTGTTGCAAGTAGACTAACAGCTGAAAGCCATTACTGCAGTCAGCATTCTAGTACAAGATGGTGATCAAGGGAAACAAAAAAAGCGTTAGTTCAGTTTAGTTCATTTTGAAAGGACATTAATTCAACAAGTAACAAGATAACTACATCTTTTTGGCAGGACAGTAGACCAGTAGACTATTTAACATGTTTCTACCTTCACATGGTGTCCTATGCTTACGGAAAACATGTCTACTCTGTTTTAGTTGCCCTGGATTAGCAAGGAAGAGATAACTGCTGTGGCTAAAACATTGTCCATATCCTTGTTATTTCAATGAGCTTATCTGATCCACTGCTTATCAACATCATGACTCTCCTTGACCAAACATCTAATGAAGTCAGATGAGGAATACCTGCTGGTCCCTCCCTCCAGGTACACTCCATTAACTTGCCCTGCATTCTCACATGCAGTATAAACTAACACACTCTCCTTATCTGTGTTTCAGACCTTGTCTCACAGTGTTTTTCCACTTGTTGGACTCCAGTGTTACAGCCATTACAAATATACAACTTACCTCAGTTGGACCTATTTTATTTCTGTCACACTGCTCTTAAGATATGCTGAAAATGTGCCTGGCTTTTCAATAAGTACAGAGTCTCCACATCTCACATTTAATAGAAAAGTGAGCTGCTTTCTTCACAGTATACAGGTGATAAGTTTTTATTATGCTGCAATAATTTTATCTGATGTGTGCCTCAATACAGGCTTCTTTTTGATCAATGTCATAGATTACAACTTGGACCTTAGAAAAAACACCTATTAGGCCTAAACTAATGTTCAGAATGTAACGCACTCCACCTCTGAATGCCTGGCTGTGCAGAAGCCTTGACGAGGAAAAGAAAGTAAAGCAGTGCATAATGAATTAATACAGTCATGGAACAATGAGTCCTGTCTTAAATTAAATCTCTGCAGAGGATGATCGCAGAGAAAGATCCCCTGAAAAGGCTGCCCAACTCTACTCCACAGCAGTGGGCCCTGCACAGACACTGGTTTTCAGTGCCCACAGGAGCAGCCTGGCCTTGAACCTTCCCCACGCAGCAGCTGCACTGTAACCTGCCTGAGTCGGGGCTCAGTAGAGCCTGTTCCAGCCCAACTCGTTGACAAAGGTGGGGAAATACATGATTTGCAGCTTAGCCATTGCTCAGAGAAACAGATACACTGCTGTTTTGAAATAGCTACCTCCAACACATCTTCTAAGCCATTCTGGCACTTCTCAGAAATGAATTGGGCATTCTGAATTACGCCGATGGAAACCATAGTGGTCTGCTTATAATAAAGCCCAATTAAGGGATTCATGTGTATGAGTCAACCAGCATCTAATCAGTTAATGAAGCCATGTGCCTTGATGAGAAACACATCTACCCCAGGTCAAGCTAGCAGTCCTATAATTTAAATATTTAATTATACATATCCTGTTAATTGGTGATGACTAATTGAATATTAACATAAGATGGTTACGTATGATAGAAATGAAAAATTAATCTTCTTTTTTAATGCGTATATTTTTGCCATAAATTAACCAGTGTTAACACTGAGGTAAACTTAGCCTGACTCTCAGGGACAGTGCCAGGTATCTGATCACACAGGAGCACAAGCTAATACTCATTACAATGAGTATTAGGCAAGTACAAGGTAAGAGGAAAAAGCACAGATAAGAAATCAGAACTTTTACATTTAGTCCTGCATGCATTTCTTCCAGACCATGTTGCCTTCCAAGATACTGACACAAGCAATACAGGACGCAAAATAAGTCTTCCAGCACTTGGACTCTTGCAACATTAAACTTCGGATAGCAAAAGGAAATTGTCATGCACAGCTTTACTACCTCGATTGCAAAAAAATACCCTATGAACAGGGTGAAGTGCTGCAACTAAAGTCAAGACTAAATTCTCCATGTGAACTATTAAACAATCAAAAATGGCTACAGAGAACAGGACTCTTTCAGCCAGTGACTGACAGTAGCTTTCCTTAGGAGGATGATTTGTGCAAAAAAGAAAAACAACAGAGATGAGACATCCCCAAAATGTCACAAATTGTTCAGCAGAGTAACTGCCATTGACACTTGCCTATCATAATTTTAATTCAGAGTTAAGAAATAAGGATCCTTCTAATCTGTATCTGCTGATGGAGATTCTTCTAGTCGTGGTGGCTCTATCAAACTCCAATTTGAAATGAGGACACAAAGTAATTCAGCTGAGCAAGACCGAAACTAGAGGCTTGACTGGAAACAAGTAGCAGAGCAGTGCTCTTAAAAACTGTTATGTCTTGGACAGAAACTCACATTTGCTCCTTACTGTCAGCTGTTCTTGTCTTCACTACTTATGTTCTCTCAAAATCTTCCAACTAAACGGTGTTAAAACTGTCAGAGCTGAATCCCACCATCTTCCTCTCCTGCCATGGAAGGGTTTGCAGGCTGCAAGCACGTGGCTTCACTAACAGTCACGATTTTTTTTTTCCATGGCATTTTGGGGAAGCTCCAGGCCCAGCAGAGACATGGGCTGAGAAAATGTAACAGGGAAGGAAGAAGGAAGATAGGAAGAGATGGGAGAGTAGTAAGAGGAGCCCTCCACTGCTGCTGCTGGCTTCCAGAATGAGATGAATCTGTTTAATCTCTGGTTTGACGACAGCTTTTGAGGCACTCCATTTTTTTTTTTTTCCAGAAAGAACCCATCACACTGACAGACTGACATTTCCGATCTCAGCTGCCTGTGCAAACACCAGTAAGAGCAATAATTAATGAACCCTCAAGCATCACTGCCATCTCCTCTGAAACTATTTTAAAAGGAGCATGAGCTGGCAAAACCTCTGTCCATGAAGAAACTTGCACAATCACAGACAATAGCTACGTAACACGGATTAACTAAAATTTGAGCAATATCTTGCTGGTTTTTTTCCTTCATTATTCCATTTTTAGATGAGGGATTACTTAATTCCCTGGCATGTTGACTATGCATTAGAAACTTCATCTAGAGGAAACTGCCTCTTTACAAATCTTTCCTATCACATTTACCAGAATCATAATTTAAAATCATCTCCTCTGCTTCAGATGAACCTAAAATTAATACAGTTGTTTCAAAACCCATTTGCTTGTTGACTATTAATGCAGAGACAGAAATTCAATATTAACATCTTAAAAGCCAAGTTTGACAACCGTGACCACCTCGGTTCCTCCCCATTGCTGTATATTGCTGTGGAAAGAGTTATTTTGAATCTCTGGTATTTACATTGAGATGAACATCCCATCCTCTCACGTGATCAAGCCTGCATCTCAAAGATGCATCAGAAACCAAATCGCGCATCTTTTTCGAAGCACTCATGCTCATGAGAAATTCATTTCTTCCGTGAATTCACCTTGATTTTTCTTAAAACAGTACAGACAGATGTTTCAAAAATTCTTACATAAACTCTTTTGTAACATTTAATGACACAGTCTCTTTTCTAGTATCATCGCAGTGCCCTTAGCATCACCATTTCACAGATTTATTTTTTCCCCTCCATGGAGTTTAAAAGCAATTGCACTAAAACTCATTGTCCCTGTACAATGTGGAGCAGGGAGACTGCACAGGAATAATTCCTACAGAACACAGGTCCCATCAGCCGCTTCTGTGCCTCAGGAGACTGCCTGTTAAATCACTCTGAAGACTATAAAATAACCCCCAGAAGTTGCATTGCAGACGTCATTATTTCTCATCAATTACCAAACCCATTCAATAGTAGTTTTTTTACAGCCCTAGTGAGCAAAAACAACCACAAAACCCCAACAACTTCTTTTACTGTAGCAAAGACTTGATGCTGGCACAGGTTGCCCAAGGAGGTTCCATCCTCAGAGGTTCCCAAACCTGACTGGACATGTCCCCTGGTCTGCTCTGGGTGACCCTGCTCTGAGTAAGGAGGTTGCACCACAGAGTCTCCAGGGGCCCCTTCCAATCTCAGCCATTCTGTAATTCCGAGATACATGGATGGGAGTGGAGGGGGGGGGAAATATATGTAAAATACACACACACTAATTCCTTCCTACATCTGACATTTTTTGTTTTCCTGTATTGTTGGTACCACCATCCATCAAAAAGGAAGTATACTGTACTGCACTGCAACTTAATGAGGCCATTAACTACTGTCTCTAATGAAATGGAAGAGACTCATCTAGTGCCAGTAACCCAGATGAATGAAATGAACATTGAAAATTGTATGACAAATAGTGAACTACATAGGCTACAGCATGCATTTTAGCTACATTATAATTATAAAAAGTGTGAAAATGCTTATTAACCTTTCTTGTCAATGAATTTCATAATTGCTAAATTAAGTGAAAAGCTAATTAGTTTTCATCTCGTATTTTCACTCCTTCACTACATCTGTTTTATAGTTAAACTCTTGCATTACTCCCCCCCTACACTCTCTGATGTTGACATGCCTTTAGAAATGTTCATTTATTTCTTAAACATTTTTTACTCTTATACACCCAATTGACTCCAACAAGTACATATTTCAATGTATTTAGGCACCTGTACCGTGCAGTTCCTTTGACGATTACCTTAGGGCATTTCAACTGGCTGAAACATTTCCTCAGGCAATGGCCACCCCTACTGCTGCTGACTGAAAGGACCTTGTTTATTTAGGAAACGAGGCGACTGGGGTTCCTTTCCTGAATCACACCCACGAGCAAAGCCCGGGAACCTATGGAGCCCGCAGCAAGAGATGAGAGTGTGGAGAGAGGGAGGGCTGGACAGTCCCACTGAGCACTTGGCCTGGTGCTCGCTGCCCATCTCTTGCACGGGGAAACAGCTGAAGAACATGTTGAAAAACAGCTACCGACAGCAAAACCATCCACAGGTAGCGACTGCTACCGCGTGCAGGCACAGGGCTGAATTCCCCTTGTCTTGATTCCTGGAGACAATTTCTGCAGTGTAGAAGCTCATCTGGGTTGCTTTTTTTTTCTCGATAGCTGACAAAGCATTTCATGCCTCTCATATATTCAGATTACTATAAAGAACAAACCTTGAAAAGGCCAGAAGAAGGAAAATGCCACAACACTAAACTCCCTAGTACAAAAACAGAAAAAAAAATTACAGGTGTCAATTTAAAGTTACTTTCTCATTATTAAATTACGTATTTTTGGCAGCATACGGCTCGAGTTGGGAGAGGAACAAAGGCAAATTCTGGTTACAGTTAAAGCTGTAGAACAAATGAGATCATATGTGGCCTGAATAATCAGAACAGGTTTATTAAGTGAAGGAGTAACGCTACAGATAGCTAAATCTAAGAACAGAAACACAAGAACAAAGAAAAAAGCCGCAACATGGGAATATACATGATGAAAAAGTTAAAAAGGCAAATCATGAACATCCTGGCCATTCCACAGCACCTGAAGACTACTTACTAGTATTCAAATACGTATATTTACATATATGAATATTTATGTACAAACACATACAAATAAGCTTACACTGGTTCTGATAAAATGGGAAATTCAAAAGTGTTCAGCAATATCACAGTTTTGCTTTTGCTGACTTTAATGAGAGCCCTCTTATGCTTTGTCGAATTCTCTAATATTGGATTAACAAGAATAGGTAATGCTATAAATATTGCATACTCGCTAGTCAGCTCAAGAGTGCATAAATAAGTGGTGCTGCTCTGCTTCAAAATCCTAGTAGGATACTCCAGCTTTGTCCTCATCAATCAGATGGAATACAGTATTCAGGAAGGTAATTCTTCAAACTAATAGCCTAAAACCAGTTCTATACAGAAACTACTTGCTCTGTTATTTTTCATTCATATGCTGAGTTTTTCTTCATACACCCTTCCCCCCATTGGTGTAATGAGGGTTTTCAAGGCTAAGACACAGATTCAGAAGAGGAATTGTAAAGAACTGCCGCCTGCTAGCACTGAAAAAATATATATTTTCAATATTTATCTTTCAAAAATCTTATTTGTCATTAACTGCAGAACCTCAGTGATACCGTTAGCAACAGAAATCTTGCAATGAGAGACTATAATTCCAAGGACTGCAGCTGATTAATGTTAAGGAAAAAACCTAAGAGCTCTTGTATTTTGATAAAAATTGTACTGAATGCATTAAGAGTAGGTTCTGAAATGTACAGGTAATATATCTTCAAAATACACTTGGTTTTGATTCAGTTATTTTAAATAAAGCTTAAAAACGAGTTTATATTTTGATTGTGTTACTTTTTCTAGCAATTTTTGTGGGGAAAAACCAACCAGCCCTGGCATAGAAGACAATTTCTGTACACCTGATTGCTGTCTAGAATACACCAGAAGTCGGGCTGGTTTACTGGGCAGTTCTTACTGTTCTAAAAGGAGATACTGGGAAGCACCTCCACTACCCTGAACCAAAGACCAGATCTGCACAAAAGGAGAGGTGGGACAGACCAGTGAAACTCCAAGGATGCAACAGCACGTCTTGTATCAGACATCCAGCTCTTCTACAACCCTCTTTTGCCCCAAGATGTTGGTCTCATTAGTTATTCCTTGCAGTATACATTACGGAAAATAATTTGGAACAGGAAGAGGAAAAAAAGGTAACTTGTTAGCATGACAATTCAGTGAATGTACAAATATTTATAAAACCCGCACTTTCTAGGAAGATACACTTTCCCCTGTGTATGCTCAACAGACTTGGGCATATTTCCAAGAGACTCTAAAATTACTTCCATGTATTTTTAAGGTCTGTATGATAATTAATATCTAAATGGAAAATAGTGAAAACTTGTACTTCAAAGCTGTCTGACGCTCACTGAAATCACTAGTCAGAATAGAGGCCTTCACCGAGAGGCAGATGAAACCTTTCGGGCACCAACCCTCACATCAAAAAGTGCAGCAGAACATGATCACAGATTAGCTCCCTGCACATTACACATGTTTTAACCTAAGATGGTAAAAAAAAAAAAAAAAAAAAAAATTTAAAAAGCAAATATAAGTTGCTTGCTATGTGTTTTTAAATATATTTCAGCCAGTCATTTAATTGAATTTAAAATTCTTTGTGACATTCTCCATATTGTCTTGCTATTGGGCAAGTTCAATCAAAATTAAAGCAAACCCAAAGGTCCCCCAATCCTGTTCCAATATACTTTTTTTTTTAAGTTTTCAGAAGGGGTTGTAGGTGGGAAATGCAAGACACGCAACCTTGATTTCTTTGCCCTTGAAATGAATGAAGATGCAGTTTATTTAAAGTTATGAGCTGCAATTTTGTTAGCTGGGAACAGCTTTCCAGCAGTCTCAGGGTGGATGCTGACAATGAAAGAAGGAATTCAGAACTGTTGGGAGCCTAATGCCAAGTAAGCCTAATGAATGTGTATTCTCTAATAACAACTATGTCCCTACTCTCAAAGGTCAATTAACTGATCACAGAGATCCTGATAGTTCTGAAAACTAAATATGTCATGAAATCACTAAAAAATATTCAAGGTAAAGTTGTTTCATTTTAATAAAAATATACCTAAGGAATAAAATACTTACTCTTCTGTTTCAATGAAACTAAGGACAAATCCTTTGTCATGAATCCTCAATACTTTAACACAAAGATGTGGTCATATCTGAATTTTAAAAGATAATGATCTTAAAAACATACAGTTTTCTATTTGGCAAGAATTTCACCAGTCAGACTGAAAACCACCCACCAGATCATAAAGAAAAACTGGTGAGAAAGCCATAAAGGCAGCAGCATACATTTTTTCAGGAGAGTATCTTATTTACTGAAGCACACTTCACTTATCCTGCTCATGGCCACCGAGAACCCTGGTGCAAAGACCCTTATCCCAGCTCTCTGCTTGGCATTGACCTCCCCAACTTTCCCACCTTTCCAAGAGTCTCTCCTGGCCCTCCTCTGCAATGCTTGGGGCACTAAATGCCTGCCTGGACTTCTAGAGGCTACCTGCCTCAGCACAGTCCTATTGAACTTAGACTAAATACTTGCAATCACTCAGATCATATTTGTTTTCTGTTATTGGCATTGAAAAAATGAGGTTGGAAGGGATTTCTGGGCGTCACCTAGTCCAGCCTCCAGCTTGATGCAGAGTAAACATCGAAGCTCGATGAGGTTCCTCAAGGCCTGGTCCAGTCCACATTAGAAAACTTTCAAGGACTAAGATTTCGCAGCCTCTGTGGGTACCTGTTGCAGTACCAACTAGAGGGGAAAAATCTCATCCCTTGGTCTGCCAGCTACGCTCTTCCTAACACAGCTAATCCAGAGACAGCATTTACTATTCTATCATCTGGTACTACCTTTGACATTCAAAATAATTCTCCTACTGGCTTACAGTTCAATATGAATTCCTCTCAAGAGATAATCCTGTCCTCTTGACTTAAGCATATTTTCCTCAAAGTTGTTCTACTTTGAATGTGGTCTTTTTCATAACAAGATTCAGGATATGGAAATGAAAACAGATGAAAAATTTTAATCAAGAGCAGAAAAAAGCGATAAAGACAAGTGAAAGCTGAGGAACAGACTTACAAATAATGAAAAAACTCATAAGCAGGTTATTCGGTGAAGTACAAATGAAAATGGAAGGTTCAAGGGCATATCTGAACAGCACAAAGTATAAAAGAAGATGAATTTGGACGATTTAAGAGGATAAATATAGGTAGTAGGAGTAAAAGTTTTAAGTACCTGAAGGACATTCTCTGTTAGGATGCTGGACTTGAAAACTTAAGACTCTGAATGAACTGACAGCCTGGTGCCGATCTCAAAAGGCTGGGAGTATTATAGGGCATATAGAGGTGTGTCTCAGCACCTGCTGGGAGGTTATACAGGCCAGGAGACCCTTATTCCTCATCCACATATATACTCTGATTTTATTTATTTATTTTTTTAAAATTCTATTGTACTGTTTTTTGTTTGTTTTTTTTTTTTCCTCCTCACAAGAAAAGCTTGTTTCTCATAACCTATGCACCCCTGTATAACCAAAGTCTACTTAAATTGGAACACATTTCTGCCACTCACACCAGCATACACTGAATCCCACTTCTGCATGAGGAAGCAAACTCCAAAGAAAGCACTGATAACCACCCAAGGGGAAAGCAGCAATCCTCTGTGTCTGAGGTCTTCCTCTTGTCTTTAGAAAGAACGCATCAGTAACATGGAGGTCATATACAGCTGCCTTATATGCTCTTGAGAACTAATCTGAGTCAGTACAATTTTGAGGAATACAATGCTATAAAAGGGAAACATTAATAAGCATGTAAATTATCATATTCATCTGTTTAGCCTATTCCATAACAGTAATTTTATTTCTTAAGGCCAGCAATCCTTTAATGAATGACTTCAACGGAATGATTAGAAAAAGGAGTTATTCCTAAGTAGGAATTACTAGCACATTTTATAAACATCTTTAAAACATTGTAATATTTCTCATTCATCTACACAGCATGTGAAATAGGGCTTCCACAGTCATATTACATGTTTTGTCCTTTTGGCCACTTCAACTCTGTAGCTTCCTCACTTTATGAGCAATGCAAAGGAATGGAACACCTGGAAACCAGTAAGTGTGAAAGTTAATTTCAAAGAAATACCGACTATGAAAAGGATGAGTTTCCAATCATCTCACCTTAGTGTACTTTAACACAGGCAGATGTAAGTATCCCTGCCCCAATACAGTAAAATGATAGAAAAAATAATCTATTTATTTTATCCTGGCTGTACTGAATAGACAAGGACAGGAGTCACTGTTGTCACCTGCTGTCATGCTGCTGCACACCTTTTCATTTCTGAATGTTGTATTTTTCCACTACTCAGAAGAAAATTCTCTTCAGAAGTAAACAGCGTGAGTGATTAATGTACAGACTATGAAGATACTTGCAAAACCTCTCTTTAGATTAAAGCAAGTACAGGCTAAATTTCAAGGCGGTTTTTTTCATTATGGTTTAGTAAAGCTATGATTTAGATGTCTAGTACAGAAATGTGCTAGACTGCGAGAGATAAAAGATAAGAAAGACTTTTTTGTGAATATTACCAATTACTATGTGTTAACAAGCTCTTAAAAACCTTTCCAGGAAGAGCTGAAGTTTTTATAACTCAGAGGCAAAGATCATCACAGCTATAGATGACTTTTAACAAGCTTTTTGATATATTGAGCCCAAACCCATCTCTTTGGATTCTCCAACCACACTGGTTATAAAATATTTAGTCTAAAATGCACGGGATGCATTTTGTGTAAAAGATAGTTCAGGTGACCGTATCCACTGTTTTTAATGAATAAGGGTGATTTTGTAAAGTTGAACAAGGTGATAGTGAAAATAAATCCTTCAACTGCAGCAAGTCCTTAAATTTGTTTGCAGATATGACTATTAAGATCCTTACCATTAGGAGGATTTTAATCTACAATAATCATAACACTTTGAGAAGGCTCTTAGAGAACCAGTAGTGGCAACTAATATAAAGTGTACGCGCAAAAAAGCAAGCTTGAGTATATGTGCTCAAGCTCCTCTGAGCAGGAGAGGAAACCAATCTGTCCATCCAGATAGATATGGAAGCACAGAACAGATAATACAACACATCACAGAAATAGGCAATAAGATGAGATAGTAAAAACCCATCAACATACATCATCTGATCATGGTACAGCGTCATCTCCCAGCCTCTATTAGCTCTTGCTGCATCAGTGCAAGTCCCAGACACTTTATCCTGTTTATAATTGCTGATGAGCAGCAATAAGGCCTCCATGCCTCAGCTCCTGTCCGTTCCACTTCAGCGCCCACCTATTAGGTTATAACTTTTATTTACAGCCTTGCTTGATGCGCGGTTCTATAAGTACAGCTGGAAACTGAGCAGAGGGAAAAAATAAAAAAGAGTGTCCCTAATGGGCACTATTATTGCCAGGGCTGGGTGATTTATTATGCTGCTCGAAGGCTGTTCTATCATCACTTTCCTGTTGGTGAGAGAGCTCCAAGAAGGTTGGATTTCTAACACAATGCCCTCCAGAAGTCAAACACTAAAGAACAACTTAAAAGTCCCTTGGAAACCAATGAAAAACACACCTCCAAGTTCTTTTAGTGTTACAAACCCCCTTCAATAACATTTAGTATATTTTTTTCTCAGGAGCTTAGCACTTCAGAGAAATTAAAAAAACCCAAACCAACAAAATCTAATTAGTGGTGTACCAGGTCTTTTTGTCCTTAGTCAACAAAAAGATTGATAAAAAATGATCATACAAAAGCAATGGTTTCTTGGCTTTGGATGAAAATCTGTATGCTTCTATTTCCACAACCTGCCCCTTCTATAACTCCTAATATTCTGTCTTCTCGATTGTACGGGTTCAGTCTCAAAGCATTTGGATTTCTGGCACTGCTATGGTCAAGCACACACCTTAGCATAAGAACATCAATAAACTCAAAACTTCAAAGGGACCATACACCTGCTCGACTGCTTTGCTCAAGCTGTGGAATAATTATTTGCATCTTCTAGACTCAAATGTCAAACTAGAAAAAGTATCGATCAATGAGACAGACACTGTAATCTTGAACAATAAAAATACCACCACACCCATGCAAGACAGATATCCTCATAAAATGTGAGCTCTCTGCACATATAACTATACAGAATATTCAAGATGCATGTTTCTCATAAAAAACTGCTACTGAGAAATAAAGTACTTAAAAACTGACTGACTTTATGGATATACTGTATGAATTGATCGTACCATTACCACATTTTATCTCCCTGTTTCTAGTACTCTCCCTACTGCACAATTAAAACTTGAGTGTACTCACAGAATTCCACTGATTTTTTTCAGGTTTCTTTAAGCTGCATAAAAGTGTTTTAAAATCTGGCTGTTTAGAATTGTGTCTTAAATCATGTTTAGTTGTACGGCAGAAAAGGAAGAGTAATATGCCACTTAGTACCGCACTTTCACAACACCAACACCCAATATAAATGGGATCTGGATGCCCTACTGACTCGAGTAAGCCTCAAAGTATCTGCCATCAATCATAACATTACCTAACTATTAAGAAACCAATCAGAGTACATAAGAAGCTATACAGCAGGCCACATGCTCCCATCTTTTCTCCTACAAAATCTTCAGACCACTGGCTCTCAAAAACCTTTGAGGCATCGTCCAAACTAATGATTGCAAGGCTTTATTCATTCTTTCCATTAGAATTCTTGTCCTAGGGGCACGCTTTGGAATAGAAATACTTTATACCACAGCGATGAGTCTGGCAAAGAGGAGGAAGAAAAAAACCCCACAATTTGGTGTCATAACACAATGTTTTATCTCAACAGCTCCTCCAGCATTCAAGTTGACAAGTACATGAGGTAAAAACTCCTCTCTCTGTACGAGAACTTTTCGTGTGTCTTGGCAGATTTATTGTTTTGATCTTTCTTCAATGGTTACATTAATGCTAATAAAATATGAAAGGTTTATGTCTTCCTTAATATCCTCCTGATGGGAACCTGCATACAACAGAAGTAGGTCAAATTTCTAATTTTCTGTCTCAAATGCTGATATATGGCAGACTTTAGGGAAAAACTATGCTTGAAGGAGGAAAAAAAATTACACAGATGAATTCCACCAAAACATTCTTCCTTCAAAGCTCTTCAGAGCAGAAGAAATGTAGAATACATGCAGAAAAGAAGCTTAAACACAATGTGTAGTATTGAAAACATTGCCTATATCACTTAAATAACTTCCTAGGAAGGGAGGCTAAGCTGAAGTGAACGTAGTGTGAAATATTCACCTACATACTCTGCTGCTGATGCCTGAAGATGTCACACCATTTCTGGGTACTGTTCTGTGGCCAGTGTTTTCCTGTCAATTCCCATATATATCTGGATTCCCAAATACAGACTTTGAAAACATGGTAATCTATTTCAAAAATGAAAGTTTGCTGAAAATTCAAGCTCTGTAAAGGAAAACTGTAACTCCTGGTAACAGGTTTATTCGTGTAAGGGACTACAAAGAAACTATGCACATCACTGAGCAAATAATGTAAAAAGCATTCGGGGAAAATGAGGTAATATAAAATCATTAGGTTTAGTTGACTGAGGACGAAACGTGACATCGAATTAAGATGATCTCCTTGTTTTCTTGCTAAACACACCAAATGATTAACATACAAGCATGTAGGGACCAAACATTAGCATAAACTGCAAATAAGAGAACTACCGAGCAAAGTTAGCCAACCATTTAATGGATGGTTTTCAACACATACAGTAGCTTCATCTGCTTTATTCTAAGGAGCTTTTACTGTTGCCATTTGACACTCCAAATAGACTTACTTGCCTTTTTGCTAATCACAAGCACATTTTTTTAAAATATTCACACAGTACTCTCAGTTTTCAGTGTCTATAGCATCACAGAAAGCTTTCAAATGATCCTGCAATGAAAACCAGAGTTAAACATTACAACAGCTAACATATAAAGAAAATACAGTTTAGTAATACCAAAGCAAAGCAGACTAGTTTGCAAGAGATACAGTGGCAAACATTTGGTCTTGTTTAGGTCCACCTCCACGGCTATATAGAAAAGAAAATCCCCAGTCTTCCTATTCTGGAGAAGCTGGATTCAATATCTTCCAGTGCCAATCTCAGAGAGTTCTTTGGCAAGCGATCCCCACAGCATTGACACAGATTATCACACACTGATAATGTAGGTTCACACACAAGGTAATGTAGATTGTCTCTAAGCTTCCTCCACTGCAGACCAAGCCAACTTGCAGCATCACACATTCGCTGCAGGCTAACAACACACAGATACGGTGTAAGGACAGTTCAGCTAAACATACAGCAACACGAAACACTTTTTAAAAGAATGATTTCAGAGGAAATTTACTTTGAACTCCTGAAAGAATAAGAGCCCTTCATCAAACAGCAACACTCTTCCTTTCCACACACTCAATACAGCTCAACTGGTCGGTACCTAAGTGCAAATACAGGCAAAAATTATTTTGGCGACGCAGGCTGCTAGCACACAACAACCACCTAGACAGCAGGCACTGCCGCCCCACAGGCGGTTATGGGTTCCCACAGCGGCGCTGGCGGAAAGGATCACACGAACTGCCCTTCCTCAGCGCAAAACCAAAGCCTGAGAAAGGTGTGAGCCCAGGCGGGCAGCTGGGCTGCCTGCTGAACGAGCGCTCGCACGGCTCCTCCTGACAGATCCGCTGCAGAAGAAGCAACTTCCGCCTGGCAAAGACCCAACACATCATTACTAACACTAGTGCTGTGAGAGGTTATCCAGGTACGTCCTCCATGCAGAAATAAAGTCAGCGAAAGGACCCAAAGCAGGTAAAATTCAGTCTCAATGCAAACATCAGCTGTCTATACTTGCATCTTCGAACAGGAAAAGTCGAGTCAATATACTCCAAACAGTTTGCTGCTCAATACTTTACATTTAAAGGGGGGGATTTCCAGAACGCAATCACAACCATTAGACTTAAATCAAACCAATTACTCCTGTATGTCTTACGTTCACAAAGATTAACTGAAAACACAGCCTATTTATGGAATTACGTTTAACAGGACTCTGAGATGAACTATCTGCCATACAAATCCTTTTATATATAAATATATATAAAAATATATATATATATATGTTTTTGACAGCAAAGCACCAGTATTTATTTTCATTTGGCATTCACCAGATATAGTTACTACCCATGAGTATTAAACTGTAACTATACAGCTACATATCATGCAAAATCTAATTCCTCGACCCCCACAAAACACGTACCTGAGTCGCAAGATCTTTTGGTTGGTGTGGTTAATGAGGCATGAGCTGTATCTGTGCATGGCCCACCTGGAAACAGAGAAGATCATATGTCTCAAAATGCCACCTCTATTGAACATCTACTACCACATCAAGACTCTACTTAGGAATATAAAATGCTGAGGAGCACTTGTCTTTGGAAAGCGTGTTGGGAAGTAGTCTACAATTCTCAGTATTTCCCTCCCAGTCAAATACGAATATGTCTTGCACTGAAAAAAACAGACGACAGGTCGGGGCAAAAAGACAAGTTATGTTATACTTCATAAACATTTCAAGAGGCAGTTTTAGGAAAACACACTGTAACTGCAATTTTTCCAGCATTGACAAACGTACTTTTTACGTTGGAACAAAGCTAGAAATGTATCTAACTAACCCACAAGCAATGCAAAGGACAAAGTGACAGCTTCCCTGATGCCAACCTTGTCACTGGCTCCAGTGAGATAACAACTTTGCCTCTTATCTCGTTCTCATGTTTTCAGAACATGGCACAAGCATATGCTAACAAACTGCTTCCATGTTTAAGTTTCTTTGGTTGAACTCTGGACTGCTGGCCACTTCTCCGTTATCTACTCGGTAGTAAATTGCTTTCTGGCTTTTTTTCTTAAGTGCATCATCGTTGAAGAATTCTCCAGAGATCTTGGTAAAATAGCAGCCAATTGAGTATCCTTAGTAACTTGCAGCAAAAAATAAATAAATAAACTGCCCCTCCCCCCCCATATAGTGAAGCCAAGACAAATCGACAGTAGCATTACCAGTGGTAATAACACATCATAGCTTTGATAATTGGATATTATAAATTGGATGATGCTAGAGAGCCTGAAATTAAATTAGATCTAGTAAAGTTTGGCTATCAAAATACCAATAATCATGTTTGCATGGGACTTCTGGTGATACAGTACTGACATGCTCGCAATACAACAGAGCTTTGCATGACATGTTAACCTTCAACATAAGTTTTCACACCCTGAAATATACTTTTTCCCTTAATATTTTTTCAGTCTTTGCATATCCAGAAAGCAGCACTTGGGCTTTGGGAATGTTTTTCTCTTTTCAAATGCTTTCAGGTCTGGCCTTGTAGTAAACTGTTTCTTTTTGCTTCTCTCCAAGATGCTTCCCCTTCATGTTTTTTCTTTCATTTCTACTTTCAGTATCAGGTCTTAGGTAACTTTGTCTACCCTCCTGGCATTTTAACACTACAAAATAGAAGAGAAACAACTGCAATTGGGAGATAAAGATCCAAGGAAATTATTTTTGGTGCAAGTGATTTCAATGAAATGCACTTGGGAGCAAAGATCCTACGAGTTTTACCCTTTCTGTTTTCCAGAGAAGGACTGATAAACTTCTTGAGTTTTCTCCCAATAAGTCCCCCCCAGCAACATACACCATTTTATAACCATGCAGCAGGTAATCTTGAAAGAGGGAGCTACAAAGGCCAACGAGCTCATGTTTGGCCTGTAAACACTGAGACATTAGGGCCTGGCAAAAGGAACAGGACATGGGAAATGACCAAACACAACCTAGAAATGGTTGCGTGTTAGTAACACTGCTGTAAAAGGCTCAAAAAATGCCTAATCTAGGGTTTACTGCATTTGGGAAGAAAACCCACCCTGCATCAGAACCCTTACTGAGTTTCCTATTGAAACCCTTCCAATATCCAAAAAACTACACAGCAGGTCTGTCAAGTCAGTCTCAACTTTCAAAGACCAAGTATATAGTATCTGTTTTCAATACTGAATTTGTTTAAACTATATATATAACAGGATTATCAGAATATATACAACAGGGTATGGCATTTCAATGAACTGCCTTCAGACCACAGCTGCCTCTTAAGATGCAGCAGCTTTTCTTTAGTTTTAGTTACATTTTCCCCATTTCACTGAACAGACATTGACAGGCATCATCACTGTGGACTATCAAATAAGACTAATCCTGGCAATTACTGTATAGTAAATATTTAAACTAGTCGATACTTTCAGCATCCAACTAAATATAAAGGATCTTTATTTCTCACTCTCTAAAGTACAGTAAGTTGGTATGTATTCTGCACTTCCCTGTGTCAGAGTTTTTCTTTTATTTAATCTTCCCTCATTAGGTATTACTTTCATACAGCTTTGATTTGTATAGTCCAGCACCGGAGTTTCAACAAAGAACATCTCGGGCTTTGCACGCACGTGTACCAGTGCCTAATAACCTGCAAAGGCGGCACGTCCTCTGCAGCAGTTCCTTCTGCTACTGTTTTTGTTCTACCATTAAAAATGTCATGCATAATTCAATGCTATGTAGTATAGGCTTGACTGTGCAATTCTACATGGAAGTCATTATGTTGAATCCTTTTTGTATACATAACGGCTAATAAAGGCATCTCTGTATATTTGAAACCAGGCAGTGTATTTCCCACAGCTTTGATAAAAATTCTGCATGAAAGAAAAGGGAAGCCATGTACAGTAAAACATTGGTCCTTCTTGGCTATACACAAATGTAGACTTACTACTTAGCATGACTCAGGAAAGATCTGCACCTTCATTCCCCCAAAAACAAGCGTTTCAAGGGAATTTAACTATGGTATATAAAATACTCCAGTGAACAGTGAAAGGCCACACGTCTAGCTTTTAACATGACCCACAGGGCTGCAGACCGCAATTTTTTTCTCAGCACAAAAGATTAAAATGGAAGAATAAAGATATCTTTCTACTCTATATCCAATTAACAGATTAAACAATAGCTTCTGCTCTTATTTTTTTCCAGTGTATGGTTTCTGGCATTTGCATCTCCCCTTCCAAACAAAAGCAGTCACTGCCCAGCAATAATGTAATCCCAAGAGAAGATGATTAAAAATGCAAAAATACTAAAAGCTACTAAAGAAATTAGAAGTGCAAGAACCACTGAGATTGTGAATTCAAACACAGAATTGATAAAGGACAAAACAAGATCCTGTAACTCAAACATTATTACATACTAAAACAAAATGTCTTGCTAAAGTAGCTGCTATGTTTGTGGCTTCTGATATCCCTGCCCTTCTGTAACTTATTGTTTATTGTAGTCTAAATATATCAATTTGGAAAAACAGGTTCAAATCCAGTTTCTCTGCTAACTCTCTAAAGCAGTAAAATACTATGTATTACTTGTTTTTCTAGATATCTGTTAATATTGTTATTATTTACTGTAATAGACTATTTTAATTTCTATATATTTAAATTGACCTCTAGAACGCTTTTCTGCATTGTCCACCTTCCTTCCTGAAAGACGGTAACAATTGCCGAGGACCACCTGTCCTGCAGGACAACCCCCGAGCCAGGGTCGCTTCTTGTTTCCCCTTCCTGGAGTCTTCGCAAAGTGAAGTGACTCCGCTCAGGCCGAACCTCCTGTGCAGGAATAAGCGAAATACCAGGGCAACTCCCCTTGCTTTGCTGTTCGCGGAAGCGCTGAGTTTGATCCCAGAGCAGCTGTGGCAGGTGTGTTTGAGCAGCACTTGGAAGCACTTACCCAGCAGAGGAAGAGATGCAGAATGGAGTGAAACCAGACTTGCACAAGAGTACAAAGCTTAAGACTAAAACAACACACTGAGCCAATTACAGATAACACGAAACCTGCAAACCAGATAATGAACAAACGTGAAAAATAAGTGAAGGAGGCTGAAGCTCAATAACACTTGATCAGAGCGATACAAGGACATCCAAGGGTTGCTTTGAGCTCTTGGTACAGTGATGGCTCCTTCCCAGAAAAACCTCCCCAACTCCCTGCACGCACTGGGCCGGCAGGGGGTAATAAGTAAGCGCCGAATTTCCTTGGAGAGCAGCGTTGTGGCCTGGACAGGGAGAATTTCATGGCTATTTGCAGTATAGGAAAGAATCCACCTTTGGAAACCTGTCGAAACCAGTAATCTACTTGTGTGTTTCCTGAATTGGTAGAGACATAATCTAATTAATCTACACAATTGGGCTTGAAAACAGCCATTGATTATAAACATCAATACATAAACAAACAGGAACATAAGTCTCTAGATTCAGTCTGCACAGGCGGAATAACTCTCTTTAAGGAAAAAAAGCAAATGAATTTTATAGCACTTAAGAAATGCTTGTTTGCTGCATGATAATTTAAGCTTTGTTATTACGAAACAGGTAAGAGGATTGTATCACATACAAACAAATACTTTTAAATTCTAGTTTTACAAATCTGCTATTATTTACTTTAGTGGATTTTTATCTAGGTGCAGCTTTTGGAGAGGGAAGTGAAACCTGGACTGCTGTGCTGCTGCGGACAGCTGGTAAACTTAACAACTATAACGAAGTAAATAGAGACGAGATTCAGATTCCCCTTTTTCCCCCCGCTTTCACTCACCTGCTTTTCCTCAGTTTCCTCATTTGTAAAATAGACATGAAACTTTCCTACTTCATAGGTGCAGGCTGAAGTTTAAAAATGTGCTTTTGAAATTGGTAGTTAAATTATAATTTTATAAATAATTTTTATGTAACCTTGATAGCTGTGCTGCTCTAACCCACATTTTTTATGAATGTGTTTCTGTTTCATGTTCCACGGGGTCCTTTCACTTTAATAAATGGGACCCTAGGATATACTGTCCACTCTGCAGTGTGAAACGACTATGAATCAGAGGGAACAATTAACAGTGGTACTATTCTACTAGTCTTCATTATGTTTCAAAATTATCATGCCAGAGATGTGGAAAGAAGTGTTCATTTCATAAGTCTATGGGCCAGTTCTTTGCTTAAGATGTCAGAAGAATCAGAAATGTTCTTTAAATGAAACTGGGACTAGACCGAAACTTACGGAAAGATCCTCACACCGTGAAATGATGATAAAGGCGACACTTCCACTGGACACTGATTTGTTCAAATTTCTAACTGCCTGTATGTTCCGTAGTGGCACCTAACACTAGTGGTATTTCTCAAAAGACAACTCATATAGCCCACAACTAAATACGGTTTTATAATTGAAAGCATTCTTGCAAGTTACCAGGAAAAAAAGGGTTTACAGCAGTACTAAGTTTAAAAAAAAAAAAAAAAAAAGTGAATATTCTAAATGAAAAACTGAATTACTATTAATTTTAACATGAAAAACAGTACCAAAAGGCTACACACCATCTAATGAAAAGAAGGCTACAAAAAGATCACTTAAGAGGTAAAACACCTTTTACTATTACCTGACTTAATAAAAGAAAAAGCCAGAGAAAACGGCTGGTTCTTACTCTGTGGCACAGAATTCCAAAGATGACTGTAATATTAAAAAACACTCAGGTGCATATTCTATGTGAGAGCTATGTCCCCCCTTGCTCTGATACAAGACAAACAAAACTGAGTACAAGACAAAAGAATACGTGACAATCTTGTGAGTTGATAAGGAAAATTAGAATGAATCATCATCATCAGCTATCTGCAGCCTTCTCAGTTATGTTTAGGTACAACTTTAATAGCAATATTCAATCCTGTGAATTAGGTAGGCTAATTTAGTAGCTCGGCATAATTGTAACAGTTACTGCATTCTTTTGGATCAGAGAAAAACCTACAAATCAGTATCAGAATAAATTAGGTTAGCGACAAAACAAATTATTTTCTACAACCACCTGTGACAAGCAAGACAAAACCAGGCAGCTAGCTGAGCCTTTTTATACATCTAGTACTTTATAGAAGTGGGTATAGACATAACCTTCAGCCAAAGATGAGCCAGAAAACAAAGTTACCCATAGCCAGAATTAGAAAAAAAAAAAAGGTTCCATCCGGACCCCTACTGCAATGAGTGACTGAATTCTCAAAGCCAGAGCATTTAGAAAAGTGTATAACAGACAGCATACAGGAACAATTGTCGTTTTAGAAATCACCTCCTTATTTAAGAAGCTCAAAACACAATTAAGGATACCACAATAATAATGCAAAATATGAAGTATTTTCAGAGCATACATAGGAAAGCTGTCATCTCTGACTCTGCTGACAAACCTAGGCAAAATGCAAAAACTGTGAAGTCATTATAAATTGGCAGAAATCTTTTGCATAATGTCAGAGAAAAGGCCATTCAACAACAAAAAAAGAAAGGATGCACTTGTTTATCCATTTTTTCATAAGCTTATGTTGAAAATACTGACATACAATTTTTTTTTTTATTCCAAAACCAGAAAAAATATCATTATTTTGTCTCGTACGATAGAGTATGTGGCTTTTTGCACAGTCATGCTTCAACAAGCCAAGAAATTCAGTGTATAAACATCAACAGGTGCAGCAGAAAAAACAATCTCTCACCTTTCTGCCAGAGATCTCTTACAGAAGCCTGGTGCATCTCCGTCTCAGATGCAGTACACTTTATGTACATAAAGTAACTTCACTAAATTAACTTCATAATCCAGGTATTTCAGCAGCTGTAAGCTCATGTAAATGCTTAATAAAATAACGTTTCAAAAGCATTCTTCAAACTTGTCTTGCCAATTTAAGTGTTCTTGATAAACTAATGATGTTTTAAACACTCAGCTTGACACGCAACAGTTCAAATTCTGGAGGGTATACAATAACTAGCTAAAATTTACAGGTATTCAGTCCCGCAAATTCATATCTAGGCATTTAAAATTCAGCACACACAGAGAAAAAGTGTGGCCAGTGACCATCACCTTCTTTCTGGGCTGAAATCTCCAATGTATCGTTTGACATTTACAGCAATATTTCAGATCTTTGTGAACCTCCTTATAAAGTCTTCGATGTAGAAATGTAAAGCATTTAACTGTTCTAGAAACATCAGATATTCCTTCTGTCCTTTTTCAATTGTGGTTCTTGCTAATTCAAGCTGGCCAGGAAGAGTTAAGCAGATAATTAAATAAAATCATGGCAACTAAAGCTAAGAACTACTGAAATACCAAATCCAATCCAGCTGCCAGAGTCAGAGTTGTTCACGTTGACATTTCTCCTGTCACATAACAGCACAGTTAGTTTTAAACCCGCACAGTGTCAGCTTTAGGTCTACTCATACACTGATGGAAAAATAACGTGACAGCTCTGAAGCAAACAATGAAGGCCTGAAACTAAGCAAAATTACTCCATGTGCAGTGTGACCTTTTCTTTACCAAAATACATAGAACCTTCCCTAATAAGCTGATTTTCTTAAAGAATGCTGGTGGCTGGAGGTAGGGAGAGAGAGAAGTGAGGGCCACTGTCAACCCCCTTTTTTTCCTGTCTGTTAAAAATAAATAAAATCCCTGCCCACTCAATAAGAAAAGGAAACCTTTGACAGGGCAACCAGCCCATGTGATGACTGACACTGAAATAACTACCATTAGGACCTCCTAAATGCAGGGAGAAGATGAAGGGAAAAATGAGAAGAGATGAAAACTATACAAAAACTTGAACATAGAAACTTATCTGCACATGAAGCAGCAGAAGAACAATACTTAGACTGATTCAACCACCTGTTAACATATTATTAAAAATCCCCACAAATCTAGATTTAGTAAAGCTATACCAATATACTCCGTGTCTGCAAAGGTTTATTTCAGAAAACTTACTGCAACTGATAAGACCTGAAGGTTCTGGATAGAAAAAGGCAACTCAAGAAGCATATGGGGCAGGGGGGAAAAAAAAAAAATAATAATAATAAAAAAATCTTAGAATGATCCCCCCCTCCCTCCTAAACTGCAACAGCATTTTTTTTTTAATTGGTGATAAGCAATACTTCATCAAAATGAAACACACATGAAAAAGGGAAAAAAAAAGTCCTGAAGCTTGCATCACTGTCTCCAAGCATAAATCTTTAACACATTTTTGCTGACTGCAACTGTGAGACTCAGAATTACGTTTCAAATATGAGAGGGAAGAGGTAGTAATTTGCAAAGGAGACACTGGGGCAGGTGATTGTTCAGAACTGGGGGTGGCAGGAGATGGAAAGTCACCACAACCTGGTTGTGTATGTAAGACACTCAGGAATACAAGTCTCACAGAAAACCAAAATAGTAACAAAAAAGGCAGAAATACTTGCATATTGTCAAACTGAATTCCTGCAATATCTAGTCTAAGGAACTTTTATCCTATATCATTCATTCTGTGATAAAAAAAGCAAATGGTTACTTTAAAAAGTACAAAAAACCCCCTCACTTTCTCCGATACAGAATATGAATCTTACCACATGAGACTTCTATGGTTCTCTTCAGTTTTTGTAACATGAATGGAATTTGTTAATTACCAAAATGACTCGCTGCAATTCTGTACAATTTGTTTACCCCATGGACTCAAGTACTATGGCAAATGCCTTGATGTGAGACTCTTGTCAAAAGCTTGAAAGGGGAGATAGGGGAGCGGAATGCTCCATGAGAATCCTTCCTGGGTACTCCAATCTTTCCATGCTTTGACAGGGATTACCACAATGATCTCATACATTGATTTCTGGTGAATTACCACAATTCTGTTCAGGCCACTACATGGCTGTACATCATCACACGCCACTGTAAAATATCACTCTTTGAAGAACAAAGCTGTAATGATGGCAGCGCATGCTTTGTAGAACTTGCTGCGAAATAGATATTGCACAGAAAAAGACACCTTCAAATTAAAATCAAAAAGACATTTAAAGTTTCACCATTCTTCATTACGGGAAAGAATCTTCCATGCTGAGGCTATTATCCATCAGAAAAGTTCCATCTGTGTATAATTATTTCTGATAAATGATATTAAGCTTCATTAAGGAGGTAGTGGGGATGTGAGAGCAGACAGAGTGAGCTCAAACTGTAAATAAATCTCTCCACTGTATTTCACTTAAAATCACCCCAGCAGGAAGTCATAAAGAATTTTTTTTTATAGGTAATATTTTCAAATGCTCTGCAGGCTGTGCTGCCTCATATCCATCACCCTCAGTGTATGTTCACAAGCTTACAGCAATTCAGGATGAAGGACACTATTTAATTTCCTTCTCTCTTCCCCATCCCTGTAATCACCTTCCCACTTATCGCCAAGAGCTTCTCAGCCACAACAGAAATGTTTTGTTGTAACACAATATAAGTCCTGACTGAACAAATTTTCAGAAAACCTGACACATGAAGCAGCGGCAAAGCGCCCTGTAACACCAAGTAGTAGATCCTGGCTAATAAGCGAGCTGAGGTGCTGAAACCCCCTGCCCCGTGAAGGCCCAAATGTGTTGCTGAAGCACAATGTTTTGCTGAATTCTCTAGGAAGGTTGTTTTAAGGCCTAGTTTTTACAGCAGACTACAGGTTTCCCCTGAAGAAGCGCTGGACAGAAGGAAGAGATGACGGGTGCTCAGCAGCAACTGTCTATGTGAAGGAGAGACAAGAGTTACATGGCAAGTTTACTTTTATTACAAGAACTGGTATCAGAACATTCACATTTGCACCCTGCTGTATTTCTGGCAATATTCTCACATACAGACAGAAAACAATAATTCCATTTAAACATTTTATTTTAGTTAGTCTAATAAATTACCACAATCCCCAAATGACACTTTGTGCTTTGTCCACAGCCAATCTGCAGAAGTAAAGAATATATATACAAAGACTACATACTTGTAAACAGAATAAATACTTGGGCAACTCAGCAAAACCATCCTATGCAACAGTTAACACAACTGAAACCAAGCGCAGCATATCAAAGATTTTTTTTAGTCCTAGTCCTCTGTCAGCATTATTTCTGAGCAGTTACCTCAATGTTCAAGAACCAGAGCAGCTCTAGTAGATTCCCTACTAAAAAATTAGTATGTTTCTCTTGCAGTGCGTACATCTATTTACCAGCCAAGAGACACAAGCAAGCTCAGCTCAAGCAGCATCCTCTCCTTAAAGAATCTTCAGAAATAAAGTTACAGTTGGAGGAAAATGAAACTATGAATTACACAGTTGAGCTTAAATTGTAGAACACAAATTTTAAAACTCACATATTAGGTACAGAATATATAGAGAGCTTTAGCATAATTTAAAAGACAACTTAATCCCATTGCGTTTGTTAATCTTTAACATCTTAACTTACCTTCAGGGAGAACTTTTGCCTTACAAAGAAGAAAGACAGGTCATGGAAGAAGAGACGGATCACCACAAGAACCTTAAGTTTTATGCATGTAACCCAGCACCAGTCTAGACAAACATTCGTTACAGCCAGTGCTATGTGCAACTGCAATTATTAAAAACCAAAAGGTTTTAAAGTAAAAATACAGAAGACATTGGTGTTTATCCTAGAATATATATATTAATTTACCAGCAATGCAAGAAAAAGTTTCTCAAAATGAGAGTGCCTCAAAATCGTAATTAAAATGTATACTGCAGTTCAAACAGCCGTAAAGTTTATTAGAAACTCCTGCGACCCCTTCTAACTTGTTCTTCAGTTAAAGCCATCAATGTCTATTTTGTGAATAACTCCTCACCTTTCCCTTTGCCCAAAACACAGGCCACTGACTTGCAAAGGGGGTCAGTAAAACATAAGCCTGAGAACAAAATTAAAATGTTTTATGCCTCCTTTGCTGTCACTTAGGACTTGTGCACTTACATTCCTCTTTGCTTGGTGAAGTTACATTCAGTTCTGTCAAAAGTTGCTGGTTGGAGTTAGCGGCCTGCGTGGTTAGAGAGGTATTGCTGTTGTCACTGTTCGTTTCTCCAGAGAACAAATCTGACTGGCTGCTGCTTGTGCTGGGGGTAGAGTCATCATCTGGCTGCTTCTTCTGGAAATCTATCAAAACCAAGATTTCATATGTCATCCCACTTGCTCAATCTAATCATCCAATGTTATGCAAAAAACCTGAGCATAACAAAAATAACCCCCAAACATTGCCGGAAGTATCATCATTCTGATCATTTGTATATCTCATACAACACTAAATTAGAGTAGCCTTCAAGTTTTTACTTCTTAACAAACAATTTCAGAACTACACAAAGTTCTTGTCTCCACAGCTGTTCAAGAACATCTAAAGCTTACCACTTTGTATATCAGTGTACATAGACATAGCATCATTTTAAGAATAGTTCACACGAAGTACCTACAGAAGCATAAAGGTACAAACATCCGATGAGAGAAGAACTAAGGCATGTAAATACAAGCATAAGGAGATGTTACACTTCTCTGAAAACAATACTTCTTTCTGCTGTTTCATGAAATCCCACCTGTAACAGTTGGAGGGCTTTCCCAAACCCACAGTGCCAATACCTGATGAAGCACAGCATTACTCCCAGTTCCTACCAGCTACACTACTGGATTTCAGCTCTGTCGCTGGATGCCTCAGGGGAACACCCCTCCCAAACAAGTGCATTTTGGTTTGCTTAACATCCAGTTACACTCCTAAGGCACCTCTTCCTTGTGAAAAGACAGCTGAAGATGAAGCACACCACCTCTTGGTATTCCTAAACACATTGTATTAAAAAATGACATATAAAGGCTGAATTTATTCATTGTGCAAACACGTACATAAATCAGTATCGGTTGCTCATTATGATGTCGTGACAAGAGTAGAAAACAGAGTAGTCCATAAATATTTGCAGATGATGATGTGTTCACCAACGTGACTCACTGGATTTAGGAAGCACTACAGTCAAACAGTCCCTAAATGCTGATTTAGGATTTAAGTGATTTGCCAGAGAAATTAAGCTGTAACTTGTGCTGTGGAAGACAAGCTCAAAGGCAGGGAGGAGGAGGAGGAAGGAGGTAGCAGACAGGAAATCATCCACCTCCACAACACAGCTCTGAAAAAACAGTGGGATGCTCTTCATCAGGGATGGGTTACTGGACCCAGGAAGATCTCCTACTCAGGCCTCACTAGTTATCAACAAAATTTCACCCGAGCTGGGCTCATGGATATTATTAGTGTGTTTGTACAGCCAAGAAAGCTTCAAACGCTTGGGATTCTGCGCCAGCCACAATCAGACAGCTGCAGCAATTGGAACTGGAGCCACCACCCCAGAAGATACTCAGGTCTTCGTGCCTCTACTGACAGAAGGGGAGCTCGCAACTGGGGATGTTTTGGGAACCATCTTTAAATAATCAGTACAGAAGATATCCTAAAATTTCACATGTTGCCTGCAAATATAAGGTGGCTACAAAAGTTGTGTTTTACATGAGACTGTATCCAAGGCAGTGCACAGAAGTAAAGCTGTGTTGTGTGCATGTAACAGAAACGGGAGCAGCTCCATCTTCAAGGAGCAGAGCAAAATTAATAGTTACGGTCAATATCATACACTGAGAGCAATCTATAAAATACATTAAAAAAGGAAGTCTAGAGTTACGGTGAGAACACCAATAGTTACTATGAAATAGTAACTGCAAGTTAAAAATTCTCAGCCACTATTATTTTTTTGCTATAATAGATAGCTGCAAATACTTGACTCAGGCTGCACCAGCTCAGCGTTATCCACAAAAGGCATTTACAGAGAAATGTAAACTATTTTTACAATATGGTCTACATAACACAAGTCCTGACGGTCCTTTAATGACAGTATGGTAAGTACTAGTGCTACACTGCGTTTCCCAAAGCTGCAAGTTTAAGAGCACATCGACCAAGCTGTTTTGGTTTTGGGATGGTTTTGTTTTGTTTTCCCTGAAAAACTATTCACTTTTGCAACCTATTGATAAATTCTCCAACTTCAAAGAGAGCATAAAAGGCTGTCAAAAATGATCATTCAGTGACAGCATTTCCCAACAAGCTTTCTAGTGAAACAGTTCAGAGCTGTCACACAGCAGTGAACTCCACCATGGCAGTGAAATGCTCTTTGCCCTCATGAATCCAGGACCTTGTGTTCAGAACTAACTTTTACTCAGACCACAAATCAATTAACTTGCAAACAAGTCTTAGCCTGCTCAGCTGTGTGGAACCTTAGAACACCTCTCACCCTCCCTTTTTAACTCATTTTTCACTGCAGACAAGAGTACTTGAGACTGCCAATCTCAAATGCCCTAAGACACACTAACTGTAACTGCATACTTACACTATGTGGTCCACTATTTACCTGGTACAAATCCATATATATCTACTAACATACTGAATAAGCTCTATTATATTTCTCCTGTGTACCAGTGGGAAGCATTTGGCTCCTGTTAACCAGGAGTCTCATTAACACAATTAACTTGCAGATCACCTTGATTTCCTCCCAAGCACAATTAAAGCTGGCAACAATTACAGGAAAGCTGTGTCCAAATAAGTCCAGCTAAACCTTAACCGCCTAACAAATAAAACAAAACAAAAATACACAACAGAGGCAGGACCCTGGCAAGTTTTGAAGGTGAAGCTTTATTCTGATTAAAATCAGAATATAATTCTGTTGACAGAACAATGACCTCTCCTAATCATCTCAACAAGGAAGAAACAGAAGAGTTGGCAGATATTAATCATAATTTCCAGAAGTTTCTGTTTAACTAGAGGTGCATGCAAAACACTTCAAAATTATTTTTTTCCATTTTTTTACTGGGACTTTCACCTTGCTAGCAAAACATGTGCCAAAATACACAACTGACCAAAAATCCATCAAACCCACTTTCCCCTTTCGTAGTTAATGAAATGTAACTGTAACTTTTTACAGAAACTTCAACTGGTACACGGGTTCAGTGGAAACAAACTTTTTCCATTAGCCAGAAAATAAGTTTTCTTTTCCTCTCAACATTGTATCTTTTTCTCCACTGCCCTCAGGTTCAGGGCCCTTTGTGGTGGTTGGTTTTGTTTTGTGTTGTTAAGTTCAAGATACGCTGGTGTTAGTTACAAGATAGAGCCAGCACCAAAATAAGATGTGAAAATGAGCCATTTCCTGGATGGGGGAGTAACAGAAGGAAAGATCTATCAATAAAATGCATGAAATACAAGCAATAAACTATTACTGCATAGTAGAGAAGCTGCTCGTAGTAAGCAGCAGCACTGCCGCTCTCCTAGCTCCAAAATCCTTTTTGCTTGAGTTTAAGGGCTGCACCCAGTGTCTCAAGTAGCTGAGCAGGAGCAGAAAATCTGAGGTAGGGCTCTCATGTACTGGGTGTTAATAGTAAGAGTGTTATTTTTGTTTTGCTACTAAAGATTCTCTGTAAACAAAACAATGATAGTGCATATATAGACATGATACAAACATTTCATATTCCATATATACAATGAAATAGTTTAGACCAAAAGAGAGGCAAGAAGCCAGATTTGTTCCAGACAAGTTCTTTTGCAAGACAATCTTTTACCCACTTGTACTCACAAAATAACATGGATAATGGAAGCTATTACCTTTACAGCTTCTGATTCTAACCCATAAAATCAGAGGTGCCAGATGAAATCACATCTGCACAGGAATAAAACTCCCTCGTACATTTGTCCAGTTATTGTTACCAGGTTGGGGTGAGCAACCAGGAAGAGCCCCTCTTCCAAAGATGTTCCTTTCACTAATTACTTCAAGATGAAACTAACAAATATTTAGAACATCTAACCTCTTCTATTACCTAAAATACTTCAGATTCTGTGATATAAAAGATCAGACAGTCCCAATTCCAGTATTTAGTTTACTTAAGCCATCAACATCCAACAACATACCTAAGCAAATACTGAGTCCTCAGTTTTTGCTGAACGGTAAGGGGCCTGTAACTAAGCAGGAAACAACATTTCAGCTTCTGGTAAGTAACTTCTGTGATTACAATCAGCTGAAACTTGAGGTAAAGGCAAATACGAGCAATATCAGCATGTCATAAAGCATTTTACTCCGAAAAAGACAGGCATGTCAAAAATATTTCAAGAAATGACTTAACACCAAGCCAGAGCTTTTACTCATTTGCACTCATGCTATCATATAAGAAATGATAAACTTTATGAAACTCCCGAAGGGCCTTAAATGTAAAGTCTCCTTTTAGCTTATTTTAAGGGTCATGGTTATAAACACTCCCTATTCGTTGGTCTGTAACAGATGTTTTCATTAATAAGAAATAGGTTCATTCAAATAAATTATGGATGTTGCAAGAAGCATCAGAGTAAACAGCATGCAAAGCCGAGAAAATTAGTCTTTAAAGTAATTATTTTGGTTGATAGGCAATATTACACCACTTCTTTATTCTTCAGGCCTACAGCTCCCATAACTTCACAGTGTGAACTAGCAAAAAAGTTATTTGGAGAGTGTTTGCTTCTTACACTCCATTAAATGTGCAATCTGCACATTTTTTATTACCAGAGCATCTTGTTCTTTTACAGAGCATAAGTTAATGTGTTAGTGTCACATCAAGTGTCTGCTAGTCCATCAGCATCCCAACATACACAATAGGCTTTTACCCTACTCTCAAATTCCACACTTAAGAGAAAATGCATTTTGAAAGTACTCTATCAGAAGTAGCACAAATATTATGACATCGAAACTGGTATAGGGAAATGGTTATTTTAAATTACTGCATAATTTTTATTTTTTTTTTTTCTTCACGTGCCTGGAAAAACTGTTCACCTATGTCCATGGAATAGTACTGCAATACCTAAAGATTTCATTTACTTATTTATTGACAACTCTTCACTGGGCTTTTCTGGTTCATAGCTTATTGAAGGCATTTGAAGTGTCATTCATATATAACTACATTTTGTGTAATAGATTAGTGTGAAATGGATAAAACCTTTCCTTTAAGTAGATATCTGAATGCACTCTAAACCTCCAATAATGGACTGGGAATAAAGCTCCATTTGGGACCAGATTATTTTTCTCTTTCTCAATAACACACAGACAAAACGATGCACTAGCCCATTCACAGAATGAACACAGAGAACCTACCCCAAGGAGAATGCACCACAGAATTCGAACAAGCATTTGTATTAGAGGACAACAACAATCATAAAATGGAATCAGAGTATATACATTTATAATTTATTTACAAATATATAAACAATATATAACATATACACACATAAAAACTTATTTCTTAATACATCCACAATAATAATAGCAACGATAGGTGGATAAATTAAAAATTAGACTGCAGTGTATGAAATAAGTATTGTAGTATATTCTTGTATGAACTATCAGCAGAGCTCATCACTTTCAGAGTTAAGCACAAAGTACAAGGAGAACTAAAAAAACAGCAAAAAATACCAGAAAGCTGATTTTGTATGCAACTGAACTTCATTTACAATTGTGAGTGCATGTGGTACACGAGAACCATTCAGCTCTTCATGTTTTTCTTCTTACATATGACTTTTTAATTTCTTCCAGTTTATATTAATAAAGAAAAACCAAAATGAGTTCTTTATGCCCAGTTATCCTTCATGATTGGTACACTTTTTAAAGTAGCAACACATTATTAATAAGAGTTTCAGGTAATATTGTGATTTGCATGTTGCATGTACTCAGCTTTTCATATACATGCCATTTTCTTTTCAAACAAGCAGAAAAAAATACTAGAAAAATGGCAACATAAACATGAAGAATAAAAAAAGATGGATCTTCAAGTGTGATCAGTGAGAACATGGCTACAATTACATGTACGTATCATTCAGAAATTAAAATTAAGTTATAAGACCGTCATAATTGTAAAACTACTAAGATATTGAACATGATTTTTCTTTCTTTTGCATTAAGTCTGATGACATTGTGTTTTGAAGTGTTCTTCTGAAAAAAGACACCCCCTGCTTAAAGGTGACATTCTGAAATAGGCCGTATTTCTCACAGTTCTGTAAAATGACTCCCTCAAAGCTACATAGGAAGCTCCAGACTTGACTATCAGATTTTTGCCTACTAATTGGCAAGAAAATGCATTAATAACTAACAAACAAAGGCAAGCAAGATAAAAAGTATAGCATTATTTCAGATGACCTTCAATTTAAGATCCAAGATCAGAGTCATTAAAAAAATACGTATGCAGACATCTTTTTAAGGAAGAGAAATGCAATTTTGCCTAAGAGTACAAGAATCTACAGTAACCTAGTAATCTAAGTAAGATCTAAAACAACTTACATGTCTGCCATGAAAAAAAAATGCTATTTTTACAGCGCATGAGCCCACAATCTCCAAAACTGGTTGCAAAATGCTGAATTGATAAAAAAGGAATTTCATTATCCTGTATAAAAGTATCCTCTGAGAGTGGTTTCTTCACAGAACACTCCTTGCTCTGTCTGATAATACCAATTTGCTTACCGTAGCTATTGCAGTACTGACCAGCAAGGTGGTCACTCAAAACCCCTGAAAATAACATTTTTAAAACCCTTGTGTCACATTCTTATTGCTATTCAAAGTAGCATGCTTACATTATTTCATCTAAAGTTTAATTATTCTGTAAAACTCACCAACATAAGAATAAATATTATTGCCTGTCATCACAGGATCCAACGTACTGAAGCTATGAAGAGTTAACTACTATTTTAACAATCCACTTTAAGTTTCCCGTTACAGAATCCCTCAGGTCCGCAGTCAGCATTCATACTTGAATCCATTACAGAGCATGTATAGTGAGAAACTACTATATAAAGGTACTATTGCACTGCAAAAAAGCAACAAGGGGATAGCTATATTGCACCAGCATTTGATATTGGAACTAGGAAACTGAGACAATTTATTACCCAACTAATTGAGACTGTATGGATTTTTGAATCCGTATCATAGGATATTGGGAATAACCCAAGCCAAGGTGAAGGCACGAACTTCAAACAAACTGTGGAAAACATAAAGCAACCACTCCATCACAACTGCAAGAAATATTTTAGTTTTCAATAATATGGAGAACGCAGATTTATTAGGAGGAACATGTGCCAAAACAGACTACTTGTAGAACACCAACCCAGTGGGCAGCTTGCCACGGAGCCTGAGGTGCCTCCATTGCAAAAGACGGCAATGATGACAGTTTGACCAACCCTAGCAAGAAACAAGAAAAGAAACTCCGGTGCTCAACAGCCAGGAAAAGTAAACTGATATAAGGTTATAGAGTTAGTCTGTAAAACTAAATGGCTGCAGTTATTTGAAGGATCCATTTTACACTTAAGAGAAAAATCATTTAACATGATCTGAGGGTAATACAACAGTGGAGATACAACAGAATTAAATATAGGACAGTTTTTAAAAAAAATCCTAGGGAAAACATCTAAGCAGCTGCAAGCTACAGAATTTATTCTCAAAGCAGAACTGGAAAAATGTGTAACACGAACATTTAAAAATACGTCAAAATTCTAGAAAATACTCAAGTGTAAGTTTAGAATTGACTAAGAGCAGCACACAACCTACAAAAAAATAGGCAGGTCTTTCACTCCTATCTCTAGAATTCTTGTAGTACTTGTACCCTTTTATGAAATTAAACTAATTAATAAGAAATGTCTCATTTCAAATTAAATTAATAGTGTGATGATATGTCAAAATCTATGCTCCTAAGGGGGGAGAAACATTGATTTTCATGAGAAGAATCTGATCCATAAACCCATAAACTAAGCACTTTGCAACAGCAGCAAGTCATATGAAGTAAACTAATGAACTTCTCAAGGTGCTTTTGTAATAAGTGAGAGATCTTGTAAATGGGACTGTTAACTGATAGAAGCGGAATTTAATTAGCATTCATATTTATTCTGGACACTTCATTCACCAGGCACGTAGGAACTAATATTGTTTTAATAAAAGAAATGTTTCAATTAGCTTTTCTTGTACGGGAGCTATCTTTTAAGTCACCTTATCATGCCCTTTCCAGTACCTAGAGAGAACCCTCCAATTTCAAAACACATGTCTATTATTTTTTAATTAATTCCTCCAGTCTGATTTATGTGGTTCCAATTAAAGTGGACGTTTGCTTCATTTTCTGTCAATAACAGTCACATTTATAGTTCAAGCATTCCCAAATATTTGACTATACTATAAATCGTCAGGATTTTCACAAGGGATAAAAGGCCTCTCCAGTAAACTAAACCTTTCTAGCACTAACCCACAAACCCCTCATCAGTTCCCTCTCCCTCGTCTCCAGTTAAGGTACCTTAATAACTACCACTAGTCAAACTCTCAAAACATCCCTCAGAACGACTCATTTATCAGACTCTTTTCCCCAGTCTCCTTCGAATAGCCCAGAGGCAGAGCTAAAGGCTGTTCTGGAAGGGAGGGGAGAGTGGGCACTCTTATTGCCCGGCCTCACCCCCCCACAGCCACCCCAATCCTTTGCAATGTGTCTTAAAGGAAGATTTAGTATTTTATCACTATGAAGTTTTACCATCAAAGCAATCAATGGTAAGGTGAAGCGCAAGGGGTGAGCTTCTTCCCACTCTTCCCAACTTCACTGGAATCTGATGCTTCTTGTAATAAATATCTGCCTTTCATATGCAGTAGCTAGCGAATAGTACGGAGAGGGAACTCCAAGTCTGAGAGGCCTCAGCTGCGGGAGCAAAAACTTTGCTATGGCTGGAGTTTATATGAGCAATTTGTGACTGCAGTGATCTACAATAAGATGAAAAAACCCTAGGTCATGCTTTAATCATGCAAGTGAGAAAGCTCACTGGGAACTCATCTGATGCTTTTGTGCCTTAGCTTCAAGCTCCACATTTCAGCAACTTCCCAAAGGAGTTCAGGAGCTTAAGGGAGTAGCTGGAGTCTCCCACTTCCCATCCCCTCCATCCTGTTCTGTAACCACACTGGAATGCACGAGAGCAGAGTGCTCAGCCTGCCAACAAAAAAGCCTGCAGAAGCTCAAGGACCAAAAAAAGGACAGCTGATCTAGATTGACAAATGCAAAAGGTCAGACACAGCAAACTCTCACTAGATGTGGTTGCCGCAAACCACTGTGTTACATTAATTTCTGACTACGGAACGCTATGGCTCAGAAACTCAACCCCAACTTAGGCACCCCTTGCTTATTTTCAGCAAAGTTGAAATATATATGTATGTCTTTTCCAGTCTTTTAGGAACAAAAATACAAATATGCGTAGATATCAAAGAACCTCCTACATAAAATACACATTGCTTAGGCCCCTCTGTGAGCAACAAAACCTGCTGAAGTTTTGAGTTAATAAAAACTACTTTATTTTTATTCCTACTTATTAAAATTGTCTTCTAGAAGAAAATAGTAGAAGTGTTGAACTTATCTAGACAATGACAACACACGTTTTCGTTATTAGCCAGTTAATCCCAAAGAAAATAACTGGAGCACATATCGAAATTTGAAATCAGCATGCAGCCATCCAGCGAGTCATATCTTAAAGCTTATGGATTTTTTAATGTTTTTTCTTACAAATGCTGACTATTTCAGTATTTAGATACTTCTCTCATGTCTTTACATTAAAAGAAGTGCAGAAAAGGAAGACAAATGGAAAAACTGCTCTCCTCAGAATTATGCAGTCCTGCTCCCCCAGTGGAAAAGACAGATACATACACTTCTCCTCAATTCACTTATTTTTATATAGCAAACACATGTGAACTTAAAGCATCTCTTGTGATGATGAAGTGATCCTTCTGCCTGTCAGTGCTGCAGGATGACTCTTGAAACTGGCAAAAAGCACAGGCTCTTGTCTATGTCTTAATATGGAAACAAAAAGAAAGTGCAACAAACATAAGAAAATGATCCTTTTGCTTCTGACATCCATGACATGGGATTTGATGTGGTTTGACCTCTTGTGCTACCACTTGCAAGTTACTGGAGATGAGAAAAATCAGCCTTTTTGCAAGTGCTGTTTCCGGAGCTCTGGGTTGCAAATGGTGGTTATTGGACATAATAAGTAGATGAGGTTCTCAGGGACATGGTTTAGAGGCAGACTTGACAGTGCTAGGTTAACAGTTAGGCTTGATGATCTTAAAGGTCTTTTCAACCAAACCGATGCCATGACTCTACAATAGATCTGGGATCTCTTAAACTGTAGTCTTCATTAGCAAAGCATAAATCTCTAAATCAAAGCAGCAATGTGCCAACCTTTAACAATACGTTCATTAAATGCTGGTAACACTGGGATGCCGCACATGCAAAGAGATTCTGTGGCCAGTTTTGTTTTGTTTCCAAGTTTTGTTTCCATGAGTTTAACAGTGTCACACCCATGGAATCAGGACTCCCACTCATGGAAAGGCCCCAGCTATTTTGCTTCTCATCTAGAGCCTCCGAGAAGATTTACAAGGTTTCGCAGGTTCTTCTATTAATGACACATAAAAAAGGCAAAAGGTTTTTTGAGTTTTCAACCTGGGCAGAGGGGAGAAGAGCGGTTTTCATCACACTCTACAAAGAACAAGAAAAATCATCCTAAAATGCTTACTAAACAGAAAGGAAAACAACATGAAAAACGTTATTCTCACACATTCAGCTAGTTCGTTACACTTTCTGAAGTGCAACGGCCATGGCAAGGAACTACAACATGCTTTCAGGAAGTGTTTGAAAGCATTCTTTCAAGCATTCTTTGTTATGCCTAAACAGAGCTAGAAATATATAGCCCCTTCAGGGGCTTGCATTCTATGGACTGATTGAACCCATCCCTGAAAAGGTCATAGAGAAAATCTTAGAAATTATCTGTTCCCTGGCATTAATAAACTACGAGATAAAGAGTTAAAAAAAACCCTCCTCCTCCAGTTAGGGTGGCTAATTGTGTTTCAAGTACAAGTAATTAGAGGCATTACTGTGGAAACTAACAGAGAACTGGCACATAAAATTCAGATCAAACAGCTAAATATGAATAAACCAAAGGATGAATAAATTTTCAGAAAGAGCCAAATGATTGCTAGAAGCTATTAGGTGTTCTGTGCATGCTGTTCTGATTACCTGCTGAAAGCACAAACACCCAGAGAGCCTGCCCTTACAGTCCAGGAAAAATGGCAAAATGTAACCGACCCCAGCAGCCAGAGGGGAGGGCAGCAGAAAAATGCAATTACCTGACAAACTCAGAATAAACTGGGTCAAGCAGCCCAGCCCTCCCCCATCATACTCAAGGAGCTAGAGTGGCAAGAAAACCTATGTGCAATTCAATTAGCTTTAAAAATGTTCTACTAGTTCTTCAAGAGCAATCTCTTCTTCAGCAGGTGTCTCACACCACGGGGTTTCCAGTTCAGCGTACAATAAGAGCAGATTAAACTATGTGATGTCTACCACCAGAGGGAGGTGTTCTATTATATTGCATTTTCCTAAAACCTCCATCCCTGCACATTGATTTCAATTCTATTTTATCATCATCAGTAGGGAACAAGCTTCCTTCTTTCTGTAAAGACACTTTGAAGAGTCTCTTGCTATATATATCCACTTCAGACTAATTACTGCTATGGCAAATTTGATTTTCTGTTTAACAGAAGTAACTTGGTAACTAATCCTTCATTTTCATCTCAAACAATGAACAAAACCCCTGTCCTTTATCCTCTCTTTCCAATCCATAACACAAAACCAATAGAAATGCTCCCCTTCCATACGAACAGGAACCACTACGGATTTTTTCCCAAACAAAACTACTACTGCTTTCTTTGACACAGAGGGGGGCGGAAAAGAAGTGTGAAGTGGTATCACCTTGCTATCTTGGCTGAATCAGTGCAGCAAAACAAACTTGAAAGGTACAGAAATTAAACAGGACAAAAAGAGTTGCAGAAGCATGACTGATGTCATTTCATCTTTGGTAAATTCTGCTGTATAAATTTGTGCAAATAACCAGTAGTACAGTTTCCTAGAAGACAAAGTAGTGGTGCCTACAACATCTAACTACAGGCATTTTATCTGTGCACAATCAGGCAGACACCTCTGGAAAAAGATTCAGAGTACCAACGCGAAAAGAAAAACTACCGCAATATAGTGTCTAAATCACTTTCTTGCCTCAGTTGACTACAGTGGGCAACGCAGTTATGCATGGAACAACAAATATCCCACGACCCAGACACTTTGCTTTACAATGGTTCCAAATATTCTGGACACATAAGGAATAAAAACAACTCCCCCGTGTTTGAAAGGAGTTATATGCTTCCTACGCTACAGAGCTGAACAGCTAATACTGGCACAATTCAAAACAACAGCAACCAGAAACAGATGAAAAAGAGAGCATCAGGTTTTCCTGTGTCTATGACTTCAAATACAGGGTACACCAACTGCAGTCTTCAGGAGAAGAAACCTGTCATCCATTGCATTGGATACTTCTAATTAAAGTCTGCAAGTTTTTCAATGCATGAACTTTAGATGGTAGCTTTTATCAAGGGACCCCAAAACGTTATCTCTGATCTTGCTGGAGAAGCAGAAATGTATCTAATAAAGAGGGAGTAAAGTCTTCCCTATTAAATGGGTTTCACTTGGAAACAGCAACAGTAAATCTAGCAGGTAATACTCTGTGGCTGACTTTCCACTGCTCTTCCTCACCTAAAATGCTGTAAGGTAACATTTTAATGCTGCCTAATTGTCTGTATATTAAAATATCTCTGAGGCAAACAACTTCAGAAGTTGTTCTTCTGAAGGATGCGTTTTATTCTCATAAAGTAGAACCACAGTGACAGGTATGACATCAAATGTTTTTCTGCCTATACAGAAAATAAACTTCAATAAAATAAATATATTTAGTGCAGGCCAAAAGGGAAAAAGAAGGAATTTTTTTCTATATGGGAGAGGATCACTAGAATCATTAATTCATACTGTGGTCTTGGATTATCTCTAGAAACACTACTTCCACACACAAAATGTTTTACACGTTTGTTTAAATAAAGCAATCTGGCACCAGATATTCTAAAAGTCAACTTTAAGGAACATTTCTCTTCCTCTTATTTGTCCAATGTTTCTGTAAACATTAATACATTAAGATTCCTGGCAAATAACAGTGGCAGCTCAACTGAAAACAGGAGTAAAATGACAGTATTTCAGATGATTACATCGATCCATAGCCTAATGTTTGAGGTTTTTTTCCTAGAACTAAATTCCAAGTTGATGCATATTTTCTCCAACATTTTAACTAAGAAATTAAATTGTAGACTTGCATCTTGTTAACTGCACTGATATTCCACAGGAAGACAAATCCAGTTAAGACTGAAAGTTTGAATCTTAAATCTTGTTTCATAAAGGCGAGTGTTCTGCAAGTCTCTTGCACCCGTTTTCATAAAGGCCCAAGAGTGCTCTTGGTTCTGTTCAGTCTTCTTCCTGCCAAATTCAGCAACAACTAAAAACACATTAGTAGTACAAACACTCTGATGTGAAACAAACACATTCGATTCCATCAGCGTGCCCCCCTGCTAATTAATTTGTGACCCCTGTAATACACTCTGGAACTTCAATCTACAATCTTCTCCAGATCCCAGTTCAGAACATAGTTCAATCTTGATTGCAACACTGGCCTGGCTTCCTGCTTATTCCTTCATTTCCAAGTCCTCCAGGCTACATTAGAATGTGTCAGCTGCATCTGGGACAAACAGTGTGGTTACAGAAGCTCAACTTTCAATTAAGATATTTCAATACCCCATATTTAATTTTACGAAGAAAGCTCATTTTTAGATTTTGCAGACATTTACACTAATAGCTGTGCTGCTTCTGCTTTGCCTAGTCTGTTCCAAGTGAAAATCTTCTTTATTAAATTACCACCAAACCACGTTCTGGTTGTGGTGCTGCTTGAAATAATATGTTTAAATGTGCACATTTAAAAGAGTTTTTGATAAACAAAGGCAAATTAATCAGTGCCCCAAAAGAGATCATGGTGGCACAGGTGACAAATTAAATCCAGGATTCCGCAGTTATGTTCAACTGGAATATTTCAAGCTGCTTTATACTGAACTGTCCCATGTTACATATGCGACGGTAAAGTTTGTATTTATTGTTGCGTGATCTTTTCAGTACTTGCAAATACACTTTCAACGCTGTTCGCTACATTTTCATAACCATTTTGTAAGGGTATCCAACTGCTTTGAGAGATAGGGAAAAAGCTGCATACGAGAAAAATTAAGCCACTTGCCTAATTTCATGCCAGAGATGCATGACAAAGTCAGGAAGCCTACATTCATTTAAAATTTAGGAAGGTTTTTTTGGTATTTTTAGAAGTTTGGAGAACAGTTTGCCCTGTTTTCTTAGTTTGGCGCTCTTGGCCACTATTGACGACAGGGTGCTGGCCAGTCATAGCTTTGGCTGGCCCTGTACAGCCATTCTTCAGTTTCATGAACTATTAAGGAATTGCTCACTTGTGCACAGGAAATAGCTTGAAGAGAGCAAGAAACACTGCAAGGAGAATGGAGCTGAAGAAAGAAGAACAGAAACCAGCAAAGTATATAGTTAGGAGTATACTGTGTGAAGAACCCAGTGCCACAAATCAATTAATATGAATATTCTGATATTAGCCCTAGTGCTTGCAAATTTTGAGGTTTGCCATTTATAACTTGCTTAATCATACTGACCCCTCTAGGCAAACAAAACCTGTTTTTAAAAATTATTTCTGAAAAGAGCCCACCCAGCCCTTCTGAAAAGAAAAAGCACTTATAACATCTTTATAAACATTACACAATACCTAAGTACCCTGCTGTTTTGCAAATATTAAAGTGACTAGCAATCTCAAATGAAGTAATGCCAAGGCTAACATCAAGAGCTTTTCAGTCCCTCACTTTTGCTCTCTTTTTCCAGAGGACTCTGAAGTAGCTCACCAGGATGTATGGAAAAATTACTACTTTCTAGTTCTAGAGCTTTTTACTCTTTTTCTTGCTCTTCAAACCTGAAATCTTATCCCTTCTCCACACTCCCTCAAAACAGCAGATTTAGAAACATGAAAGTTATGTTCGCTGGTCTATTTAAAGATGATTTACACAGTCTGTATTTTCCATCAAACTTGCTTTACAAGAAAACTTCACAATGATATTGATTTGCCATGCCACGAGAATAACTGCACCAGTCTGTAAATCTGCAACAGTCCTTCACGTTGCAGACATGGCACTACTCTTAAGAATGTCAGACTAGCTTTCACATCAAAATTAAGTAGCAGAAAAGTAATGATTTTTTAAAAAGTTAGTCATAAAGACTGCTAGGAACAAGATTGTTTGTCAAATTCATTGCAATGTCAGATTCTGAAGCTTTCTGTTAATTCATGCTAAAGATTAAGGAGGACATTGGTCAGTGGAGAGTGGTACTTGCACATGCCCACGAATGATGCGTCACCAGCTTCTAGATTCAAGACTCCTGTTTATGATTTTATGCATTACTGGCCTGCTGGACTTCTTTCAGTGCTGTAAAAAGTATTTTATCTTAGTGATAGATGTCTTCTTTTCATCACTTGTTTTTAGGGAGCCAGTATCAGATCTTACATTGGTGGACAATTCTTGCAACTTTTTTCCTTCTCCTTTTTAATAGTATTCCCAATGAAATGATAACTTAGAGATCTTCTATGAAAAGGAAGTTAAGACTTTTGTTGGTCATATTTGTATTGTCTTCTCACTTGAGCATAATTCTACTTTCTTTTTCTTTAGTCATTCTCTTCCGCTATTAAGCACAATTTAAAAAAAATGAAACAGGGTAGAAGCAAGTAAGAGTAACTTTATTCTTAACATGCTGTGTTAGCAAACCATGCTAATGCTAGGCAAATGTGAGCAGTCCCAACGCACCTGAATCCTGTCAAAAGCAGAGTAGGCTGACAGTATCACGTTTAGGAAGATCTGGAAGTTCAGTAAAGGTACAGAGCTATCCCTCTGCTATTCTGAACTCATCTTCACAGCTTCTTTAAGGAAACAAATCTTAACCTGCTATTCTGACGCTGAGAAAGCAGAGTTTCTGTTATCTTCATTACTTGTTCAATGACAGCAGACTGAAAGGCTTTCATCAAATCTCACACGGTGAAGAACAGAAAGCTGTAGCTTTCCACCTGGATGCCTGATTAGTACTAAAATATCTTCAAAACCATCTGCTTTTAAAAATAGAACTTAGAAGCACAGCTCTCTAGGTTAATGCAAAATGACTGTCTAATTGAAGTTCAAGTGAAACTGACCCAAAACTGCCAAGCTACAACTGCTTTGCAGATTTTTGTCTTACTGACAAAGTTATAAGTTATTTTTACATCCCAATTTTTCACAAGAAGTCTACAGCAGGTTATGTCACGGCCCTGTCACCAATGCCCAGATGTTTCTCCAAGCTCCTGTGCTCAGGACTTACACTTGCTTAGTTTTCCAGAAGGAGTCGGAAATAGCAAGTCCACAGCTGGGAATTTCTGAAATCTTGCAGAGGTTACGTGCCTTGTTTAGACATAAGACAACATCTATTCTGTATGCAGCTGCAAACTACAGATTTTTTTAAATACTATCTAAGCTAAAGAACTAGAATTCACATCAGAAAAATAAAGATCACTAGAATATATATGTATCCACTTAAGAACAGTCACTTTTTCTTGAAAATGTCCAGAGTATATACCAATACCTTATGCAGTTTCTTAAAAAACCCACCAGATTACTCCACAATTCAATTATTTATCTATTAGAAATCTGCAGATGCAAATGGAAAAGCCACCATAGAGAGCAACTTCAAGTATGTTTTCCAACTAAAACTGTAAATGCAACCTAAATATTGTATTTATTTAAAATACTGTTCTACAAATAAATATAATAAGAGCAGAGAGAATAGGGAGTAAAGATGTTCCTGAGGTATCATGCACTTGAAAGTAATTTTATCAGAAAATAAAAATCAGGATGGGCCTCACAATGAGACACAGAAATAACTGCCTTTTGTTTTTCAATATTCCAACGTTAATTTAGATTCTAAATTACTAGAGAAGTATACGTACATATATACACACTAAGCACTCACTAAACTATCCCAAAAAAGCCATTTAGTTTGGCTAGTTTAATTTAAAGCAAAATGCATCAATAAATCTCTCTTAAATTTAATGAAGTTCATGCATATCAGCTGCTCTCCTAAAAACGATTTGGCAAGTAAAATTTTTCTGAGGAAACCCAGTAGGTCCATCCTCTTCTCTGTTGTCTCTGTAGAGGATTTCAAGCAAGCTGAGGCACATCTGCTCCTCTAAATTCTACCATAGTCCTCCTTTTCAAATGTAAATGGTGTGTAAGAGCAGAACTATTTAATTCACCCATTTAATCCTCTTAATATTCTAAGTATGCCAGAATTTGGTCACAAAGAAATAAGCTTTTCTCTTGTGGCACAGTATTACTTTTAACTACTGTATTTCAGTATCTATTTTCCATGCTCATTCACCCTAATTAGGGCTTTACAGAGCAAGAAGGTAACAACTACTGGGCTCTAGTCAGTATAAGGTTCCTTCTTCTAATCAACATGTTGCAAAAAGAGAAAAAAACAAAACCAACCAACGCCAAAACCCAAAAACATAACCCAAACCCCCAAAACCATCAAGTTCTCTTAATCCAGTACTATAATAGGCACTTATCAGAGACTACGATACACACTATACTGTCAAACCATATTCTTAGTAAATATATGAGCTAAAATTACAAGAGATGCTATTCTACGCTTTTAAAAATCTGAGTCCACACCCAAATTAAAAAAAAAAAAATTCCACAGAGGTGAAAAGAAGCCAGAGCAATGAAGAAGTACAAAAGAGCAGCAACTAACATTTGGCTCCAGAAGCTTCTACCACTGTAGTTGTTTTTGCTGACTTCATGACAATCTACTTTTCCTGATTAAGAACCTTTCCCCTGGGCATCTGTACTGCTTGTATAGTTGCCACTGAGAAGACAAAGTCTGTAAATATTAATGTTTTACACCTACAAAGGCAGTCAGCTGTGAAAAAGTGTTTTTCAATATGATATTTTGATTTTCTGTGGCTCCACCCAATATTGCGTAAATTGAGTTAGCTATGGGATTCCACTAGGATTTTTATCTTTCATATGTTCTTTTCTATTTTATATACTTTTTTAAAGATTAAAAAAATACATATTCAAATGTTTCTATATACAAAAAAAATGCTTTAGGAGATACTGTGATGGCAAACAACTCTGAAATGACACTGAATGCCTCCAACGTTATTTAATTTTTTTCCTCTTTATTGCACCAGACTCAAAAGAAGAAAGTAACTTCTTGGTTGCCACTCATTATTTCATGAGTTTCACTCTTCACTTGCAGATTGTTGGAATTTGAGAGCAACTTAACATTTAACACAGCCATAACATGTTCACAGCACTTGGTGAGTTACGGTCTGATACACAAGGAGGAAAGGGGAAGAAAAGCAATTTGGGAAACATGCAAGGATTGTGATTACACTGACAAAATGCTCAGAACTGACAAGTTACTGAATGTGTCTGACATTTGGAGTCAATACTTTGCTTTAAGATCTGACCATCAATTTCCAAGTTACAACCAGTAAATACATGGATCTGTGTCAGACATCAGTTAAACACTCATCAGATTTCAGACACAAGCATCTAAACAAATACAGGTTTAACGTGAATTAGTACCTTTGAACTCGTACTTGTGAAGTACCTTACTTCACAGTGCTGGAGTCTAAAGATCTCTGATTAACACATTAGTAATTTGATGTAGGTGTTAGACAGTCTTAAACCCTCTTGCTTAAAGCTTCCAGAGCGCAAAATTTTCCTCAAGCCCCAATGACATTCTGAACATACGATGTAATCTCCTCATAGCTGAATATATATCAACCTTCAGTGTACGGGGCCAGGAGTGCAGTTTGGAATACAGGTAATATTAAAACTATTTTTTCCTGCTTGTTGAGATGGCATACTGTTTAGCGCAAGGACCACTTTACTTTTGTTTACATGGTACTCAGACCTGAATTTCTGTCTTAGATATTTAAATGACACTGATTCCTTACAATACACATTTTACAAATGAGACATAAGTAGAAAAATTAAACAATTTTGTTCAGGGTAGTAAAGTCATTTGTGGGAAATTCCAAACTAATCCCACATTTTCAGTTCCTTTTCATACTTGCATTTCTTTCTTCTACTGCACATCACTTTAGACTTAGGTGCCTAGATAATACCCTAATTAGTGAGTGCACATATCTATATATCCATCTATATACCTCCACACTAAAAGTAAAAAGGGGAAAAAAAAAATAAAAAGAGACCCCAAATGGCTACAAACCTGTGTGTCCTAGAGTCTTTAAGGTAAAGAAATCTAAAAGTCACTTTCACAAATGCCCTAATGGACAATTTGATTGCATTTAAAAGAGCTTTGCTTTCACCTCCAAGGGACTTCAGCAATAGGAAACACGGTTACTATGCCTCTCATTTGCTACGGGCTATAAGACTTTTTCCCATCTCAGTGGAAAACAGTCCTGGTTTTGATTGCGTGTATGTTTTCTACACAAACACTGAATCACAGTTGCAGATACACATAGGCACATCTGCTCAAAAACCAGAGGGTGTTGCGAGATTAAATCAATCTTTATTTTTCATATATCTTCCAAAACTGTTGGGATTATATTCAAAATGCCCTGCTTTAAAGGCATTCCATGAGAGACGGCACTGACATCACGGCTGACAGATTTCTGGAGTAACGGAATACTTTTTTATTATAAACGTCAGATAGGTGAAATGTAGGAGGCAAATTGTTCACCAAAAATTTGCAACAAACTCTCTCAGGAACCATGAACCACTACCAGCTCACTTCATTCCACTACATACACAAAGTATGTTTTTTATCGCTTCTAACATGTAACATATATACAGACCCATTCACCTGCACAGTCCCATCCCTTCCCCAAAATCTTTCAAATGTAAAACACACTTATCATTTTACCCCAGGCAAAAGGACAAAGGAATCATCAGCATGAAAATATCATACTGTTTCAGCACTGTTGGAAAATGCTCAAAATATACTGTATATATACTTATGCTGAACAAGATGGAGTAGTAGGCAGCCCAAAGATTTCAAGAGGCAATACAAACCCTGAAAAAGTTTATGCAATATTAGTGTACAAGAAAATTTTAAGTAGAAAATGGGAAAGTTGAAAGTTAGAATTTTATAAAGGTTTATTTTTTTTCATTTGGTTGTGGGTTTATTTTTTGGTTGTTGTTTGCTTTTTAAATTATATGGGAGTAGAACGAAACAGAATATTTGAGCATGTCCAACAAAATGTAGGAACTTGAGTGGATCTTTTCTGCTCTTGTCAAAATCTGATTATATAACATTGATAAAATTCATTTCTCAAAGCTGATGCATGCAGCCAAACATTTTTCTTCATTACCTATCATGTTTCACCCATTAAACTATGAGCTTCCTCAGAGGCTAGAAATAAATCACCAGCCATGTTTAATGGGTAAATGCACTAAGAATAATTAGGAAAAACTACAGAAAACCCAAGAGACAGCATTTATTTTCTGTTAAGAGAGCAAGTCCCACTAGAATAGGGAAAGTAGGTGGGAGGGAGAGCAGAAGGAAAAAGGAGACACCAGATTTTTTTAAGAGCAATTACGTTTTTAAAAAGTAGAGATGTTTTTTTCTTTTTCTCTGTGAAAGTGACGACAAATCTAGGAATTAAACGCATCTTACAACACAGTAAGGGTAGTTGTGTGAATTTTCATCAAAACAAAGCAATGCAATGATTATTAACGAGCAGAAAGGAATTCAAAATACTTAGGTCAGATTATGAACATGGTTTTACACTTTTATCTCCAAGAGGCCTAGAAACTATTAAGAACAGTACATGCCAGGTGATAGAGATGATTTTATTCCTACACCAGGATTAGGTTTATATATATATCTGTATTTGAATGCAGCATAGAGATGTTGGGTAGAGAGAAACACTGCAAACGGATAAAACACACAAATGACTATGAGAGAAGGTATTGAAGATTTAAATCATCTTTAAAAATTGCTTATTTCACCAATACGCTGTGACCAGTGGAAGCAGAAAGCTTCCCCCCAGCAGGTTTGGCAGGAGAGGTAAGTATCTGATCATTCAATAGGACCCTTAGTCGGCTGCTGCAAAAGCACCACTGAACAGCCCTCAAAAGCCCAATTCAATGATACTCAGCAAGGAGTTTAAAGAACACAGATTCTTAAGGGAACACTACTGGGTGAAAAATTCAGGGCCCTGCAGAGTGTGAGAAGACAGAGAAAGCTGAATGAAGAACGAATAGAAAAATTTCATTGCAGTCACTTCTAGAAGACTGCACTGGTCAATGTACAGGACACGCGTTTGTATCAAAGCACTTTGGAGCTATTCTGCTCTTCAACACTGACTTTCTGGTTTATGTTGCAAAAATCACTTCAGCTGAGCCTCTTTCCACTTCTTCTGTATGCTGCCCTTGTCAAATTAGCTTGCAAACTCATAAGCACAATGATTTGCTCTCAGAATTCACCTATGAAGGGTGCTCAGGAAAGCTAACTCAAAAATGAATTAAGTCTCAATCACAGAGCATGAGTCTAAGTATAGGTAAAGCCTCACATAAATTTCTCAGACATAACAAATCTCTACATTTAACTTCACACGACCAGTCAATACACTTAAGCTTTCTCATGTCTTGCGCTGGCCTTCTATGCACGCTCACCAGTAGATTTCCAAACTGAATGATATAATGAAAGCCTGGATATACAAAATTACTGCTTTGATATTTAATTATTCATTATTGCTTTTACTCCTCCAAGTAGTACAAAGACATTTCTGTCCAAACCAGTGCTTCTTTGTCTTAAGAACTAGAAGCAGAATTTCCTATTCTTCAAAAAATACATCATATCAATATGCAGCGAACTAACTGCAGCCCATCAAATTGACCTAGCACTCCTCCTCCATTTTAGTAGGGCTCTTGGAAAGCCTCACACGAACAATCCTACTATATACTGACTGTCATGGACAAATCATTAATCTTCCCCACACTGCTTATTTCAGCTAGGATAATGTTTGATCTAATTCTAACAGATTTTCATTTCAGAACCAATTGTAAATCTCAGCATGGGATTATATACAACTTCAATGAGACAGTCTCATCCAAGAATCTGCTGACATGCACATGTTTAGATTTGCAGTATTTTCCTCAGAGGTGGGAGCTCAAGGAGAAGGGTTAGTTGAAAAAAGACAATTTAAAAAGAAGTGACACTTCTTTCCTCCTAATCATATTGATATGACTATATATGAAATCTGACTTAACTGCTCATGGCATTTCTATTTACCTTTGGAAATTTCAAGGCAAACTCTGTGTTCCTTCTTAATAGCTGCTTTTCGCTGCACTTAGTGAGTTGCAGCAATTAATGCAAAGCAAGAAAGCAGCTCTGTAAAGCTGCTGACAGCCGTTTAATGGGAGAGGTGGCAAGTGGAGGACATGTCCTGGCAGTGTGCTTAATGGATGCACAAACACCCACAGTCATCAGCCTAAAGCGATACTGTCAGAAAATTAACTCAGAGATACAAAGCTCATTTAACAAAGAGACCCACAGCAATCTGGACAATACAAGGCTGTGTAAAGGTTGGGAGAAGGAAAACGAGAAGATGCATTTCTTCAAGGAGATGGCAGACTTTAATTTCACAAGTCATTTTATTTAGCCTTGTTGCTTCGGTGCACAAACCATCGCCTCTGCTCTGCAAAGCAAAGCAAATGCTTTTGTACAGATCTGTAAGCTCCCTGGATAGAGCATGTCACAGACTTGCTTGAGTTAAAAGGAGATTTTCATGTTAATAACACTGCCACCATATCGTGTTTTCTTCAGACACTTGAGAACGTGGCTGTAATAGAAATGATAGTCTCTCACCTTACAACCATTTCAAAACTCAAATCTCAGCCACTGTGAGACCTATTGTAATTACTGACAGAAAAGTAAACCAGTATATTGATATGCCTACTACTGGCACTGGGAAATAAAGACCTACCAACAATTATTAAAAAAAGAAAAAAAACCACCCACCACCACACACACCCACAAAACCCCCCAAACAAAACAAACAAAAAAACCACAACAAAATGAAAACAAAACCAAACCACAACAACCAACACCACACTAGATGCTTAAATAATAAAAACCCCTTCTTTGTCTATTCATGCTGCAGCAATAGCCAGCAGCCCAAACAAGGCAGTGCTGCTGTTGGACCATACAAGGTAGGATGCAAACAAAACAGAACATGCAGAAGCAAGACTGCAGAAAGTATATCCGGGATATTACAGTGTACTTCAAATATTGTAATGAAATCACAAGTTCAAAGTCTTCCTTTAACATTTCTGTGGGATTCCATCTTTGTGGTGACTAAGATAAAAGATCAAACTACACTGTTTTATAATCTATTATAAGGGGTAATTGTCCTGTTAATTAGTATTTTTAAGCAACTTTCTGTGGCACTGAGAGCATGCTTCTTATCACAGAGTAATGAAATTTCAAGTCCAGGAATCCTCTGCAATAATTAAAACGAGGAAAACGTCAGGCTGTCTGTTTTCTGGGATCTGGCATTTCCCAACTCAGAACACACATTCCGGATGTGACCTGTAAATCCACTGCTCGCTCTCTTCCTCCAGACCTTCTCTTGGAACTATTTGTACACCAAGAGCTAGGAAAAAAAAGTCTCTAAACCACCAAATATTATAACAGTATAAACAGCCAGTGTTCCCTGATGTTTTAGAGTTACACAGCTAATGGTAAGCTTTGCCATCCTCCCTTCTGATGTAACAGTAAGGAAAAAAAAAAAAAAAGAAAAAAGGTTTTATGTGCTGCAATAATAAAAAAAAAGTTTTTACCCTTATCAAAAAAAAAACCAACCAACCAAACCAAACCAAACCAAAAAAAAAACCAAAAACAAACCCACAAACAAAAAAACTCCCTTCACTTTTTAAAAGTAATTTTTCAAATACAGTTCATCTAATCTCTAGTCGAGGATGATTTTATTCCTCAAACTGGAAAAAAAAGAAATTTCTATTCTACCCAATTATCTACACAAGCCAAAAGTCTGAAATTTTGTCCAATGCAAAAATACCCTAAGCACTTTCCAACCAAAGTGCATCCAAAACAAGATGACTACATCATGTAAAAATCTCCTCTTGAAGAGAGAAACATGCCGCAGTTCGGACAACATTTCTTCTTACAGCTGAGGGAGTTTAAGCAGCTTTCCAGCATCTTCCTCAGCCGACTGTCCTGCACAGCATCTTCAGCTGTGCAAATATTACGGTGTGATGAACCACACCAGAAAACTGATCTGAATTTTGAGAAAACAAACACCACCTCCTCTCATCCCATAGAACATGACACACCAGGACAAGCACATTTTTGTTGTCAATTTTTGTTTTACTCTGGTCACCGCCATGTAGTTCCCAGCCCAGTTACACAACGGAACTGCGGGGGCAACGCTGCAGAGGGAACAAACAGGGAGATCTTGAAGCTTGCATCAGTCACAGAAGAAACACACTTGACACCCTGGCTTTAGTTTCATATATCTGTAGAGTAAGTCACACAATTCTGAGAGCAGTCATGTTCTGAGTGTTGAAGCTCTTTGCAGAATCCAGTAACTTGAGTATCTCTGCTTCAGTAGCTTTATGGGAAAGTTTTCTTAAATTACACCCTCTTCCTATAGAGGCATACATATTTTAATATCTGTGAATGGTGCTCTAACTTGGAAAAAACAGCCATGCATGTTCCACAGACATCCCCTCTTCCAGTTTTTAGCTAAAGGACAATATTCCTTTCTTCGTAACCAGGCATGTCTTTGCCAGAGATATCATGGTTGCCAGCACCTTAGATTTAAGAGAGGCAACACCGTCAATGCTTCTCTCTAAAAATAAATAAATTATAAATTAAACCCTCCTGCTCCAGAGGGAAATCAGTTGCCAACAAGGGTCAAAAATAAGTCTCTCTTTGCTATCAGTTATTAGACAGTTGTGCATTTTATGCTCTAGATAATCGTTTTCCTCCTTTTATTAGTAAAAGTCCTGGTTACCTCCCACTCCAGACAAGGTTCTGAATGCAATCCAACTCAGAGTAGTAGTTTCCATGACATTTCTGAATTTCTCTCAGCAATAATTAAGGGAATTCATAAATTTATTTCTGTCTTCTGGCTTTTACTGTATTACTTTGGTTGGAAGGCACCTCTAAGCATTGCCTTGTCCAGAACATGTTAGAACATACCATGACCATTGATTCCTTTTTTCTAGGATGCAGACTGACAAAATCAAGACACATCTAGTTATTCCTAAACTGACTTTCAGACGAGTTGACAATATATTCTTAGTGTGTAATTAGCTTATTCATTTCCACTGCCCATCCATTCTCAGCCATGTGCAATTGCCTCTTCCCTTGTGGTCTCAAAGCTATTTGTGAGTTGGTAAAATACACTGAAATACAGAATTCATCAACGTTTTTGCATTTTGCTGGGTTATTTTTCCCCCAGTTCAGTCTGCAGAGGGAAATAGCAAGTGAGGCTTTCTAGTTCAGTTTGCCTATACTAGTTCATATTGCCGGTTGAACCCTTAAAACGTGACTTAAATTCTGAGTTAAATTTGAGCTAGCTTGACTCCAATCATACAAACATAGAAAACTTAATTATGTATAGCTTCAGATGAAACTTCCCAACACTAAGCCTGGAAGCAGCTACTGAGGAGGAACAAGGTTGGTCCAAATATTGACAAACTTGACAAACTAAAACCAAGGCTGACAAATCTGAAGAGCAAACTGCACAACTCAATAACTTCAGTATTTCTTTGAGGCACAGCTACTGTTCAGCAGGTAAGAATGGGAAAGGGCAATAAAATGCACGAAGTCTAAGAAAGAAATCTATACCGCCATTTGTCTAACTCTACATGACATAACATGATGTCCAAAATTAAAACAAAATCAGAAAAATTAAGTTTGAGTGGAAAAATAATAGATATAAGCAGCTGTTAATTCAGTAGACAGTATAAACCTAAAAATGTTTTACAGAAAAAACAGTAACCTGAAACATAGCATCATGTCTCTACGGGATAGTTTTATCTTTGAGATAAAAAAATTGAACATATCATATAGCCACTTTGCTGTCTGCTGAGAAACCTGTATCCCATTATCTGTCCAACTCAAAGAACAAAACTAGGAGAAGCCTGAGCAGTGAGCTCTACAGCTTCGGAGAGCCTATGTGATTTTCTGTTCTCCTTTCAGGTTAGGCCATAGCTACAAAGATGTGGAATTTTGTTTTCCTCCTATTGTTTCTGCATTGTCAAGAGACTACAGAATAAGTTTTGAGAATAAATATACACTTCAGAATTTATCTTGAATCCCTGTATGCAAAAAGTGAAGAGAGGCATTTAAGTGTTTTCGAAAACAGGAACACTGATATAGTGGAACTAAGCAGATCAAACTTTCAGACTGTATTTTAAAAGCACTGAATACATGGCTGGCTGGGCACACTAATAACCAACTTCAAATACCAACTGAAGTAGCTCTATAACGGAAAGACAGTCTGCCTAAATAAATGCCAAGCAGGAAAAATAGCTTATTTTTCCATTACTCCTATTTGCTTGTCCACAAAACTCACAACAGAAGTCTCTATTATTTGCCCTCTACCTAATTTACCATATTGAAAACTAACATATGCAAACTTGTGTAAGTGGAAATTCAGAACAACGTACAAGGTTAATGACTTGGGTTATATTTCTCAAAAGTTCCCTATTGCTCTGGTTGCTTTAGAGACTGTTACCCACTGTTGTAAAAACAAAGTCACAATTACTAAACTATCCTGAATCTGGATAAAATTTATTTATTTAGATTTAGGAGCACTACAGTAAACATTTGCTTTTTATTTTCCTTATATCCAGAACAACGAGAATACCATCTACATGAGTTATAAACCACAGCTACAGTCCCCCTTTAACTGTGCGTGAAGAACAACCTGGGATACTCAATCATGTTCTCACTGGGTATGGTGGGGTACTTCTGTTATTAAAAGTATTTTTTCTAATCTGAGCAAAACACACAACCCTGACTGGAAACACACAATCAGAATGGAAAGAATCAAACCATATGTCCCAGGTATCAATGCAAAGTCTGACAGATTGGGTCAACAAAAAGCATTTTTAAACAAATTACAGCAGAATATTGGGAATTGAGACGTAACGCTCTGTAGAACACAGCAGAACCCAAGATCCACATCTCAGCTCCTCAACTGGAAAGTCATTCCTGCTCTCAGAAAACTCCCACGCTGTCCAAGAGCAAGAAAAAGCCATGGGAAGACATATGAGAAGCACGAGAATTAGCAGCTAGTAGTGAAAACAACAGGATAGTCTCTTGAACTGATGCAAATTAATTAGCATACTAGAACAAAGCCCAGTGCTGGCTGTCACTCAAGTTATAAACCAAGTTTTCTGGGAGAAAACGCTGAGATAGAAAGTATACAGGACAAATACTCTTTAGCAGTGATAGGAATTTTAGAATTTGTTATTATTCCTAGTTCACAATATGTATTGGCAATCAGCACAATGCAAAATTAAAAATTCAAATAAGGAAAGCATTGTGGCTCACAAGCTTTTGTTAACCATCCAAATATTTATCACATTAGTAGTAGGAAGCATGACGACAGATGAGAAAGCTGGGGTTTCCTAAATGAAATTAAGAGTTTATAGGACCACAACAGAGGTCTCAAAGCACAGGAACCTGCTTTGGCAGGCTGCTACTAAACCAACAGATGTAACATAGAGATTGTAAAATCTTCTATTGTTTCACCTGTTATTACAAATTGTAGTGTATTTGAGTTGCATTTGGTGAGCTGAAAGATAAATACTGTTCTCGACAGATACACGGCTGTGTTTTGGAAAGGATACCACTCCACAGTGACAGATTGTAAAATATCACCTATAAATAACAAATAGTAGCGTGTGCAAGAGAGATTATATAGGACCCTCCTGTCACTTGCACACGGGACATTAGCAAATATTTTCTCCATGGCATTACAGAAAAGACATTCAAATAGGCAGTAAGAATTGTCATACCGATGATGGTTGTTCATTGTTTTGGAAGGTATAGACACAGCTACTGTTCCAATCATATCTGTTAGTATGACATTAGTGTACATTAAGGCAAACTTTCAATAACAAGCATGAAACAATCAATAGCAATTTACCTTAAGGGGTAGATAATCTTTGCTCTAGTAAATCAGGCAATATAAGCAATGCTTCATTCTTACAGAAACCCCTAAAAGGCAGCACTTGGAGCACTTAAATGTCTTTTATGGGGGTGGCACGTGCCTTCAAACAGCAGAAACACTTCCTAGTCCTCCTTCACGAAGAAGGTGATTTTATTACACCTGATACAACCATCAGCTTCTCCAGAAAATGGCCAATACCACGTCAGCTTTCCAGCAGCCACAAACAAAGCTAACGCTCCACAACGCCCGTGATCTGTGGTTATTTGGTAGCACCCGTACCCAGCTCTGCTTTAAGTGCCTTCTAGTCCATAATGCGCAGGAGCCAGAATTTACTGTTTTCAAGGCACATATCAAGGTAGGAAAATATTATGACTTCTGTCACTAATCCAACGGATAGGCTGTTGCAGTGGGCATGAGGGAAGGAGTGACAACAATAAAATCATGTTTTATATAAACACAAGCAGTCACTGATGTCCTTAAATGAAGGGTACCTTTATTTTGCTCATCCGAAACAATGAATGTGCTTTAAAAATATTTTCTTCTTGCAATTTCAGTGCTTCTGAACCAAATACTGACAACATTTAATTGATTTGGGAGTAGTTTTCTATATCATACAGTCAGTTCATTCATCATCTGACCAACTTAACACTAGGTTAAAACACTTTATAAGCATTATTTAATACTCCAACCAAGAACCTAATTCTTCGCTATATAAAAACAGAAAATGCACGCTTAGTTCCTAATAAAACACTTATTTTCTCAGTTACTAAGCATTTTAAACCATGTAGATAGTTAAAGAAAAAAAAAGAAACCTTTCTGAAAATTTAATTTACATTTATGCCAAGGATAGCTTCTGTACATACCTATCCCTTATATTGTTCGTGTGTGTGCGTTTGACCCATTAACAGCTCAGGTTCAACACTGGATAAGATGAACTATGCTCACAGCATATACACAGACATATATATGGACAGGTTTCCATGAAGAAACGGACACTGAAGAAATGAACACTATTTTAATTATTACATTTCCAAAGAGCCTTTTTAGCTAAAGCACTGATTTCCCTTCCAATATATGTCAGCTTAAGGGCACTTTTCAACTCGTGCTGATCCCTGAAGTAACTCTGATTTTTGAAAGTGTTCTTGTATTACAGTTAGCAATTATCTTCTCAAGACGGCTTTCATTTATGGTGCGTGACTACATTCTAGACATTCTTCAAATTAGCTGACATTGAGATGCTGCAGCTTCTCATAATGAGGAAGTGCTATTTATTCCGTTAGCATATGGCACAACACTTCTGCTGTCCATCGAGGAATACAAGAATTACCATGGGACGGTACCACCTTCTATTATTTAGAGTCTCCAAAATTAACATCTTCAGAACTGTACCTTGTATATGGACAAAATTTTTCTGAATTCCATTTCCCATAGAGTCCTTCCTGTGATTCTGTAGTTAGCCCTGGGACCTCAGACATGGGTCCAAAAGTCACATTTAGAGGCAAAATACCAGGATTTTGAAAAACTGTGCAAGTTACTATACAACCATCCAAAGTAAAACAATCCAGGACAAATTGTTATCTGCTAACCAACGGAAATCAATCAAGAAATGAGAAACGCAACTCAGTAGGCACCTCAGAGGCACCATTGGCAATGAAGTCCCGCTTCAACTCCGTCATGAAGTTACATACCACCCCTTCAAGTCCGACCACTGAAGAGGAGTGAATGTACTTTGGAAATTAGTTTGATTAAATCTCTAGATTTACATTTAATTTAGAGAGGGCATTCTCTTAATTGCAAGAGCCTTTTCATGCTCTGCATGAAAAAGAAACAATTAGAACTATCTGAAACAAAAGGAGTGTGAAATTTCTCCACTATCTCACATGTCATTGCAGCAAGTGCAGAGACATGTAACAGATGGTCAATTTAACTTACATTCTCAGTTATTAAACGTTACCTGCAGGCCCATTAAACTGCTTTTCTACTGGAAACACTATATAAATTACTTAGCACCCACAATGCAGAGGATTAACTTGACCTTTCTCTAGGGTATGATACGTTCCTGCTCAAAGCCATTCAAACACAAAGCTAAAGTGATATTAGCTGTTCTTCTAGTGTCAAATTTTACAGTTACATCTTTAGTATGTGAGCCAGAGTGTGTCAGTCATCCACCTCATCATTTCTTTATGACAAACACCGTGGAGTTAATGGGTACTTGAAGAACGAACAGTGACAGATTAAGGTACTATAAAACAGTCGTGTGAATCTCGGAAGTCAAAATCTTGGTCAGTGCAAGACGGAGAAAAAGGCCGAAGTACTGTTTGCCACGGTTGCTGCCTGTGCCCGTTGTACGCAATCTGCACAACAGCTTTTGTCTTGTTACCAACATGTTCCATTGGAAATGGTTGGAAAGGGCAAAGGCTCTGGAAATGACAGTACACAATACTGGGCGCCACTGTTTTTAAAATTCTGCCTGGAAAAATTAAAATACTGAGAACTTGATCAAATACTGATTTTACACAAAGTAATTGCTTGCCTTATGGCAAGATACAACTTATTAACTACGGTATATCACAATAATTGTATGTAAATTAAGATGACTTCTGAAATTCATCATTACAGCTAGCCTAATTACTTGATTTAATGTAGTCAGATCCCAGTAAATAGTATAGGGGATGAAAAACTGTTCATCATCATTAAAACCTCAATACGCCTGCCTCAAATGACTGCATTTTAGGAGGTAAGAAGACAAATTCTCCCGTGCTTCCTATTATGTGGCCTTTAACAGCCGAACTCTCAAGAAACAACTCTTTATCAACCAGTAACTACACTTTTGCTTGACTGAGCTCTAAGACAGAAAGTTGTGTGAAAAGGAACATTGCTGTGCAGCACAGGAAGAAGATCCAGTGATATATATGGCTGGTATAGCACCATGCATTCAGATATATGTCTGTGTCAATGCAAACAGAACTTTGAAAACACTGCTCTTCACACATAATGGCTTCAAAACACAACAGCCCAAGGATGCAATAAATATTCCTTGAAGCAACCTGGACGACTAAGAATCTAACTATATTTTTCCTCCTCTTCACAAATATTTATTTTGGAATAGCAAGGATACTTATTTCGACCATTCGCTCATCCTGCTCCTTCCCTGACAACCACATTCCTTCAAATATGGGCAACGGACACAAACTGAAACACAGGTGGCTCCATCTGAATATCATGAAACACTTTTTCAGTGTGATGGTTACTGAGCTCTGGCACAGGTTGCCCAGGCAGGTTGCAGTGTCTCCATCCTTAGAGATATCCAAAAGCCGTCTGGGTGTAGTCCTGGACAACCAGCACCAAGTGGCCCTGCTTGAGCAGCGAGCTCAGATCGGAAGACCTCCAGAAGTCCCTTCCAACCTCAACCCTTCAGGGACTCTGTCAAATATGCAGCAGTTTGACCAATGACAAAGAATCCCTCTCTGTGTAAAGCAGTTCTCATTAGTTGCTGAAAAGAGCTATCTGCCAGTACTGACTGTGTTCCTGATGCTACTGTTTGAGAATAGAAACAAAAGATTTCAACAGCGTGTGGAACACTGGATCAACAGCATCCATGACAATCATGGATAATCTTGCTGTCAACTTACAGGAGAAAATGATTTATATTAACACCTACAGGTAAACACGATCTCTAAGAAATGCTTGCATTAGGGGAAGCTGCATCCCATCTGACTTTGATGATCTAGTCTCGACTACATTAAGCTTTGTCATCCCCTGGATGCTCTACAGCAACACTGAAAGCCCAAACCATCAGGGAACCACAGCTAGTGCTGAATATAGCAGTTGTCATCATACTGCAAGTAGCACATGAAACCTGTCCATACCTCTATACTGGCTTCTTAGAGAGGAAATTTGGATGAGATCTTAGAGCTTGCCTTTGTGAAACCCAGTTATCTGCCAACATGGTACTAGAAGGCATCTGAAGAGAACCAGGCACTGAACCAACACACCACAAATATCCTAAAGCCAGGGTGAAGCTCACCTGCACAGCACATCCTTCTCCACAGTCAATTCAAGTCTGTGTAATGAATTCCTACAGAAAGTAAAACCACTGCAAATATTATCAGTACCTTCTCTAAAGGCAAGGTACACCTTGGTGATCTGGCTTTTGCTAACAAAAATATACAGCACAGAATAAAATAATTAATAACAGCCCTACAGGATTTACCTTGGGGAAAGAAAGAAAGAACAAACCACCCATAACAGATGTTAATCACATTGTTTAATTAATTTCAGGCATTACGATAAGGAGAACTGTATATGAAACAAATACCCATAACAAGGAGGTAAATTCATTAGAAAATGCCACATTTGAGCCCACACAATTAGCAGTCTGGGATGCTATGAAAACACCATGCTTAAGGCAAACAGGTATAACAGCTCTGCTGGAACACAATATCCTCTATAACATCATGCAACGCCACAGAGAATTAAGAAAGCACCTGTGCTCTTGCTGGGTAGAACACTAATGTGAAGGGCTGCCAACAGCTTGGAAGCATTATTCCATAGATATTTAAATACAGATAGACACACTTTAAACACTTCAGGCAAGATTATCTGTAATTCTTACAATATTCCATAAGAAAAGACTACTCCCATTTTTGTCAGTTAATACTGACAAACACTAAAAGTATATGGTGGTATAAGTGTAAGATTTGAGGGCTTTCACCAAAGCAAATCCTTTGCATATTTGCACTTCACATCAAAAGGCATTCTAACCCAGATTCTACACTCTATACTAGGGTATGGCAACTGATAAATTAAAGGAAATATATGTATAAGAATATCTGGTCTTCAAAATGGGCAAACACATTTGTTTTCTTCTCTTGACACAGAGAATTTTATACAGAAAATATTTCATAGATATATGCAATATCAACCACACATTCATTTTGTTTAGCACAGTTAAGAGCAAGACTCAACTCCATTATTGCTCTTGGCAGCTACCGTCTCGCTTTGGGATTTATTGCATCTGTGGTGACAATGACTGATGCCATCATCACCACCACTATTTTCATCTTTCAGCTAATGAAAATTTCACTTCTGGAACAACACTTTATAATCACAGAGTTTTAGCATTTCTTAGCTTCTTAAAAGATTTTTATATTGCACAATCAGAATAGCAAAGACAAGTGCCATATACGAACCGAAGAAAAAACGATGGATGATTTAAAAGATAAATTCAAAGCAGAGGAGGATGCAAAAAACCCCAAATGGATACTACATATACGAGAATATTTAAGTACTGTGAAAAGACTTAAATGTTATAAAAGTAGTGTAAGTTTATCTTTTAGTTTGCTGCTCAAAACCCAAAAGTAAAATGCACAGTTTTAATGATATCGTCATCATCAGGAAAACTGCTTTCAACCATGCCTATTTATGTGTGCAGATCAGAGTTTTTCATAAAGGAGAATGAAAGTCCAACTTAATATTGTATGCTGAGGATCTTACAGAAACAGGAATTCTTTTCTTCTCTTTACTGTTTCACTAAACAATTCTGTAAGGCACATCTTCTACATTCCACATCTGAATCACACTTTCCAGATGAGAAAACCTGTTAGCAGCTACAATATACGTTCACACACAGCAGAATAAATGCATGCTAGAGGCCACACCAAACAGAACTCACTGTAGAAATTTTTAGTTTGATTCGCTTAAGGCAACTGAAATAGAGATTTATTTCCAAGAACTTGAACTGAAACTCTGAATAAAGCAGCTGATACAGATTAATTCCTTTACACCAATTCAATAGAGGGAAAGGTCTGTGTCAGGTTAACAAATTAAATTTCTACTGAGAAGTTTCCTAAATTAAGAAAAATTTGGTTAATGGAATCTGTGCAAGAGTCAATAGCTGCCACTATGGCCCCGACACAGGACAGGGCATCAATAGACCTAATATTCTTTTACAAATTTCTCTAGTATTATGATGCTGTCACCTTCCCTTTTCTGTTTTCACCTCTCACTCTCCCATTCATTCACTGTCACATCCAGTGTAGCTGACCAATTCATATTTCACTACCAGCAAGAGAGGTATTTTCTACTTAGAACTGCTAAAATAGTAGAGGACATATTTCAGGCCATGCTCAACACATTTTCTCCTCCCTTTTTAAAAAGCTGCATGACATCCAAACATGTTTGATGAGGCTTTTGCAACGGTGAAAAAACAAACAACCACCCAAACCAAAAAAACCCCAACCAAACAATAAAACTCCACATTATTTATGTATGGCAAAGAATAGACATTGAGTAGAGCAGGTCCTCTTGCAATAGTCCATCCAGAATTCCAGTAAGAGTTGAGCTATAAACACATTCTGTTATTTTGTCAAGTGTTTCATGTATGTTATTAGATGTAAGTTAGAAAGCAGGTGAAAAGCTATTTTACTGATAAAACATTCTCATTACTGCAAAGCACAATGATAGCTAACAAGAAAATGTTCCAGTACTAGCTCCCAGAAAGGAGAACATCTTCAATCAAGGAATGAAACTGGAAATGAGGAATATTTCCTCTTTCTACTGAAATAGGGATAATTGTCACTTATTTCTATGGAAACATAGACAAAAGAGAGGGGGGAAAAGGGTCAGAGAAACAGATCTATATAATTGTGAGGGAAACAAATATAAATAAATGTGTGTACACACGTACACACTCTTGCTTATCTCTCAAGTCAGCCACAATGGCCTAATATCGCTTCAAAACCTGAAAAAAAAGTTACATCAGATCACTCCAAATGAGCAGTTGTTGGAAAGAAGCTGCCCTCAGAGTTAAAAAACAATGTTATGCCCCAAGAAGAAAAAAAAAAGGGCAACCATTGCAATGGTCTGCTGCCTTCAGTGTTTTCAGAAGCTATTACAGTGCACATGGTTCCACAGGACAAGCATCCCTTTTACAGCCCCAGGTAGAGCTCCCTTCCCCAATGCCACCTACACCAAGTCTTCCACTTCCATTTCTCTGACAATTCCTTGCTTGGGTGAATGCAAGAAAACTGAACACTTACTGAAGGACCTACTGTTCAGAAAGCAAGTGAAGCAACATTTCCTTCTAAAGCAGCTTACATTAATGAATCCAAAATCGATCAAGAAAGAAAGAAAAAAAAATGGGATGCGTACACGCTCATGCGTACTTCAGGAGCATTAGCCGAATTCTTTGGCTTGCAACATTCCAGATCTTACCTCATGAGTGAAAAATCCTGCATCTATTACAGAGTCTTCAATGAGTTCTATGCCTTGCTTTAACCTGCACTCACATTTTTCATAAATGGTTCCTCTACATGACAGCAGAAGTCAAAAAAGAAGAGAGAAAATGCTACCTCCATTTATAAAGAGACAGTTCTTTGTAAGGCAGCATTTCAAAGCAAGCACACATTTGTGACCAAAACCCATCTTGCCCTCGGCACCATGCAGGAAGCTCCCCTTAAAAGCCCACATGAGCTCCACCTTGACAGGAGGAAAGAGAACTCATCTTTTCAAAGAGAAATCTTCAGTCTGTTCAGTTACTTATTTCTCTTCTCTGTGCTTCTTGTTCAGCATCACAACCTAAGGGAAGATCAATGGTCACTGAACTATGCCAAGGAGAACAGCCTGTAAGCAAAGGGGTCTCCACAGACTGGGCTCTGATGAAGCACCTGGTCCCCTCTGCCCCTTTCCATGTCAAGGAAATCTACTTTGTGCCTCTGAACCCCAAAAGTAAACATAATTCAGACTCCTGTTCCACAGCAGACAAGTGCTGGGCAAAAATTTCTTACATTAATGTTTTCCACTAAAAAATACAAACGTAGCTTTGATTCACTAGTTATTTAAGTATACTGGTTATTTTAAAAAATAAAATATAAAAAACTTTACAAATTCAACTCAAAATGTGACTTTCAGATTTTTCTTATGCGTGGAAGTTCTTGTCACTGACACAGAATAGAGAATTTCAAGAAATACAGGACTTTTCCCACTGCAAGAACCATGTCTGCATGTTCCTCCTACCAGCGGCTCTGCCTCCCCAGTGCTGCCAAGTTCCTGGCTGTCGCTCTTGAGCTCAGACTGTGAATCAGCACTTCTATTTCGACAGTACACAGCTCTATTTTTGACTGAAGCACATGGAAATTACAAAACCCATTGCCTAAATAGCAGAAAATCCACACAACAAAATTCCATAAACACTACTGTCATTGTAAAATGAAATAGAAATTAGCATCTAGTTTTCATTGTTCTTTTCACTGAAGATCATCCAGAAGATTTATTATGGTGATTGGAGCACTAGGGAGTAAATAATTTTTTTCAGGCTTCCTAATAACTTTTAGTCTCCAGTGGCATCACATGGTACCACCAACTCATGCAGACTCAATTATTTTTAAATTTACTAATTACTGAGTAGCTTTGATGGGTTCCAAAAGAATAGTGTGATTTTCCAACCCAGCTGCCAACCCTACATAAGCGGGCGCAGAGCTATTGTTTAGCGCTTTCAAGAAATTTGACAGGAGTGGTGACATACTGGCATACTGCAAATAAACAGCAACTCAGATCGTTGTTAAGATGTTTCAACTGAATCCTAAGATTCAATATGAATTCTCAAAATTTTTATTTTACATACTTTTCTCATTTCTTCTGCCCTATGGGTAGAACTCTGCACATCCACTTCACTGGCTACTGGCAGAAGAGAAGCTACAGCTGTGATTCCCCAAACTGTTCTGGGGAGCCAGAACTAAGCTACTGAACAAAAAGAAAAATTAACAATTTTTAAAAGTAAGCATAGTTTCTCTATGGATTTTCTCCCAGTTAGCTACTACACCTTTCACAATTTGTCTGTCAGTAGCTAGTAACTTAAGCTTACCCTAAATTTTTAATCATGGAAGAGTCCAGTATCACACACAATTTTGCCAGGTTAGAGTTAAGATTCATTTTCAGTTCCTTTGCAAAAGTAATGAGCATACATGTAGAAAAAAATATTTGCTGATAGCCTGGTACATTTCAAGTGTGAATGCATCTAAAAGCTTTGATCAGAAACTAAAGCAGTTTTGAAACCTCATTATAGGAGTTAAAAGAAAAGGCCAAATCAATTTAAACACCGGACAACACAGATGCAGAAAATAGCTTCAAAAATGCAGCTCATATTTACCATTTATCCCTACATGGAAGATGATGACAGGGGGAAGGAAGAAGCATTATCACAAATGACTTATCAGGTTAACAAATAATAAAAACTATTAAGGTTTCACTTACTCTCAGTGAAAAACACTAGGAGCATGCTGCTTAACATTCAAATGTCTGTCTGCTTCTTAGAGAAATTTCATAATATTGGTTTTACAATTCTTGAACACTGTGGGTTTGATTTCAAGAGCTTAAAGAGGCTACCACAGAACATCTGATTTGTAAGGAACGCTTCCTACTGATCACATGAGACAGAAACTGTATCACACCCCAGGCGTTCAAACTGCTTCTCAAAAAGCTATCAGAGATACAGATGCTTTCCTTTAACCTTCTTGTACCGTACTGTCAGGTATTACCACACTGATGGATGTGTACTTGTCACTCAGGGACACAACAAAAAACTCTCTTGTATAAGGGAACTGTTTCCAGCAGACACCTGTAGTGTTACCCTCACTTATTGTAACCCTTAAGAGCTCACACTCATGTCTTGCACTTTTTTTGGTAAGCTAAAATACGCACAAAGCTATGCTTTTATTTTACAATCTAAAAGCCCCTAGAGACCCAATCTCGCTCAAGTGCACAAGTATCATGGTGTTTGACATGAAAACAGAGGACAAAATGCTATTTTCTTGCAGAGTAATACTCAGATTTTAAGAATACGTATCTCAGTTCTCCTCGTCTCATTTGGTAGGCATCCGGGGAAACGAGCATTTTTCCTTTGTTCTTTGTAAGGATGAAACAACCCCGTTACCTTATTTGCCTTTTATGCTCAAAGTATTCTGAAGCCCACATCACATATCAAAAGTAGATCAGAAATCCTGCATCGTCTGCCATTACATCGAGAGTCAGTTCCACCAGGTACAACACACAACTCAGACTTTGGGCAGAAAAAGTTTCCAACTATCCCTTTCACGATCTGAATTTCAGCAACATGGGTCAGAAGAAAGAAGCTAACTCTAAAACTTAATTTTCACATCTCAACCTACCTCTCTGGCCACTGTATAAACTCTAACCAACAGTTTGCACCAATTTAAAATGTTTTAGGTACAAAACTATTGAAATCTATTTTACATTGGTTTTACTTTTATATCTGAGCCAGATGAACATAATTTGAAGACATTAACTTTAACCAAGTGTGTTTAAATGTATACACCTTATGTGATTCTGCTGCCACTCTACAAGAAAGCGAGTGAAAGACAAGACACTAGAAAAACTCCTGGAAAAACCCCGTTATCCCACAGAAGAAACTGAAGATAATTTTCTTCCTCAGCTGTCCCGTGTTGCTGGCCACCTCACCAGGAGAAAACACAAACCAAACAGAAAGCAAATCATCACTTGCCTAATGAATGTAACAGGTTCTGAAATGAACGATTTAAAAACCATGTCTCAGAAAATTGAGCGCTTCTGACTAGGGCTGTTAATTAGTGAATTATTTGCCATTCACCTTTTTTGTGGAAGTGTTGAGTGTGTTCCTTGCATACATCACCCCACCCGGCAGAAGTCTGTGCTTCACCACTTCTGTCAAATACCAGCTCACCTACTTTTATGCCTCAGCTTTATCTGAAGGACTCTAAGTCCCCAAGTAGGGTGGTGAAATTATCTCAAAAACAAAGCAAAGAATTTCTTTCCACTTCCACTTCCCCAACCCCAACCTCTTACTGGCTTTGCTGAGCACTGCAGCGCTCTCTCTCTCTCTATGGATCTACCTCTTTTGCAAAGTTAAAAACAAGTGCTTCATCTGGAGTATTCTGGAATTTTGATAAAAGTATTAAAGAGAAACTGGATGATAAAGCAAATTTGTCTTCCGTAAGTGAAAATAAATTCCTTATCAATAACCTCTAGTTAGGGTTGACCCAAGTTGAATCAGAGCAAAAATCTATAGTGAAAGCATTTGTAAAATGCCAGCTCTAAACCTGCCTGCTTCAAACCTTCACCGAGTTCTGCAAAAGGGCTCTTTTCAAAGCAAACAAAAAAAACCCAAAACCCAACCACCAGGGCTGACATTTAATTTCAAACAGCTTTCCCACCTCTCTGTACATCACATGAAATTCACATCACCAAATAAGAAACAGTGACAAAACGCAGTTATGGAAAAGACACTATAACGCCACTAAAGGCAGAACTACCTGAAGAGTTACTGACCCTTGCAATACCAGCATGGATGCACACGGGTATCTCCTCTTCTGCAGGCGACCCTTTCTTACTGTGATTTCAGCTCACCCTTACCTCCTGCATTCTCCTGATGCTCTGAATGCTCCAAAAGCCCTTTTTCATACATGAAAGCAAATCTAAAGCAGATATTGATCTTACATTATCATCTTTCCAGGAGAATTCTACTTCAAGCAAGGTACTGCTTATCAAACAATTAATTTTAATATTTCAGCAATAAGATTTTTTCTTTTATGTTCCAGTCTGAAGACAAGAATAAATCCAGTAATAGAACGTCCATGTTAATTTAAGAGGAGATGAAAAATGACTTAATAACACTGCAGCAGGATAATGTTCTACAATAGGTCATGAAGGCATAATATTTTCAACAAATTCATTCTTGTACTCCTGTATATTCCTGTTAATAGACTAGGGCACAACTGAAAGTTTGTTAATAGTTTGCTGCACAAACGTATATAGCAGAAAAAACTTTTACACTCTCAGCTTCACTAATCCGTAGTAAAACTGGGAAGAGAGGCAGGAAGCCTCCTACTTGCTCTCCCCTGAGCAAAGGGCAGAACACGAGATGCAGTTCACCATAAAATTCAAATCCCTATTAAGCCTAAGTTTAATAAATGATACTAAATACTACCATAGAAAGGTTTTAGCATAGAAAGTTGTACCTGGAGAGCCAGAACAGCACAGGCCCAAAAAGCCATGAGAGTAATTTGCTCCTTAGTTTCACTCACCATACTCCCAACTGGAAGGTGCAGTACAGCCAAAACTCAGGGAATCTTCCTTTCATTAATCCAGGTATACAGGAATCAGTGTTTTGTAAACGTGCCCACGTCCTCACTACATACAGCCTTTTGCTGTACACACCATAAGGTACAATATAAAAGGGAAGACGATAATTCTAATACAAGCCAGAAAATAAAGGTCAATGTTTTGGAAGTAAATGCCACTGTAACTTCCCACCAACCCAATCCCAAGCCTTCCAGAGAATGGGAAACCAAAGAGGGCAGAAGATGACCCAGACACCTGCCAAGCTGTGTGCTGAAGGGCTTCCACTGAGAGTCTACCAGCTGAAGCACATGGAATTCCTGTTGTCTAAGCAAAAGGGAAGGTTGGGTAGAACCCAGCAAACATCTCAACCCTTGCAGTTAGATCCTTACACACATTCTACAGCTACTCAGCCTCCAACTTGGTGAAGAACGCAGAAAAGAACATGGAATTTCTTCACCTGCTCAATAATACCATCTCACACTGCTACTCTTCAATTTCCAGGTCCTGAACTGCTTGGAATTTCACCAGGAAAGGCAAAACAGAATCAATTGGTTCTAATCTGGCAGCTCTAGAAAGAATTGTCAGATTTTAAACTTAGTAAATGTTATTCTAATCACGTTTCACATTTCAAAATGTTTTATAAATTGGTGATTGGAGTTCAAAGGAGGATTCTCAGTCACTGTTCACATTTAAACATACCAACTCGAAATAAAATATGGTTTTACATAAAGCTTAGCACTTGTGTTAACTAAAAAGCCTAAAGGATATCACTAGCTTATTAGTCAATCCATAGTTTAGGAATACATCTGAATGCAAAATGGAATTCCATAAAATTTACAAATACATGAACTTAAAATTGATTACTTACTTAAATAAGAAGTTACCTCAAATGCTTTGGATTTTTTTTTTAAGACATGCTTTGTACTTATGTAGAGAAACTACTTCTGTAAATGTAAACGACTGCTTTGGACTGTCACATCCTGCAACGATATTCCTTCCCAACATCCCTGCTTACAGATTAAATCAAAGAGGCCAGGAGGCTAATTGTCATTCTTACTGTTTCACAATTTCATGTTAATCATTAAAATAACTAAAATAAACCAAAACTTGTAAAATAGTTTCTCTGCCCTTCCAGAGAGGTTACTCTAACAAGAAGTAGTTTAGTATTTCCATACAAGTGCTCAGCCAGTGACTTCCGTAGCTTCATACCTCGTCTGCTCCTCTGGAGCATCTAGCAGGCAAAAATTAGTTGATTCACAAGGACACAGGTGGCTTTTGGCACATCACGATGTTCTGTCAATTTCTAAACTATTATTTTGATTAGGAATGTAACAAGTTAACATAAAGTTCTAAAAAGTGAAGTAATTTCATAATGGGAAATATTTAACATATGATTTGGAGTAAAAAGTAACTTTAAAGCATTTACATAAAATATAGAGCACATATCTAGAGAGAATCACAGAATGTTAGGGATTAGAAGGGACCTCAAAAGATCATCCAGTCCAATCCCCCTGCCAGAGCAGGAACCCCCAGATGAGGTTACACAGGAAGGTGTCCAGGAGGGTTTTGAATGTCTCCAGAGAAGGAAAACATATATACTTTAAAAAATACAGTGTGTGTATGTGCATATGTATTTCCTTATCTAAACACAGACCAGCATTTTAGCTTATTTTCTCACTAAATATATAGACACAAAAAATATGGTCCAGTTTAAGAGATCTTTACTTTATTCCTAACTGTCACAGCACAACACTGTAGGGAAAAGAAATTGGTAAAGAACCTCAGTATTTTTCTACGCACTGAAGAAGAATATTTAAAAACCTATGGAGACAAGATCATTTAATCCGGCATTACTCAAGCATAGTCTAAGAAAATGCAAGACTTCTGCTTGATAACATATGGGTAAACATATTAAAAATCTGTTTCAGATTTTGAAACCTCTAGATTGGTTTCAAAGTTTTCTTACTCTTACAAAACCCATGAAATGGATTCTGATCAGTTTTAATAAATGCAGAAAGGCTTACATACGTAGTTCTTGTTACTCAGAGAAATCATCTTCAATTTGAGGTTATATAAACTATGTGTCATGACACAAATAAGATTATCTGTTTGTTTTTTTTTTTTTAAAGCAGCTAGACTCTCATTTGAATACCTTGGTAAACCAAACTATAGAACAAGCTGTCATCATAGTATACAAGGTTTAGTACTTTGATTATTTTCTGAAATCTCCTAAAAGGAGATACACTCTCAAGTCCTACTGACAACATCATAAGAAGTCAAAAGTGAGCCAGAAGTTTTCCTTCCCTGTAGGTTAAGACACAATTTAATTACCTAGGCTCAGGTGTGTGTATGGAAAGAGTCACAACTATTCATTCTTGCTCTCAGGGAGTTACTTATTCTAGCTTGCTGTGTGGAAGAGAAAATGATTTCAAGTTAAAACCAATCCAATGACTTCTGCTCTCCCGTAAATGGACATCCTGTGCTTTGCTACAGTACCTACAGAAAAGGCCCCAATAAACATCTTAAAATTCCTTTCACCATTTACTAGGACATAGTCAGCAGAACACAGAGCTGCTCACAATGTCAGGTGTTTATGCAGTACTAACTCACAGTAAATATCTTATAAATCAAGAGCAAAATAGCCTTCATTCTGTCAAAAAGAGCTCAAATGGGAGCAAATACATGAAATCTGACCTTTACATCAAAAAAGCTCTTTTGGTTACCAATAAGAAAAACAGGTTCTGTTACAAAAGCTTCCAGTACTCTGCATTTCTAAACCTGATTGATGAATATTCCTATATATTTTCACCCAACTGAGGCACACCAATACAATTTCAAAGAAAGGAGAACAAAAAAAGACCAAAATGCACTGGAGACCTCCTGCTGTCCACAGCTACCAGATATATTGATTTGGTGAATACTGACAATCATCTTGATTTTAGATTATTTTTTTAGTTCAGTTGCCCATAGTTTCAAGAGTCCAATTTAAAAAAAAATAAAAAAGTTACTCATATTGGAATCCATCCAGTTACCTCTGAACAGCAGTAGTCATGTATCAGCTATGATTTTCATGTGATTATCAAAACAAGTGACTGCCATGTCTATCTTAACTTACACCCTTAAAGTTAAAAGTTTCCAGTTACGAAATAATTTTAACTCTCTTAAAATAAGAATTACAGACACTAACAGAAATGGTGGAGAATAAAGACTAATATTTGAAGTATTTCTAAACATTAACTTACCTTTGTCAACAGGGTGGATGACAACACCCATTATAGGCTTCTGCATTTCTAGGATTATTTATATCTATCTATTTTCTCCAGGTAATAGTAAACCTCATTAAAAACAAACAAAACCAAAACCAAAACAAACGAACCAGCCAAACAAACCCCACACACCACTACACACCATGGAGCCAGCGTTGTCAAAATCTAACTTTTAAATTGCTGCTCAAAGCTCTTGAACAGACAGCAGTTCTGCTGAGGACTTGAAATGATGCAGAGACTTCGCTGAGGCACAGAAAACGTCACAGTGAAAGAGTGCATGGACCTCCACTGGGATCAGCTTGGTATTTCTTCATATATTGCAGGGAAGAACTTGTCAACAGAGGAGAATGAAAGCTTGTCTATTAAGAACAGTAATACTATACTAAACATCACTAAAACACAGTGGTAGATACCACAATATATTTCATTTTCAGCATAGAAATGAGCCAGACTCCAGTATTTACCTCCACAGACACCATCTAAAGTATTGGAGGCTTTTTTCCTACTCGGAATCAAAGAAAGAAAAAAAAAACAAAAAACACACCACAGAAGGCAAAAACCCACAATCTTTAGTTAAGAGAGCAAAGCCTGTACCTTAATACCATTACCAATAAAGAAATGTGTCTTTTATTACTGATTTAGTTCACTGAAAATAACTTTCACCTCAGATAAAGAGAATTACTGGAAGAAAGTGAATACGAAGTCCACTTCAAGCAATCCTAAAGTATTTAAGATGCACAAGTTTTCTTTTGACCATTTATACTGCTTACAACCCCCTAAGACGTCTGTTTGCTGTTCATAACTTGCCCTCCACTTATACAGGACCTTTCTTACAAAGCTGGGTAGAAATGCCCCAATACCAAACTATAAAAGCTCCTGTTCTTTAGGAACCGAGATAAAATAAAACACTACGAATTTTGCTGAACTGCTAATGTATATAAATGTACAAAAATACAAAACAAACTCTAAAAAGATCCAAGGTTTCCTCCTTATACACCAAGTTCATCAACCTTGTTTGTCATTACATTTATGTGTTCAGTTATTCAAGTAAGAAACAGCTATGCTGTGGGTAACAGCAGTAGTTAAAAACACGCAAACCAGAGTCCCCCTCCAAATTCGTCCTTTGGGAAGTCTTAATGCAAAGGAGTGAGAAAAATCTCACATTATGCTCTGAAGACCATTATTAGTATTACTTTGCTCTTTTCTTGTCGCAGCAATAAAAGAGCAATCCCAGAAGGTGGACTGAGCCTACAGAAGATCACTGCTAGGCTCTTCATTCAGCTTCTGCACTTCCGATCACAAGTAAGACAGAACATTTGGGTCCAACCTGGGACCCAATTGAAGCCCAACAGCTCAGAATCAACACGCTCAGAATCAACACTCAACCACTGACTCGTGGTTTCCAAATGCTTTGGCCCAGTAACAGTCACAGTTCCGCAAAACTGAATTTATTTATACCAGAAGGACGGGGGGCAGCATTACAAGATGGCAAAAGCCATCACTAAGCTTGAAAAGTCAAGCAGTCTGAAATCTGGAAGTATCTGAACTAATCATTTTGGAACACTTGTGATCTGACCTATTTAATTTTAAATTATTTTCATAATGAATGCAAACAATCATAGTCCTCTCTTTTAGAGGACCCTTAACTTGTTTACTGGATAGAATGAAAGAAGTTCAAAACACGCAGGATTTTATAGAAAGCAAAGCTCCTTTCTGCTAGACTCGACTTCTTTTTAACCCCCAGGAAAATGGTGAAGAGAAATCAGAGAGAAATAAATTCTACCCCATGTCTGTAAGTTCCTCTTACTCATATTTATTTTCAGGATGTTCAAACGGGTATTCTTGGGGCCCCACTAGTAGAAGCACTCAATATCCATGCAGTCCCATGAAGGTATGGAGATCGCACTTTCAGTATTTAAAGCATCATAAAATCAGATGCTCTGAGGGAGGCAGGCTACAGTCCCAATGCTTCTCAAAGTTGGTATCCAGTATCAATGGAGGTTTGACATTTGTGCTTTAGATTCTTATCTATGTATAGTGAACATGAATATCACCACCTCAACTCACAGAAATGTCAAGATGGTAAATTACGTATTTTCTTGAAGCACTAGGGGACTAATTAGTTCTCTACAGAAATTCTGTAAAGAAAATAATTATTCTCTATTCAGGTCAATGTGTAAATGCTGTAGTAAGAAGTTATGGGGCATGACAGAACGTCTTACATTGCTTCCTACTCAGCACAACGAATGAGAGCACAATTCTGTGAAAACATCCCTATGGTGTTGCAATTAAAAATGTGTACCTTATTTCATACTTAATACTGAGGGAGGTTATTCATTAGAAATACTAGCACCTGTGGTGCATGCAGAATCCCCAGTGTCTTCACATCTGGACGGGGTATCTGTTTAAAGGAGTCGTTTTCAGCAAACAGAGCTTACTTAGATGATATTTAATAACCTGTGATTTAAACCAGGAGATTAGGCCAGTAATCTTATGCTTCCTTGTACTCCTTGATCCTTTTAGCTTAATTAAAAGACAGTTATAACGCATACACACAGATTGGATTAATTATTATGGCACCATAAGCTGTCTTGCCATTTCCTAAATCTTCAGTGACAGATTCAGCCAGTCTATACTTTCTGCAAGGGAAAGGAACAAAATCTTACACATTCAATTACTAGAGAAGCAGTTATTTTGGATACCTTTTCAAGAAAGGCCTTATCCATAGTCCTGCAGGCTTAGAGATCTCCAGTGTAAGAATCCCCTCCAATCCCCACTCTGCCCCGTTATCTCAAAATAAAGGTTAAAGCCAGATTCCTGCTAAAAACTATTTTAACCTACTAATATTCTCCTTGACTAATAATTGACATTTTGACGTGATCACAAGAAAAAAAATTATCTAAAGGGGGATTCGCCCCCCAAGTTTGCAAATTAGTCCAACAGTTTAAATGTTAACTTTTAAAAATTCCTCATTTAACATAAAATACCAACTTCCATATCTGTGAAAAACAGTCATTATACTTTTCACTTACCATCTAATTAATACTACATGTAAACTCATTCACAGACAGTTTTTTTTTGTTTTAAAAAGAGCAAATTTCAGTTGTATTGACTAAACCTACACAAGTAGTTTGCCCTCTGGAGAGTACCTTTGTGAGAACACACAATATTTGTAATAGATGTATGAAGACTGGCATGAATAAAGAATGACTAGAATGTTTGCAGGCTCCACAGCATTAAAAGGTTTAAAAGAAATGGTATGCATTAATTGCAAAAGTACAATGTGATTTCATTCAGATTAAGAAGAGAAACAAACCAAACTAAAGTATCAAGAAGCTTAAGAACAGAACTGCAACTGTAGAATGGCCACATACGGGAAAGAAAAGAACTGAAATCCCAGAATTTTGCCTAAGACTTATGAGGGCTAAGACGAAATAAAGTGTCCTGGTTTCAGCTGGGACAGAGTTAATTTTCTTCTTAGTAGCTGGTATAGTGCTGTATTTTGAATTCAGAGTAAGATCCCTCATGGCATCCATTCCTCAAGGGTATAAAAGGCAAGTCCAAAACCAGCTTGTTGTCATAGTGAGGGCTCAACAGCCAGAACTCCTTGTTCTCTGTGTCACAGGCAGGTGATGTTGGCCAGAGTGCTTGGACATGCATCTTGGGTCTTGTGAGTGTATGGGTGCGAAAGCATAAATAGACAAAAATCAACTTAATTACAGATCTCGTGAAATAAACTTCCTCCTCCATAAGATCTGACACTAATTTCCTGCACTATCACTAACATTACGTTAGAGTTGGGGGTGGAACATGGTGGTGGTGGGGGGTGAATCTACATTGCATACAACCAAAGGATCAAGCTGCTATCCCAAAACTTGGAGCAATTTAGTCAGCCTGAGGGCCTTGACTGACTTTGAAGAGGGCAAATTTCTACTTTAATTTCATACATGCTAATGGCATGCTTATTTCAAGCTGGTTTGGAAGAGGAAAATACAGATATTGCTCCTCAAAATGACCTTTTGTTTCCCAAGATACGGCTCTAGTTTTTTTATCAGCTCCTTAGATGACCGCTATTACTGTACTGAACATCATATATATTAATATTTTATCTTCACAAACATTCCAGTGAAGCAGGGAAATATCATGTCAGTAACTGAGGAGGAACAGAAGTGGAAAACAAAAAAGGTGGCTTGTCTAGTATCCCAAAGAAATGCTCATTGACTGTGAAAAGGCAATAATGTTCCAAGTTCCTGGCTACTTGTCTAGCTGCTAGATCACATTCCTTTCACATAAAATGGATAATTGAAAAATTATCAATTACTTTTTCTCTATTATCTAGATCATGTTCATCCTGTACATCTGCTTACCAAACAGCTGAAGTCACCTTCGCAAACAGCTATGCTTCCCTCACACCTGGCTGCTGAGCTAAAAGGTTTTCACAAGGGAGGTTTTCCTTGATCTTGCCTTGCTTGTGTATGCAAGGACTGTTGAAATGTTGTCTGAGTCAATCCCCATGACTGTTCACCTAAATTCCTTCCCAGTGTCCTTAGCTGAAGGTTGTTGGTGGACAGTAACTTCTTCCCTTTGAAGATGCACAAGCACAGAGAACATGCAATTTAGAGTGAAAAGGGAGGAAAGGAAATGTTGAGGCTGGAATGCTAGAAAGAATTGCACAGTAGAGTTAACTTCCAAAATCATTGTTGTGTCTTGTTTGGATTCACCAGGAAGCTTATTTAGTGTAAAGACCAGTAAAATGCTGGATAATTTCTGCAACAATTGTAAGATATTGATGGTTATAGAGGTACCTTTTCCCAGTTGCCTCAAAATGGCAGAATAACAATGAGCCCTTCCTCATGGTCATCTAGCACATAACCTTAGTACTCTTATATTAAATAGAAGAGTTGCTTCTAGATTCCTTCCCTTGTAAAATACATTTTCAAACTAGCTCTTTTACCACCTGGCACTCTGTCTGTCCTACCTCAGCCTCTCAAGTAGCAGTACAACGGAAAAGAAAAAGGCTAGCTGCTAGTCCTGTACAATTTTAATGTGGCATTAGCAATAACACTTCTAGAAAACATGCAGTCAACTTGACAGCTATCCTTACGCGTTCCTAAATAATCCATATGCAGTACTATGTAACACGTCTCCAACAACAAACGAAATTTTATTTGCAAGATGACACATAAATCTGCACCATACTTCTCAAAGGAATGAGTTGAATGTTTCTAAAATGTGCTCACTGATACTGACCTCTCTTCTCAAAAGAAAGAGTTAAATATCCTCTTTAATTCCCCAAACGCTGCTGGTCCCACGCAGAGGTGCCATGTTTTATTTAAAACATGCTCTCTCTCAGTAACCACTTGTTCTAATTGGCAAGGCAAGGCTGGGTCCCCAAAGCACACAGCTCGTTACATTCAGTTTGGATTACAAAAACACGATGAAACAAACTGCATCGAAATGTACAAATTAACAGCTCAGGAGTGCACGACACGGACATGGAATTAGATTGTAATATGGAACAAACTCCACAGGGAGGCTAAGGAAAAAAAATCACTAGTGTCTCCATAAACTATAGAAAGTTTCCAAATGAGCAAATACACAAAACAGGGCACAGTTTTTTCTATAAATCAAGCAAATTGCTAAATGGGAAAAAAAAGAAAAATATTCCCTCTGCTATCTTATGCATGCATTTATAGGAGAATGGAGTTACAATAAAGTTTAATGTATTAAACCTGTGTGGGTTGCACATTCGAAATATGTAACTCTGCTTTCATGCTGGCAATGTGCAAACACCGTGGCAATTAAGTCATATTTCTAAACATTTTTTTTTACATCAGAGAACCTATACACAGGAGACTACATTACAGCTGGTGTTTCAACAAGTCATTCAGAAAGGCTACAAGTTAGAAGTTGAACAAGATACTAACAAAACAGAAAGAAACTGGCTTTACCATAAAGAAGGAAACATACTAGAAAGCAGAGTGGTGAAAAACTAAAAATAATGCGAGTCTGAGACAAAAAGGGCAGAGCTCTTTTCTTTGCTTGTTGATAATCTGTACAATGGGATTTGCCAATCCCCTGAGATAAGAAAAAGAAAACACACGGAAAATATCAGCGATGTCTTGTCAAGAGAGAGGAAAAAAAAAAGAGTATTTGTTGGTCTTCTCAGGCAGCCAGTACTGAGAACAGGTCATATTTTCGTTTGAACATAATTTATATTTCTAACAAATGAGCCTCAGATTCTCGACTGTGAATTTAGCAAGATGGAATCCAATGAAACAGCCACTAATGTCCTACAGGTTAGTTTGCTGATAGGATTGATTAAGTGTAAAGTGTTAAAGTTCTTAATTAAAAGGAATTCAATTTTCCTAGACTGTGTTGGTGAAAAGACTGGAAAAAGCTCTAACTTAAGTTAGTAGTAGCCAGAAAGAAGAAAGAAGAAAAAAACCTGTCCTACCTCAATACACAACATTTGAGTGCCAGCTGTGAAAGAAATTTTCTTTCTTCCATGAACCATTGTACAGAAATAGAAATACTTCACGGGTCTGTCCTCCATCAGCGCTTGCCCCTTCCCGCTTTATAAGGGGGAAGATGAAGGAGGAGGAAAGAGGAGAAAATAATTGAACAAATCAAACAGCAGCTGAGCCACTGGCCCCACTGCCAAGCTACGCTGCACTGCTGCACACGCAGCAGCTTCCTACAGCCGGGTCCCAGGCACAGGAGGGTTGTGTCTTCCATACAGCGTCTTTAATGCCTTTCTAGGTAACACACAGCAAAATCGTATCAGTATTGCCACAAAGCAACAGAGGAGCCGTGTACCCCACAACTTCCACGTCACCATAGCATAGACAGAGAAAAAAAAGAGGACCTCTCAAGTAACATTATACTAACTTCACTCAAAATGGCAAGCCTAGAAACCTTCAGGTATCCTTCTCTCTCACACTTTCACTTCTCCTGTATATATTAAGCACTAAGAACACGTAGTACAAATATGCTGGATAATTTGGTTGATGGTACTATTTTTGGGAGAAGCAAAACAATTAATCCTAAACTTGGATAATACAACTATACTTGAATAAACTCATTTTCTGTTATATTGTGTTTCCCCTCCAAAACTTTAAGACAGGTTAGGGAAAATGGAGTAAACTAAAAACATATCAATCCTTTCCTAATCCTTCCACAAAATACTGCCCTGCTCTAACAACCCAAACAGAGCTATTACTCAGATCTTTACATTTTTTAAAGCAGCGGAATAATGCACACTAACAAAGTAAAAAATCTTTGGGGTCAGCAATGCAAATCAAGCATATAAATAAGTGAAGCCCAAGTAAAGTCATTTATGCTTTTTTTTTTTTCCTTAATTCCATTTAACGGTGATTGTCTTTCTCAAGCTTAGCACACATCTCACCTTTTCAAGCTTACTAATTATGCTAAGACATCTTTTCCCTAACAGCCTTCCCCTTTTAAAAATTCTTTGGGCACAGAGTAAAAGAAATTAAATGCATGCCAAACAACATCTTTGTTTATATCTGGAATGTTATTGTTCTTTCTTAGTAGGTGCTCTAGAAATTAGAACCAGCTACACAATCTTCCAAAGATTTATTTAGTTTCCAGCCTGAATGTGTAATAAAAGTTGAAGGTGAAACCTGACCACTCTTAAGTGCCAGCCAGTGAGCGCTGTTTTATGTAGTGAGCAGTCCATGTACTTCAAAATACAAAGACAGACATGAATACAGCAACAAATTCCGGCCTAATGAAGCAACAAATTGAGGCACCAGCTTCCATTAGGAGCCAACAAAGGGAATACCACACTGAAAAGGAAACATTTTGTGTACAGTTAAAGAAAACCAGTACTAGGTGCTGTTTTCATCTTCTGAAAATGCTTGCTGCTTTTCCAGCAAAGTACTAAAACATGTGGATTCACATCAGGAATTACAAGGATATGGAAAAGCATCAAGCATAAAAGATTTTCAATAATTCATTTAGGAATGAAAACTTCATGAAAAAGGGCTGAACAAAGCATAATTTCTCATTTATTGTAGAACATAATATTGTAAAGATAACAAAATCTGAACTAACAACATGGGACATTGCAAGATGCACCTGTTGCAAAGGCTTCCAGTAAGGAAGAAGAAAGCTTAACTGAGGATCAAGGTAGCAGTTGATTAACAGCAAAATCTATTTGGGCAGGAACACTGACTTGCCAGCTCAGGCTTACAGTAGGTGTTATTATTGCCAGACAAGGCAGCTCTCTAAACAGCTCCCATGATTTACAAAAACTGAGAGAAGAGGAAATTGTGTTATTCAAGTGACTTTGAACATAAAACCCCCAATTTTGTAAGCTCCAAAAACTGTGTGATTTAGGTACGACAAAGTAACAGTCTGCTCAACAAAGCAGAAGGGTTAAGATGCACAAAACAATGAAATAACTCTACACTTGGACATCTGAGTTCGGGAGATAGAAAGAATAGTGAATAATTTGACATCAGCTGATATATAGAAGATATGAATATCTATTCCCCTTCCCCCCTGCCATTAGATATTGCACATTCAGGAGAATAAAAGATACCAGTGAAATTACAAAATTTCACAATCTGGCATAGAGCCAAACACACGTATTGACAATACTTATGTGGTTCCAGCAATAATGATTTCCTACTTGATGGGTTGAGATTAAAAATCTGTAATTTTTACTCATCAAGATACCCATATGTAAAAAAACGTGTTCGATTTCAAACTAAAAATAAAACTCAACTAAGAGTCAAGGCCCTTAAAAGTCAGAGAATTCTTGGGTTATACAGTTGAAGTATTTTCTCAAATTCAGTGATGCTGATCGAGTGCTTCACAGAACAGGAACATAAACATCCCAGAGCTGGAATAAGAAAAGAGATGGACACCCACCTCTAGAAGTTTCAATTACACCTCCAGACAGAAAGGCTATGAAACTTATTCACAAATCCATGAATACTGTAATCATCATTTCACCTTCTTCCAGTTTTCCAAGTGCATCTCTCCACCAAAGCACCCAGCGCTGCACTTACCTTCGGTTTCACATACTACTAAACACGCTGAAATCCAATTCCTGCACCCCTCTTTCCAATGCTGATTGCACCACAACAGAAATCAAACTTTCTAGACTCACAATCAAATGGATTGAAGGCCGACTGCATTTCTGGGAGGTGACTGAAGTAGAGAATCTAGGTTTACAGTTTTCTGTATTTAAATATTTGTTCTTACTCTGTAATAGTTTGTTCTGTGACTGTTCCCAGAGGTTACAATTAAAACTGAGTTCTTGAGGTACCAGGTGTTGTTTTCATGAACAGTTGTAGGATTCTGGCTTGAAAGAGCCTACTTTGTAAAAGTGGCTTTTCAAAAGTGCTCAAATAATGCCCTTACATGAAGCTGATATTAAAACTTCCATAAATCTAACGGGAGCAAAGACAGAGTAATAAAGAGCACTTTTGAAAAATTTCACTCATCACTGTCCTGTATTTTAATCATTCGGATTTCACAGTTTACCATATTGAAAGAAGAGAGGTTGCAGTGTTAGCAAAAGATATGGTGTCACTAAGGGAGATACTCTGGCCATAAATTGTGGGTTTTTTCACTTACCAACCTATATTCTCACTGAAAAAAAAACCCACGCTTTATTGCATTTGTATTCTGGATGTGCAAGAAGTCTGAAGCAGCTATGCCTTAACCATCTGAAAAGTAAATTTATTTGAAGCAATTTAATGTTACACTTGTACTATATCTGGAGACTCTGAGGCATTGATAGCATGTGGTCAGCACTGAATTGGAGACAGAATGTTGTGAAGTACTTTGCCGAAGTACAATTAACTTGAAATGGTTTCAAAGAGACTCTTGAACATTTCAGAGCCTGCTGCTTCTACAGGGCTCAAATAAAACCAGTCAGGTATTCCTTCTTGGAACACACAGCTGGGGTGAAGAGGTAGCAAAGAGGACTGAAGAAGATGGCTAACTTCAAGTTCCTCTCCAGTATTTATCAACCTTTATGCGCAAGCCAAGAACTCGTCTGTTGCAAATGAAGGGCAGATTTGTGGTTGTACAGAAGAGCTCAGTGAACCTCCTAGGTCAACACTTCGGGTTCTTCTAGACAAAGGGTTGCATATATCTGTGCAGTAGCCAGTTCACTCTTGCCATAGAGAGCTGAACAACCTAATCTCTATAATAAACTGTTTGCTAAAAAAAAAAAAAAAAAAAAAAATACAAAGATAGCCAAAACAAGAGGGTCCACCCCTTCTACATAAATCTTGTTGCTTTTGCTGTTTGTTTAATCTGAGGACAAATGGGAGTGAAAATTCAGTGATTTTTTTCTTGAGAGTTAGTTTAGAAATCAAAAGTATTTGGTCAAACAAGATGGCAAACTGACAGCCTCCAACCATTGCCCTTTGCTCCATTTCTGTGCTAATTAACCACAGACACCAAACTATGACCACGAATGGGAAGGAGAGGAAGGGCAAAAACAAAGAGGAACTCATGATCATGTATTTACAAATTTGTACATTGTTCTGAAGGTCTCAAAAACCAGTAAAGATAGCAAAGTTCCGCATAATAATTCATATAGCAATGTAAACCCAAAGTTTTAATCTCTTACTGACTTGTTGCCCTTGTCTCCTGATTTTTATAAAAAGATAATGCTTACAGAAATGAAAGCGGTTTGGCTGCTCTGTGTGCCTGAAATGACTTTAAAAATCAGAGAGACTGGAAAAAAAGGAAAAGAAAAAAAAAAAACCACAACAAAAAAAAACCCCCAACCAACAAAGTTACTAACCTTTTTCGTTGTGTGGATTTCTTTTTTCTAAAATAAAAGAGAAAGGAAATGACGGTCAAGAGAAATAATAATTCCCAATTTTCCTTTGCATATAAATCTGCTTCAATATATTTGAATGAGTAACTTGCCACATTAAAAGAGAAACAAGGGGAACTTTTTTCACATCGTATCTTTGGAGTGCCTGGAATCATGAAAAACATCTTTCAACACCTTACTTGCCTAAAATCTTCCTCTCTGTGATGGTTAAATTTACTGAAACAAGAGCATACGTCTTTTTATTTCAATACTGTGGCTTGAAACCCAATATAAAAAATAAGCTAAAACTATTTTAGTAACAAAAAAAAAGAAGAAGAGACGACTTACGTGGGACTGATAACCTTGAGAGTTTTTGAGTTACTACTCAAATATGAGTGCTTATTTCAGTGCTACTTGTTGAAGGAATCATAGTTCGAAATCTAAAAAGATAAAGTAAATTTGCCTTTTTCCACAATACTTGGGTTTGTTCCAACTGGCAGTAACTTTTCAAGTTACTCAAACTCTGCAAAGTCTTATTTCACTAAAATAAACAGGCTGTAAAGAAAGTCTTGAAAATTCAAAAAGACAAGCTTTCCACCTCAAACTCCCCCAAAATCACACAAATATATTTTTACAACAGAAAAATGAACTTGATCAGAGGTAATGGCTTTTCAGGAGAATTAAAGAATAGAAGCTAAGAATTTTCCTTCTTGTTAAAAACAAAGAAAAAAGAAAAAACCAAAACTAACAGTAAAACCAAAATAAAAGATGCTTTGCTTAATACCTGGACTGCTGGCTGTGAAGTCTGGGTACTATCTTAAACCCAGAATATGAGGGATAGGCCATTTTGATATTTCAGAATCAGAAAATCCACATTTCTGAGGTACGCAAACAGAAGCTGTTTACAGTGCTAATATGAACATAACAGTTCTACCCAGTCAAATGAAAGACCTGGTAGCTTGTTTCTGACAGTGGTCAGTAGGGAAAAAGTACAAAAAAAAGACTTCCACTTTCTTCAACACACTTTTTCCATTGCTTTGGAAGACAGCTAGAGTAATATATGCATCATTTTGCTGAACAGCCTTTGACAATCTTTATTTCCCATGTGTTTATTTAAAGAAGTGGTGCTGAACCCAAGATCTGAAATCTGCAAGTCCAAATTTATTTTTTGTAAAAAAAACTCAGAAAAAAAAAGTGCTTTTTTTGTACATTTTGCCTGAATTTTCCAAGATTCTATTATTTTTGTAAGGGAAACCAATGACTTTTAAAAAAAATTCTGTAAGCTCAACATCAAGGTAATGTTTCACAGACAAGCCCATGACTGAAAGTTTAAAAAAAAAAAGCTGAACTTTTTAACATTGTATCTGTTCCTCCAAGAGAGATAAAGAATTGTGAACTATGACAGAAATTATATTACAACTAAAAATAAGTTTACAATATTAATATTTTAAAAATTCAGAAAGGCAAAGCTAGAAAATGCTAACAGAAAAAGGTCAATAGCAATTCCTAACATTTTACACAGCAGAAATGACTTTATAATAAGAAAATAATATGTAGCAATTAAAATTAGCCTACTGAGGAGCTACTGATGACTTCATGTGGAAGGGCTGCAAGTTAAAAAGAAATGGAGCAAGAGGTTTCCTGTACCAACTTTTCATTTTTTATCCATACCGTATTTCAGAGGTTATTACAAAATAAATCGTAAAAAATTCCAAATTACAATTCAGAGTTATGCATTTTGAAAGTCACATCATTCGTGTAGGAGCTACGCTGCCAGCAGACCTCTGCAGTTTAAGGGTGTTCCAGAATTCCATAAACTTCAAGAACAAGGTTTGATCAGTACACTTACACAAGAGGTTCTTGATTAGCAAATAAATGAAGCACAAAAGGGAGGAAAATCTGATTTTATATACACACTGAAAGATAAAACCCATGCACAAATCCTGAAAGGAGATGCCAACAATGTGGTTTCAATAATCTAACAAAAACACAAAACCTTTTACTGCACTTACCAGCAAAGCATTTGGAACAGAGATTCATAGTCTTGCTGGACCTGGGGCAAAAATAAAAAAAAATACAGCTAAAAAATTCATTATAATTCTAATCAATACAGGGAAGTTTTTTGGGGAATGAAGCAAGCATACAGAGAAGGTAAGAACTTAAATGGCTAGGAAGAACTTAAATGGCTAGGAATCAAAGATAAGTGGCTAGAAGTGGCTGAACTAGGAACAGGGACAAGGGGAAGAGACTTCATTTGGCAATATCTCTCCAATTTGAAGAGCTTCCAAAACACGACTTCCACACATTTACCTCATATTTGAAAATAAGCCTCCTTTACTATTCAATGTATACGCTATACACTTGTCATTTGGATCTTTCTATTGCAATCTGATAATAATGATAGGCAGGAAGAGTCAATACATTCCACTTGAATATTAGACTCCCCTTGGCAACAGCTTTGCAGCTCTGACAAATCCTGAATACAGCACAGCACCAGAGAGATTAAAGTATTGCACTTATAAGGACACAGACAGATGTGCTCTTGGAAGTCTAGCTGGAATGGCTTAAGAAGTTATTACTTCAGGCTGTTCATTACTACCTTCAGCTGCATCCAGCAGTAATTTAAAATAACCTGGCTGACTTTGCACTGACACAGACTGGGATGGTTCACATGATCCATCAGTGTGGCTCAACTTTGAGGGCAGTAACCTTCAGAGCTGAGAGAAAAACAGCTGGAGAATGACAGCAATATCTTAAGCCTCCCAGACGTCTCCTAAGTGTTTGTACAATTATGCCACAATTGTTCACCCTCATAAAGAAAGTCAATAGGCCCAAAAAAATAAAAAAAAAAGGTACAGACCTCTCTAGGGCTACCACGAAACTACTCAAATCAATATAGGATGGGAGAACAAATCTCTCCTAGTTTACGTAAAGTTCTTTTCTAGCATCACAACATCTCTTTTACAAAGTGAGCTGGAGGATATTCTCCAAAGCTCTCCTCACGTTGAAATGTCTTTAGGTAAGAGCAACACAGTTTCTGTGCCCACTTCCCAATATTTGATTGTTCAGCATTCTTGAATCAGCTCTGCTATTCTGTATAAGCACTAACACCATCCTGAGCAGCCCTGAAAGTACATATTGATAAGTATGGTTGTACTAAAACTGTCCATGCCCTCAAGACTTTTTTGACTCCTCAGGGCAGCCTCTAGCTAGAACATACAATTTAGCCAAATCAATTGCATCTTTATCTTTAGAAATATGCATATACAAAAACAACTGCAACTACCAAACCAGTTGTTTTCTATTTCCAGCCAAACATGGATGGAATTTTGAGATGAGATCTGCATCTTACAATACCAAGTTATAAAAATCAAAATTGCTTATTATCTCGAGACAGAAATTTTGTCAATTTTTTCAAAGCAATTATATGACAAATGAACACATCTATCAGGATTATAGAATTCTCCCTCCCCCATATTTGCAAATGGATATTTTGAATGTATGTTACTTTGTTACTACAAAGTAAATCCAGACTTGGTCAACCATATCTTAGTGTTAGTCACATCAAACCATTACAGATGCTTTTCAATTCATGCACATTTGAAAGCTGGTTTACATCAGGCTCAAGAATTCTAGAAGATCACAGTTCACTGCAGATATGAGACATAAGCATTTGCCAGCTACTGCAAGAGCCACAGAGACACGAAAGCTAGTTTTAAATGCAAACATCATGTGCACAGGAGAAAAGTTAATTCCCAGGAAAAGAAAAGCAGAACAGCATTTGTAGCCTACAAATACATCATCAAATTGGTATATACCCAAAGATTCAATATCTATGTTGACAGTCGGCACAGATTATCTACCTTCAAAAGAACTGCAATTAAAACCAGCATGGTGAGTCAACACCTACAGCATTAGTGTGCTGCAGTTCAGTACTCACTGCTTATGGGTTAGACCTTCTGGAGCAGCTCAAATGCCAGGCAGGAGCTTCTCTGCAAAGCCATTAAACCCCAGGGGCAGCAAAGAAAAAGAAAGGTAGAGTTCAGATGGTTTATACTGATGACATTAGAACGGGCAATGACAAATGTTTTCAGTGGTATCATCAACCATCTCAGCTGTTAAATATCAATCCAAAGCCCCATGTAATATTTACTTATCAGAACACCAACAACGGAAAATACACACGCACAGACACAACATACAGCTATGTGAAAAAAAGAAAAAACACTGCCATTTACTCTTAACACCACCCCCCCTCCGATTTTCTGAAAGGACAGTGGTATTGGACAAGTGACCTTGTGAGCTAAATAACTTCAGTTCGCTGTTACAATTTCAAGGATCACTTTCTAATACTTTTGTATACTTTTTGGGGGCATCCAAGTCAGTCTAAGACTGCTAAATAAGAAGAGAATCTAAACTTTGACTGGGATTTTTCTGTGTTTTAGTTTCTTTTACACAGTTACTTATGCCACTACAGATCCATCAGCATTAAGCTAGAACTAAGAAAACAGCATTTTTTACCAGAGACAGAGTAACAGTGTTGATCAACAATCACCCCCTTTTTGAAAGTGTAATATTTAATTAAAGCAAAAGCTTTACTAAGAAAATGCATTAAGCAGTTTATGTATATCAAATGTACTAGTTATTTATTATCTGAGAGTCATGTCAATGTCTGTCATGGAAAATTACGTTTAACAGCTCCTTGTTACACTGCAAATACCTCTTTTTATTTCTAGGGTTTCCTCTTTACAGCAGGCAAGGGCTCTCTCACCAGACTCCTAAAAATGAGCAAACCTACATATTGCTGTTTTCTCTATGTTGTAAATCTTGTTAACCACATCAGTGTTTCGCATTAAATACTTCCGTCTGACTCCAGCATTCACCAGAAACTCATACTGCCAGCCAGAAACACCAAAATATAGACTTTCTTTGCTCCTGATAGCCTTTTCAAATGTATCATACATCTGTAATATCTCCTATTTCTTGAGGCAATTTTATTTGAAACACTCAAAGCTCTAAAGCATCAAACAGTCCTGGTCATGACACAGGCTCCTTTCCTTCCACTTCATAGGAAGGAGACGGCCACAGCGACCAACTCTACCTAGAGCAGGTGGCTTTTACGGAAAGTAACACATTTCAGATTTCTAGGAACATAACAGTAAACTCAAGAGAGTAAAAGTGAGTAAGGCACAGTAAAGCAAAAATACCAAGTCAGTCCTGGAAATGAGAATTGCTTGTTTTATACTGCAAGGCTTTAGGCTGACACTCAACACTTCTACCCCCTTCTGCTGCAGTAGGTCAGGGATATTTGACACGCTTGTGAATCAGTTATCAAATCACCATGGTTTTTAACCAAACATATTAAGGTAATTCCCAGATTTACCTTCATAGAAGCCAGCTTCATGCTTAACAGCACTAATCCAGAATTACTACACTATACATTTTCTGTGTACAATATCCCTAGAAAGCCAGTTTTATACTGGTAATTTACAGTCTCCACTTCTACATAATTTAAGCTGGTATTCAGTAACACATTCATATTTATGGATAAACCAAATCACATAGAATGGTATTATCTCTGAGGCAGAATATGAAGTTAAACCCTACTTGAAGGTACTTCCATCTGTCAAAAAGAAATCATCTAACTAAAGGGTGACAGAAAATTATTATGTAGATTGGAAACCACAAGGTGAAGCAAGCTCAGAAGGTCAAGTGGCAGAGCAAGTTAAAGGCAGAAGATACTTCAAGCCAGCTGGAAAACCCGAGAGGCTACAGAATGATTGCAACCTACAATTCCCCCGGACTTGGTCTGAAAAAAGTCTAAGTATTAAAAGTGCTTCCCCTGAAAAAAAGGAAAAAAACACTCCCTTAACAACACAGGTATGAAAGTGGTAACAATGACACAGAGACTTTGAAACAAGAAAAAATTTACAGAAATGTGAAATCCTAGAAGGTATATATATATACTTCAAGCAACAAACAAATCACACGTATGGATAAAAATAAAACCATGTTTGAGGCTATTCAAACCTTCATCCCTTATTTGTACTGTTGTGCCTACAAATTCCATAGCAAAAGAAACTATCTGAGCCTTCAGACAGTGGCACATGCAGAGCACTGTACAGTCTTAACTTCAGCAAGATCAACATTGCATCTCTGGTTAAAGATGAATAATGCAAAGTGAGAGCCAGGGAGAGGCACTAAGTATCAAAAATAACATACGTTAAATCCTGTGCATTGATATGCAGCTAATTAATAAAACTAAAGAAGAATCTTTTTCAGCCCCCCTGCTTGCTTCCCTGATTCCATTTTCATGGAATTTCAATTTACTTCCAGTAAATTCTTGTGAAGGTGTGGCCTTACCTACTTCACTAAAAACACTGAAAGATATTTACTCAAATTTATGCTGTATTATACTAATTATTCCTTTTCTTTCTTGCCATCTGGCAGTATACCATTGTGAGGTACCATTCAAATCAATGCCTTCACTGGAAGTTTGGTTTTCCTTCCCCATCTAGTAATTGATCAGAATAACCAGAATCTAAAGAAGATAAATCTCAATCTGAAGGTTCAAGAACAAATTACATTTGGAAATTTTACACAGTTGAAGAGCATTTAAAAGAATTATACAGAAATTTGCCTGTTCTCAGCCTTTCCAATGAAAATAATTTTCTGCCAAGCAATGTATACAGGCATACCTAATAAATACCGAAGGTTTTGTAACAAAAGTCTACGTTTTTCAGCAGATTGTCAGGAACTTCCTAGCTTCCCCATCCCCATCTTGGAGAAGAAGAAAAAAAAAAAAAAAAGAAAAATCAGAAATGCTAAAAACTAATACTAGCTTGAATCCATGTAAGTGCCAAAAGCCAAATGCTCAGCTTTGTCTATATTAGGTCTCCTACACTTTTTAAGGTAAAAGTGAATCAGCCTTATTAGTGCAAATGCCTACCAATGGCAAGAATCATGCAGCTGCACCAGAATAAAAATAAATAACGATTCTAGCACAGGTGTCTACTTTCAGTGCTTGAAAAACAACACCAGAATAATAGCCTTTATTGAAAATAATTTTTGTTTGGTTGTCTTTTGAGGACAGAAGAATAAGGAATTTGGAGGAAAAAAAGAATGCTTTCATACAGCATGCACGCATTTGCTATTTAATTTTAAAGTTATTTAACCCACAGATGCTAATTAAGTATGATTGTAAAATCCCAGATTCTGCGTTTTCATTGGGAATGAGGTTTTTGAACATTTCTAGTAATGAATCTTTATGATTCAGAAGTTCCTATGACTTGGTAGTAAGAAAACATTTCTGCTTCAGTAGCACTATAATTGCATTGGTGATTAAATGCATCATGCTAAATGCTTCTTGGTCCCCTTCCAGTACAGCAATTAGAGTGGGATCACAGTGTCACTACAGTACAAACGGATTTTAGCCCCTGAATGATGCCTGTCCAATATTGTCAGGGGCCGTATGTTTTAGAAACGTTAACATAATATGAATCATGTCATTAATTAGTTAAAACTACAAAGAAGCCTCCACCCTATACATTCAGTACATACTGTTTCATGTATTTGGCAACTTAGGACAACTATACGCATGTTAAATCAATGCATTTATACTACTGTAGTTAATGGCCTGTCACCATTTCCATTATAAAGCAATTTTCAAAGGTTTATAACTCTGCTGAAGAATTCACTCTGAGCTGAATCCTGGCACATAGCAAAAGCAAAACCATAGCACACATATGTTTACATCTATCCAACCAGACTAGAAGGATTATTTATCATTAAAAGAAAATTGATCCAGTTCTGCACTTCCCTTACACTCTTCATCATCCGCTTCGAGCATATAACACTTCACCTTGCACAGGAAGGAGGTTAATTAGATTGTGTTAATAAGACCTTCAATCCTCCTTTGAAAGTTCTGTATATCCCGCACACTGGCTTCTGAAGAAAGGCATTTTACTTTCTTAAATCAGAAGTCACCTCATTGATTTCACAGATGCTGCATATTTGATATTCATAGTTCCTCCTTAATTTATGATCTTGCTAATGGGATACAGGCATGGTTTTTTTGACAGTTTAAACAATTATTCATATTTTTAGAGTGACGTAGCTGGGTTTTTCTTCAAGAATGATGTATGCCAATACATCAATACTTCAATAAATGAGCAGAAATGGAGCATGTCAAATGCAGGTGGACCTACAGAGAACTTGGCAACCAGAAACATTCACATACACTCAAAAACAGATTTTTAAGTGAAATAAAATCTGAAATTAAATATCCCACAAAGGTAGTCAATGTCCTCTACTTCATCAGCTGTTCTAAACCCATATGCTCAGTGATAAGAATTCTAGTTCAATCAGAAAAGTGTTATCAATAAGATTTTATTATTATCACTACTACTACAAGGTTTTTTGCTTGGAAAATGAGTATCCTGCTTTTGGACTCCTCATTTTCACCACAAACAATTTAAGTGTTGCTTATCATGGCAAGATTTGCTGAAAATTATGCTTCAGTTAGTGAGTCACACGTTCATGAGGACCTCATCATTCTGACCTCAATTTGAAATCAAATGGAGGATAAACTTTATGCACAGCACGGTGTACTAGTGCAATGCCCTTCTGGCAGCTTTCCACACTCAAAAGATATGCTGATGCATCCCAATGAAGTAGTTGTACCCTGATTTATTATTTTTTCAATAGCTACACTGAAACATTCTTTTAACACTCCATGGCTGAAGCACTTTTTGGTTTTTAAATATACAAAGACACTGAAGTACTTTGTTGACAATAAGGCCAGAGAAGAGCACAAATAAACAACAGTAAGAGGGGAAAATGAGGAAAATACACAGCAACAAAGTAGCTCCTTACTCTTACAAAATATATCATGGGCTCTGACACAAAAGCACTGATAGAGTTTCAACGTAAAGCCTTTTCCAACAATTTGTACAATAAACTGCAAAGAATCCAATGCATTTAAACTTGGTAAGACAGGTTGTAAGAACTTAGATCAGATTCAACTGAGCTTTCAGCTGAACTCACAGAGTTGCTGCCCTCCAGTCAAAGCTAAATGCTTCATATTCCCATAACTACATGTCTCTATGCTTTCTTAAAAAAAAAATATATCTCAGCAGCAAAATCCTCCACCAAACATTCCTCCGCAAGTCTTCACAATCTTTTTCACAAAGATGTGTAGCCTGCTGTTTAAAGGACAGTAAAAAGGTTGAAATACTAAGTATTAACAGAGTCTAAGAGGCCTTTAATAGAAAAGTAGGAATAAAATTCGAAAGTTCTACTCTACCCACCTTCCACCAATTCCTCAAGGAGATTCTGCCCCTCTGCTCCACTTTCCTGAGACCCCACCTGGAGTTCTGCATTCAGCTCTGGGGTCCCCAGCATAAGAAGGACACAGGCCTGCTGGAATGAGCCCAGAGGAGGCCACAAAGATGGTCAGAGGGCTGGAGCACCTCTCCCATGAAGACAGGCTGAGAGAGTCAGGGTTGCTTGGCCTGGAGAAGGCTCCAGGGAGACCTTATAGCAGCCTTCCAGTGCCTAAAAGGGACCTACAAGAAAGCTGGAGAGGGACTTTTTACAAGGGAGTAGTGATAGAACATGGGCTAATGGCTTTAAACTGAAAGAGGGTAGATTTAGGTTAGATATAAGGAAGAAATTGTTCACCATGAGGGTGGTGAGGCACTGGAAGAGGTTGCCCAGAGAAGCTGTGCATTCCCCATCCCTGGAAGTGTTCAAGACCAGGCTGGATGGGGCTTTGAGCAACCTGGTCTAGTGGAAGGTGTCCCTGCACATGGCAGGGGGGCTGGAACTAGACGAACTTTAAGATCCCTTCCAACCCAAACCATTCTGTGATCCTATGATAAATAATTATGTGCACTGCACTAATAACTAACATTGCCCTATGACAACACAATCATCTTCTTAGTTGTACAATATGAAATTGTATCAACTTTATCATTTTTTTGAGATCAGACACTCCAATGCCCTGCTGATAAGCAGCATTTTAAGCCTATTCCATTTATGTTACTCCTTTTACCACAGGGTCACCAATATACACTAAATAGTAGAACATTCTTAGAAAAAAGAACCTGGAAGAAACCCCAAGGAAGTATCCATTTTGCTCCTGACTTAAAGGCACGGCTAGTTATATATCAAACCTGCCCAGGAAACCTATTCCAACACTTCCTGACCTGAACAACTAGATGTAGCTTAGAAAATAGGAAAACTTTTAATTCTTGTGCAATTTAAGCCAAATTTATCTCTTCTCTAAGCAAAAGCATAGAGAAGCTTCTTTCTTTTTTTAATGAAAGTCATTTTTCTTTGGCAAAAAAATACTCTAAAAATGCCTGGCATGGCCTGGAATGGTTAGAACTTTTTAATGACACACACACACACAAAAAAAGTCTTGCAAAGTATTTCAGATACCTTGTCTGTTGTATGTATGTCAAATAACATTTACAAGGATAACTTGTGTAAACCGGTTAAAAAATGCTGTTGCGTAGCATTAAAAAACAAACAAACAAAAAAACACATAACACTAACAAAGTCTGGTTTAAGTACTGTGTTCTCTCAAAAGCTAGCAGAATATCAAAATTATAAACGTCTTCATTCTAGAGATTTTTAATATCTAACAAGTCAAACATTACACAAGGAAAAATAAGTTTAAAGTGTTGACCACCTCCAACTATGGAAAGAGAAAGCACTTAAAGGTGCACTATATGCAAAAGACGTGACACGAGGAGCCAGAACCCCAAGAAATATATTGAGTATTCATTTGTATGAGTTAAAGCACAGAAAGCTATGTTCAGAAACAAGGGAGCCAAAATGAAGAAGGAGTGTCCCTTGGACAAAGGAAGAAAGCATCACAGTTGCAGGACTGGTAGGAGCTTCGTCCTGTTCAGTAACGTGCAGGTTGTCCAGCAGGACACCTCACTTTTCTAGACCTCCCCAAGGCACCCCAAAAAACAGTGTACTTTCGTAAATGAGTGACAATCTGTTTTTACAGTTCTTTGTAATCCTTGCTTATTGAACCCACCTGGAATCGTAGAATTGTTGTGCTTCTTGAAAAGCAGCTGAAGAATTTTGACAAGATGCCTGCAATCCTATCTTATTCCACTGTTCATAAACACACGTCTAAAAGAAGCTACCAGCATCTAAGTTAGCAGGCATTTTTTTCTTCTCCCCATTTAAAGCAGGCTTCAGCAAAGTTTTCAAAAGGTTAGCTGGAGCCTCACTATGGAAAATGCACTTTCTTCCATCCCAACCTGTCTTGTATGCAGGGGTACAGTCAGGAAGCAATAGGGCTCTTACTTCGGTCAGTGCTGCCTCCACACCTGACTACACACAGTCATTTTGAATTCCCAGGTAGGAAATTGTAGCCACGTCTCATGATCCTGTTCTATAGAATATGAGTACTTCAGCTGCTCCTTCAGGAATTTGAAGTTAATCCTATCAAGGATATGTCTACACTAGGAGCAACCTGCCAGTTAACTATTTAAACAAAATATTCCTAAAAGCAGAGCCTCTTATGCTGGTAGAAAGCATTTCAGCTCTGCTGGTACAAAGAACAACAACAACAAGAGAAAAAAAGAAAGAAAAACCCAACCAAGCAACCAGAAAAAGTCACTTTTAGAAGTGAAATAAACCATACCTAACTCATCATAATCAGTGCAAAAAAAATACTACATTCCTTTCTGGCAGAATTCTGTCAGTTGTTTCTCAGTGATCCAGTACTATCCTGCTGGTAGCACAAGTAGTTTGAATGCTTATCTTAGTCACCCAGAAATTTAGGTCAATATCCTAATAGCTCTCAGGTAGAAGTCTGTATGAGATTTTGCATTTCTCAAGTAATGAGCAGAGACTCTCAGCCTCAAAAAACATCCCACAGTAAAGAAACAGAATGCTACTCGCTGCCTATACTGCAGCAATGTTATGAAGTAATATTTACGGTAATATGTTACCCAAACATTGGCCCAAAAGAACACTTTGGATATTTAAACTTGAGATCTCACGTGTAGCTTCTGGTTTTCCTGCCACAAAGGCAGAGTTCAGCATAATTTCAAGGAACATAGCATTTCTAACCCACATAAAACTGCTTATAAACAATTCCCTCAAGATATTTGGGTTAAACATTCAACTTCTGAAGCATTTGGAAAAAGCCCAAATAAATCAGGTAAAATTTACAAAGAGTTCAAGGAACATAACCAATAAAAACACAAATGTTTGGCAACACTGCTTAAAAAAGTAAACAAGCCTCAAAATAAACAACCTACCACCAAAAAAAACACAAACACTGTAAGCAAGAGTTAGGCTGATGACAAACAGAAACATACAAAAGAAAGACATTAACCTGAAGCTAGAAGAAGGTGGCATTTTTTCTTCCATAAATGTGCATCTAGGCACAAACACAAGTAAATACAAAAGAAGCCATAAACTAAGCATCCTCAGTTCAGTGAAAGATGACTTATGATAAGTTGTTACCTACAGCTCCATTTATAGTTTATATCAAAGCAGCATCTTCTTTCCAGAGAAATGTTTGGTGCTTTCTCAGTTGCTTTCTCAGGAGGTTCTAAGACACAATGGATGCTGGCCAAGAAAACTGCCTTCAGCCCTCAGACCTTTCAGTTATTATGAATGACATACGCTCTATAAACCAGCCCAAATCATCCCATTAAAAGACAAACGCCAAAGTTGGGGAAGGGGGGAACCCAAAACCTGCACAGTTAAGTCAAGAAACCCAGAATGAAAAGGAAGTGCTTGAAAGACCAGGTACCAGAGGGAACATCGCAAACCATGGAAGTTTCGAAGCCTTTACACAAGGGAGCATCCAGCATCATTATGCTTGTTTCTTTTCCTCCTACCCCTGAGAAGAATCTCTGCCTCCCCTATCACTTGTGATCCATACACAACATATTCTTCATAACACCCAAAGGATATTTTTCTTTAGGGTGTTTAGGGGTTTTTGTTGTTGTTAGGTTGGGGTTTTTTAAGCCATGATCAAAGCATTAAGCATACAAATTATATTTTAATGTCTGAATACCTCGACCACCCCCTACATTTTCAATGTGATTTCTGAAATCTGAGCTTGACTCGAGGCACACTGGCCAACTCCGTTTTCTTTTCAAGTAAAGGATGCTAGAAAGTTAATGACTCAATGTGGTGGAGTTCAGCAACTGGACTGCACATCAACGTGCTGCTTCCCTCAAATCCTATGACTCATGTGCACACAAGGAACAGCTGCTTCACCTTTGCAGTTTATCCAGATATATTATTTCAAAACTCTTCTCAATTTTCCTTTTAATAGAAAAATGCTTCAAACACATTTAACTGGGCTAAACAGCTACACGTTCAAGCATAGCACCACTGTAATAAACATCCTGAGCCCAAATCACTTCAGCCAGTGTCCAGAATTTATGTGGCGTAAAATAAGAAACACATTTAAAATAATGTAATGCTCCATGGTGTCAATGTCTTGCTTTTTTAAGCATTCTGAATGCAGATGCCTGAACTCCAAAAGGAAATACAATAGAAGTATTAGTATTCAAGTTTTTCAGGAAGAAAAAGCACCTTAAATGCTCTACCACAATTCTGGGGAGGCGGGGGGGAGACGGAGGGAAGTCAATTGCAAAAAACAGATTTAAAATCTGCCCATCTCTGATCTAACAGCAAATACTAAGTTATTATCTTCAATCTTCTCATTAACTACTGTTAGCCCACAGGTCCAGCTACTTGTGTTTCTGTAACTGTAACAATACAATTTAGTTCAAATACAGAACAACTAAGCATTAGTGAAGCTGCTTCAAAAATAGGACGAGGGGCACCCTATGCATTCTTTTAGTGGAGAGTATTCTGGTCTTTGGCATTTTCTTTTATCAAATGTCGAGCCAAGATAACACGCACCTGACCCAACTGAATAAAAATGGCATATTGCCAGTCTATGTTTATTAATTTCTTCCACAGCAAAAACTGAAAGTCTTGAAAATAAGTACCTGATAAAAGAACAACTTTCTGTAATGAGAAAGTTGACCATGTGTATGTCTATTGAACTGGATACAGAAAAAATATCATTAGCAAAATCTAACCCAGTCCACCAGTATTAGACAACTACTAAGATAAATGACAATGTGATGAGGGGCAGGAGGGGCTGTGTAATAAATTACAAAAAATTCTTAAAAGCCAAAATGAAACACAGAATGGTACATGTTTTTGTACTCCAGTTTTGCTTTTAACACCTTCATCACAACTATTGGAATAATTTGGTTCTCAGCCTAAACTTGACTAAATTGAGGCAAGACAAACTCCATTCTACCAGCTGAAGTATGAGGGACTGAAAAAATAAACAATCACAAGACTACTTACTCTGCTACCATGCCAGATTACATAGGTCTCAAATTATTTACTAACACAGGAGATTGTACAAACTAAAGCATGTATTAGGTCATGACTAACACCAAGATACACACTTTTACATTCCAGTTTCAGGTGTTACCTTCTAATCAGAGCATAGGAAAGCAAAGTTGTAGTTTTTAATGTCCACACTTTATAAGACTGAAGATCCGACATTTTAGCATGCACTTATCTCATAGGCTTAAAGGACTTACTATTCGAAAATAATTTTAACTCACACTCATCACTGTAAGTTTCTATGCTGCTACTATAATCCCTGACAAGGAACAAGACACTGTACATAATTCCTTATGCCATCAGTCAGTACTGCTCCCAATCTACCACAAACATATTCAAATCGCTTACCCAGAGGTGTACTTCCAGCTACTACACATCAAACCTGGAGATCCCCAGAGTTTGTTAAATTAGAATGAGAAGCATGAATACGAAACTCTTTGTTATTTACTTGATTAGAAGCTGAAAAGGCAGTCAGATCTACAACAATATTCTCTAACCAAAACTCAAATCTTAATTTTCTTGAAGGTATTAGGGTGCTTAAAAGCAAAAGAAATAATGAAGGTGTTGTGATATGTATTCAACTACAGCCAACTTTTATCTTTTAGAAACAACTCTTAAGCATTCGTAAAATCACTTATTTTCCTCAGAAAAGTTTTTCATATGAACTAGGATGGGTTAAAATGAAAGTTTCCAAGAAAGACCAGCTGTGTATCAAAGTGTTCTTCACTAATACAGGAGGTTACTTAATAGTAAATATTCCACCTGTCTTGAGCACATCCTATGAAGAACTGGAAAATTGTTCCAGTGTCCAATTGACCTTCTCAGACAAAGGAGCCTGAACTCCAAATCTCAGTTTAGCTTTTGGCTTTAGAAGTCTGCAGAACACTTAAAAAACACACAACCAACCAACCAACCACACACCAAAAAACCCCACAAAAATCAGACATGGCAATACAAAAAAGGCAAAGGGAGTCAGGGACAGACTGCTCATGTGTGCCCACCTCCCCCTGGCCTTCACATGAAGCTGAAGTCAGAATATTAAAATGACAGTTTATTCAGTAAAAACTCTGGTGACCCTATATGCTTTCAAATATACCATAGGCATAACCACCTCAGGGATTGTACCCACAACCCCTAAGATGACGAGGCATCACAGAGAAGTACCCACACAGGACAGACGTCAGCATAGCACCTTTCTGCTGTGTTATAACATCTGCACTCTGCAGGTCTCTGACAGTTTGCACTGAACACTTATAATTCTCTAAGGACTCTAACATCTGTGAAACACTTTTATAACTCAAACTATCAGCCCACAAGGGTTCCTGCTGTTGTAAACACTGAATCAGCTGAACTACTAGAAACACTAATGAGAATTTACTGCATAAAGGAAATGTATTGCAGAAACAGGTTAGCACACTCTAGTACCAATGGATGAGTCACAGCAGGACTTGCACCAAGTTCAGATCAGCCATCAGCTCTGAAGAATCCAAGTTAAATCACAGCCTCCTTACATTTGTATGGCAAGGCTGCAGCGAATGCAGTCTGCAGTGGGCACTATTACATGGTAATCCAGCCTGCAAAAACCACTCACAAAAATTGGACAGTCCTATTAAGAGCCCATCAGCAGTACACAGAAACCAAATACATTAATTGATGTGCTGGTCTTGTATGTTATTGATAGAAGGGGAAATGCTGAATACCATATTAAGAGGAACAGGATACATCTTGTAACTTATTACAGGATTCAGCATCATGTATGCAAAATAACCCAGAAAATTTCCCTAGTAAATAAAAGAAAATATGAGTAACCTACACAAAAATGTATTTATTTGCCTCCTTCTTATACTACATTACAAGATTTTTGGGCTATTTCTTTCTTGCTTCTCTTTTCAGCATAAGAACTAGCAAATCAGAAGGTGGGAGGACAAACACATTGGGAAGTATTACCAAAAAAAAAATTCAGGAAACCAAACATGAATAATTCATCTATTTAAACAGGATAAGAGACGCATTTACAGAATGCTTGAGCAATGCTAAAGTGAACAATACCATACATTTCAACTCACTTCCAGCTCCCTCAGTAAAGGTTTGCGAGAGCTCCCATGTCTGCTCTTCAGACTTCATTAAATTCAACAGGAGCGAAGAAGTGGTTTGACAGTTCCAACAGCTCTATTTATAAAACAAATTTCAAAGCCTTCAGGTGTCTCCATATAGGTTAAAACAACAAGGGAGGGAGGAAAAAAAGGCAAAAGAGACACTTTCTTTCGGCACTTCCTTTTTAAAAACCTAAGTGAAGACCACAGACTTCAACTGCCTGAAGCTTCAGACTTCAGGATTAAATTTTCCTCAAAATTTAATTTGTGGGTCATCTGAGAATTAGAATTATCGAAGTTGATAAACACTGATAAAGCTTTTAATTTTCTATGCCTCACACAAGAAATGACCAAATTTTGCTTCCCTATATCCTAAAGTTTAAAAATGGTGAGAGCTTCTTAGCTAAAGATAACTATACAGATTAAATGTTCGAGGTAATAAGAAAGTACTAAGGCCCATGGCTTCAGTATATACATATATTCATAGAATATAAGGATATTGTTAATATCATGAACTTACTGCTTGTGAAACCTGCTCTCTGGAAACCCTAAATTGACCAGAAATGGTACAAGAGACAACACACTGCAATGGTCAAGCTCCTGCAGTCAGCTCTAGTTTTAGTAATATAAGACTACAAAATAATATAAAGATATATTGCTTAATAGTCATTTTCTCTGGACAACTTTCTATGCATGCTTAAGAATCACATGGTTCTTTAAACCCTCACATTTAAAAAGAAAAGCCTTTACATCATAAAACAAGTTCTTCCCGGGGTGGGGGAAGTGGAACCGCACACCATCTCCCACCTCCCCCAAGAATTTCACACTATGGTTTCCTACTAGTTGCAAACCAGTGACCAACACTTTCCTAAAGCTTCACAACACATACACAATTCTAGCTTGCATTTAACTAATTCATCTATCATAGTTTACCCAGAAGCTACAGCAATGCAGCCAGTGTTGTCAGCGGTTTCAGAGGAACAAAACTTACATTCATTTTTGTATTTTTGCTACTGTGCAAGAGCTACATACCATAGCTACACTACAGCAGCTTTCATTTTTCCTTTATAACACTTATACTAAAACTGGTCACACAATGCAGTCAAGGTTTCTCTAATACACCGTGAACATCTGATCCCAGAACACACAAGAAGGCCCAGAAGAGTCCTCAAGAATAGTGATGGAATGGTGCAAAGGGAAAAAATATCTGTCATATCTGTCTTTCCTTGTACTGCTTTCTGTTCTTATTTCAAGTAATCAGTTTTAGTTGGAACAAAAATGTACTACAGGTCTGGTTTTTATTTGTTTTTTTAAATAAAGCACCCATGAATTGGACTAAACAGGTGAATACCCTGGTCTTCATTCTTAAACGAGGTTTCCCTGATGTACAAAACAATGCTCTTTATTTATCAGGCCCAAAGGTTTTGAAATTTTTTACCATTATACAGCTGAAGGTCAGTGTTTGTAGCTGTATCTCTGGCATTTATGGTACATAATGTGAAAAAAGTTGTAATATTTTATAGAAGTGTCTCAAATAATTCAAAGGTTGGTTAGAGGAAAGCAGAACACCTCTAAAAACATTAGCCTTCTCTATAAAAGCTATGTTGTGGGAAAGCTTTATATTGTACTGATATTGCATTTAACTATGAAAGCAGAATTTGTGTGGATGGCATAATACACTTTCTTCACTACTGACATCTTCCAAGTTACTGAGGCTTTTGAGGTGGTGCTGTACACAGCATCGCACCCTGGAATGTGAGAGCCTACAGCTTGTCTGGACTGAGAGACTATTTCTTACCCTGTGCAGCCATTCACACCTCACTGAAACTCAAGAGGTTTTTTTGGGTGCATGTAGCAATTGTTTATTATGGCAAAGACTGGTGGTAAAAGCAAAAATATCCCAAATTACTCTTAAGTTCATAGCACTGAATGTTAAACATACATACTAATAACAGCTATTGCCCTTCTTGCTTTGCCCTTCCTCCTCTCCTCCAAATTTAACAGGAAATTATATGAATTTGAGAACCTGCCGACTCAGGACACCTGAACTTAAATTATATTTTAAACACCTTTGTTTCCATTACCGTCATCTAAATTGTTCCCCTTACCCTAGTCAATGTGTTCAGTAATCCTGTCTCATTCCTTCTTCAAGCAATTTACTTGATTGCCCTGATCAGGGGAGCTCCCCCTGCTCCCAGGGCCCCGGTGCGCTGCCACCACTTGCATTCTAAGGCACAAGGAAAGGGGATAAGGACAGGAGAAAGTTCCCATGAGATACTTAAACATCGCACAATGAGACTGCAGAGAAACTTGTACAGGAGTCAAAATGCAACAGGAGAACACACCTACTCAACTTAGGATTTCCAATTTTTTCCCCTCAAACTTGTAGAGCATTTTGTGGGCTCTAAACTTACTCATGCAACAAATCTGGATCTTTTACAGAGAAAAATAACGAATACCTGAAGTGATTTCCAACTCAAAACTGTTTGGAAATAGGTCAAATGACACAAAAATCAGGTATACTGCTACAGTGCCTGTGAAAGAAATCATCATAAATGGAATGTGAACATAATGCTGAGAACTTTTCCCAAAACAGTTTGTCAACAGAAATGACAATAAATTACTGTGGAGTGATGCATCTTATTAATGGGGAAAATATATATATTTTTTTTAAAATACACAAGATTATTATTAATTAAAAACACAAGAGTAACCACTAAGAAGTAAAAAAAAACCCAAAACTGCTTTATGACATTAAATAATTATTGTACATCTACAATGAAAATAATTACACTCCTGCCCACAGCCGTTGAAAAGCATTTCATATTGATATTTAAAACACTAGTAAGTCACAATGTATTTATGACTTATTTTCACATGTGCAAACTATGGACAGAGCTACGGTTATTCTGTTCTATGGCATTCCTTCAGTAGAATGTTCTGAAATTTTACTACAAGACTGAACGTGAACTACAGATTAAATACACAACAGTTTTTGCGCTGTTATCCCGCCAGTTGTGGAAAACATGAGAATGTAAAACTATCATTTATTCGAACATGTAACCCATTTCAAAGTTGTTGAAAATTGGTGCAATATTAAAAATATACACACAAGTAATTTACATGCTTTGAAATCTTTTATTATACTTGGACATTCAGTGAAGGACACTTGGTTAAAAGAACTATGTTTGCCTTGTTACCCATGAAAGATAAAAAGAGAGTTATTTTTTGTTTTAACCTCATTGTGTTACTTCCAGGGCTTCTCTAACTAGCCCTCCCAGTAAATAAAACAAAACTCAACTTTCACAAGGAAAAAAAAATACATTAGTCCTATGCTACATGATCAGAATTCAGGTGGGTTTCTTTCAGTCTTAAGCTTTTCAATATTTGAAACGGTGCACAAAGGTTGAACAATCTCAACAAGAGAAACCTGTGAAGCTGAAAACTGTAATACTCTCTAGGCTGAAAGTGTCCATTGATTCATGATCTCTATCAATGTAACTTGTTTCATTTCCATGCTCCAATGTGTAGAATCAACTTTTAGCTATTTTTCTCACAAATATCTTTCAGCTGTATGCATTCTAGTATGATCCTCACTCCTCTAAATGACATATGAGAGGCAAAATAAAGCCTGAGTCCTTTCTTACTGTTTGTCCCCAAAAGCTGGAGTTTCACAGCACCCACCCACTGCAAAAAAAACTTGTTCTGCACATCCACTGAAATTTGGTTCAAACGACTACTCAGGGCTTGTAGTGTGGTATGAGCAACCCTGCCTTCTGCTCTCACCCAGGCACCATGCAAATTCTGCTCCTGTACGGAGCAAGCGACATACCCAGTGGAGACCTTTCGGCATTCCCCATACACTCCTTCCATTCATAAATTTCCCTTTATGTCTGCAGTAAGATTGAGAACCAAGTTATTTGCTATCTCCTATGCACTTTCCCCAACTTTATAACTACACTTTCGTAGCTGAACTCATTCGCACTTCTACTAGCCTCAGTATTTCCTGGCCTATGTTGCATCACACCTCTCTTTCACCTAATTACTTGGGGAAGCAATTCCATTTTAGGATTTTGAACTATTCTAGTGCAGAACATTTGATTTATTAACAGTTGACAATTTCATATAATGTCAACTTGATAAATTCTTTTTCCAGTTTAGGGAGCTTTTTGTGTCCCTTAAGTACAAATAAATATTTTCATATGATTGCTGTTCCAAATTTAGGTTTGGTAAAATCAAAGTTTTAATGAAAAATGTATCTAGCTTATATTTCAGTCTCTCTGTTGCAGATCTGCAAAGCAGGGTGTACACAGCTAGCACTTACAAATAATAACAAATCATGTAAAGCTCAAAGAAACAAGTAGAAGGCTTTTCTTTAAAAAAAAAAAAACCACACAACAACAAAACTTAGCAATTTTATAAACTTAGCAGTGCAGCAATACAACAAAAGTGTTACACGATAATCTGTCAAAACATAAATAAAACCTACTAATCTCATCTCTCAGCATCAAACTAATGAGAAATGCAACTAAGTAAACACTATGCATGCAAAAATCACAGGAGGGATAGTTAAGTGTTCAGCTTAATAATCAAATGTGCTATCAACAGCAATAAGTGTTGTTTGGAAACAACTTCTGCATAACCAATCTGTTGAGTTAATCAGCGACCCACAAATCTAAGCTCCCAAGTTTAACTGGCTCCATCTGTATCAGTCCACTTTTGCATTTTAAACATACAAGTTCTGTTAATTCATACAATTTATTCAAGACAAGCACTAGCTCACTCTTCTGAACTACATAAAGTCCATTAGCAGCCTGTTGGAAGTAAATTAATCAGGATCTCTCAAGTATCTTAAATGTTACCCTCCAATATGCCACCTACTCCCTCAACATCTAAAGTGAAATTGTATAAAGTATTGGTATTTCCCATTTTACAATAGGTACCTTGCTTTGTCATAATACAATTGCACATAAGCAATGAGAGCTTTTTTTTCTGAAGAGTGAAAGTTTTAAGCAGTATGTGGAGAAGTTTGCAGTGTCTACATAATTAACAAGACAGATCAAATTTTGTGCCGAGCCATTTGACATTTTCCTTATAAATTTATAACTAAAGCCTTTATGCAAGTACAGCAGATCTAAAATTTAATGCCTGGAGGACAGAGAGAACAAGGTCACCCAAAACTGTTATGTTTTATTCTCTGACAAAAATAAAAATAGCTAGTTTTTCTTTTCTACTTGTGAGGACTTAGAAGAAAAAGATAACAAGGAAACTAAAGGAATAATCCAAATGTGAATGTGCTCTAACCTCTCCCCTTCCCACCTCCTTCCAAGTTTTGCCACAGCCTAAATTAATTCCTGAGTGCAGACATTTGTGATAGCCTTGCTCACGTTGTGCCTTGGAAGCTCACATTCCACTGCTGTTCAGGTGAAAGACCCCTAATTAAGACTGCAATGACTACCAAGGGCAGTGTGGACCCGCTGTAAAGACAGCTCACTTTTCTCCACTAAATTAGTACTGGCCACCCAGCCACAAGAAATGGGCTGCTGCAGGTGCCGTTCAGTGGATGACAGAGCAGAGAACAGCGCTTTCCAGAAAGGGGGCCAGATGGAAAACCGGGATAAGATCCCCTGTTTCATGCATCGTGCCCTTCTCCCGTTTTGCACAGGACATTGCAATTACCAATGTAGGAAGAATTTGGCATGCATGCTTTGCTTTAAAGTTCAAGGTTTTAAACATCTAGTGAAAAACAATCCTTCATCGCACATCTTTCATCCTGTGACAGGAGAAGGAAACCTTTACACAGACTGGTATTTGGGATTTTCCATCTTCAGTCATCCAGATTAATGAAAATGCAAACTGTAATCTTCACAGTTGTCATTTTCACAAGGTAGCTTTTACTATTTTGTGTCTAAAGTAGACAGCCTAGATTTATCTACATGAACAAAAGCAAGGGTATCATAGCACTCATCACAACCATTATGTCGTCTTCATTATTTTCCTATTTTGCAATAACATGGAGAAAACGCGGGAACAAGCCTCAACTTCTTATTTTCCTCTACTAATCGAGACTGAAGGGATAAACCCCAATAAGTACACCTACTCCACCTAATTCAGACAGTGGGAAATCATGTTAGATGTTTCATTTACACACATGCAAGGCAAACAGTAAAGGCTTTTTCGTTAGATCAGCTTTTCATGCATTTCTGAAGGCAAACTTGAGCAAAGGCACGGTAACCAAGCACAGAGTGTTCATTAACAGTAGGTAATAAAACTGAACCCCGTAACATTACCTCATCCTGAACTCTCATACAAACTATGCATAACCTTCTCGGTACAGAAGGCGAACAAGCAAGCTTTAACTACCTAATCACTGTGACAGGCTGCAGCTGCAAACTGCAACTCTTCCACATCATTACCTATGTCAAATTAACGCTGAACCCTAAATACAAGCAAGAGTTAAAAGGAGTTTTAAAAATTAAGAAAGTAGGCAGCATTATCAGCTGCATTATTCAGTCATCTCTAGTCTCCAAGAAAAATAAAATTAAAATTAATGTTTCCATGATTCTGCTTGACTTTGAGTTCTTAATCATACAGCTATGCACCTTCTTCAGCTGCATCCTTTACCATGGAAGGCCCCTTCTGAAAGGAGACCACACAATCTTCTCCCACTCTCCACATTCACCAAAACATTACAGCAGTCTGAGAAATTGAGTGAGAGGTATGAGAAACAAAGCTATCTATATCTATGAAACTAATGAATAGCAGATATATAAACTATGAACTCCACGTATATTGTTTTCTTGCCCCCTTACTTACCAGTACTTTTACTTAACACCCTACCCCCTGTAATCAGTAGACTAGCAGATGAAAATGTTGGATCTTTAGCTAAGCAAGTATCACTTTTCTCAAGTCAATTTATGTATAAGTTTTCATTCTGTTACAGGAAGGTAAAATGCTATCTATGCCCCTTCATAGAAAATGTTTACACTCGCCCAATGCAACTAGTATCAAACCAAATTAAAACACATCTGTACCCATCTTTAGATGGCACAAATTGAACTAGCAACCTACATCTTTTGTGATAAGAATAATAGGGCATTCAATGTTCACTACGTCTCATGCTACATGATTTTAGCAGAAACAGTAGTTTTTCAACAATACCCACAAATAAACAGCTGAAAACAAACAAACAAACACTAACTGAGCCTGTCTGTCCAGCTAGATGGCAGAAGACTTTCATGTCTTACTAGTAGCTTTGTTGCAGCCATGATGACCTAAGGATATAGGCAAAACTGATTTTAAATACAGAGGTGATATCTAGGTATATACTTGAAAAAGTAGACCAGCTTCCCCACATACTGAAGAAAAGCATGTGTCTCTGTCTCCACAAGCCTCAAAGATAATTAAAAAAAAAAAAAAAAATCAAGATCATCTCTAATTTTATTGTTACGACACTCATACCAGGAAAAATACTATTACAATAGTGAGTCATGTTCAAATGGAAAATGTTTATTTTATAGCTGTTTTACCGTGAAAATTAATAAACGTACAGGAGCATTTAATAAACATACAGGAGTACAGGAGCATTCTTCTGTTCTACAGCACATCATTAGCTACAGAATCCATCTACATGAGTGCTTCAGAAGAAGTCATTTCAGTTTTCATAATTCTGTATCAAAAGTTGCAAAGTAATTAAAGTTCTGTGTGTGTATATATATATATGTATATGTATAAAAGAAACACCACACACACCGTCAACATTTCCAACCACAACATAAAGACCACTTAAAAGCACTTCTTTATTAAAGTTTGCAACAAACATGTTGCTAACAGAAGTCAAAAACCCACTACTAAATCAGTAAATTGAAATAAATAATAAGGACAGAAATAATGTTAATAAGAAAGCAGCTACATCACTTCCCATCTGAATAGCATCTGGCAATGTGCTGGGAACCTGATCTGAAGACACACAAAAAAAAGAAACCAAAATTACAGCAACCTCTGTAAGCTGTAGGTTTAAGTTTCTCAAAGCCCTGGTCTACTATAGTTCTGTTTAGTTTGGGTTTCCAATTACAACAGTTTCAAAGACACCAGTAATTTCGGTTATCTGAATTTCAGATGCACTTCAGAAGACATGTCAGCTTAGGCAACTGCATTCTAACCTGTAATGCTATAGTTCTCGTTATGCAAGAAAGTGATGGAACTTCCAGTACTTTTGAAAGAATGAGGTAACACATCAGTTTAGTTTCCTATGTAACAATATACATGACTGTGTTTTTCTTTTACCTTTTGTATCTGTCTTGACAAGCCACTTCAGCAGGACAGGAAGTGTTAATTATTCACCAGAAAGATTTCTGGTCTTTCCTGAATTAGTCACACAAGAACATTAATAGTCAAAGGAGAGACTGCATCACAGAATAATGGATAATAATGGGGTCCTATCTTCAAGAGAGCCACCTGAGACTTGCAGATGTGTAATGCAGGTGGTTCTTGCTTTTCTAATTGCATAGCAACTCTTCTGATTGAAAGAGACTTCTTCCACCCACCACAAACACTTCCTTCTAAATAAGCACCCATGGTAACAACATGCCAACAGGTCAATATTGTCCTAGAGCAAATTTGGTTTAAAACAAACACCTCTCTCTAAAGGACAGAGGTGGACAAGCTGTAAAAACTCCTTGCTACCAAGTCTTTCCTTCAAGGCTCCTAAAGCACTGGAATTAAACAAAGACTGATACAAGATTCACTAATGAAGGAAAACATGCAGAGGGAAAAGCAGGGGCTGACTGTCACAGAGTGCCTCAGGAGCAGAAGTAATAATAAATGCTTTCCAAACTTAAACGCCAAGAAGAGGGCTTTTATTTTTCTTTTAAAAAAACAAAAAAGAACACTCTACCATCCTTATCTTTATGGGTTTACAGTCTCTAAACTCTTGTAATAAATGTAAGATATATCTAAAAAAAATCAGCATTAGAGAATGTCTGTATATTTAGAATCGCAGTACCCAAGGAGGATTTAAAACAAGAATGTGCCCAGTGTCCAAAATAAAACCAATTGCAAACAAACTACAGACAAAAGAAGACTCAAGTGACACTCAACACGATTTCTAACATCCAACTAATTCTGGAAAAGAAATATACTCTGAAATAAACATGTTAGAAGTATAACACTCTGTATTCAACAACACAAAAAGTTGTAAGCAGCAGAGTCAGCCCACTTCCTCAAATCAAATGAGGAGTCAATTTGCTCCATCTTAAGTTAATTATTATTTCCCAGGCAAGTTTAATTTCAATTAGTTGGCAATGAAGTATTAATCACAAAGCCCTAATACCAAGAAAATATATTTGCAATATTCAAATACTATTGTTAACTGCTTTATTTTGAAAGCTCAAAAATGAGTTAATACCTAGGGAAGTTACTGAGTATATATGGATTAAACCTAAAAGCTGTTCAGCAGTTATAGCACAACTCACTGTCCATCCACGTACCTGTGCAAAAATAAAACAACATTTCAGCTGTCTCAAAGAATTACTTTATTTTAAATCTTCTGAAATGTTGAGCATTTTTAAAAATCAATTGAGATCCTTTCCATATCAAGTTTTCTATTAAAAACTGAATAATTACACTAACATGCTTGCAAATAAAATTGGAGAGAACTTTTATTACAGAAACATACCATGCTAAATGTGCTTTTACTAATTTTGTCCTTCACTGTACAGAAGCACATGGTCGAAAGGTGATTCTAAAAATAGAAATTATTAGATTTTAAATTGATCAACATGTTAATAATTCAGGGGAACACTTGAAACCTATCTGCATGAATAAGCAAACATTAGTTAACACATGGACAATTTTAGAAGCCATTATTGTTTATTAGTTCACTGAAGGAGACTACAAAAAAAAAGTAACACTAGGACATTAAACAATGAACAAGCATTACTGCATCCAACAGTAATGCCTCTTCTTGCAAACTGGTGTCAGCAATACCTAAGATTCCCTTTTCTCCAGCTAAAAATGCGTTTCATAGAGTAATATTGGATATTTGTTAAAGAAAAGTTTCAAAGACAAATAACTGATTTATCAAAATGCTAGAGTCCTTAATATTGAGGTATCTTGGACAAAAATAGCACCTAATCAACAATGACAAGGACAACACAATTTCCAACACTGAGGGACTCTTGCTTAACGACACCATTTTACCTGCTGTATATATGCAACTTCCTATGAGACACCTCCAACAACCTATAATTAGAGATCAAAATGCTGCTGTTATGACGACAGGACTGATCTCAGTCATATTGTGAAGGCCAGTTGTGTTTTAGCAATTAAGTCAATGAGGACATGACTCTGGACTCTGCTTTCGTAAGTGCACAACTAGGAGGTTATCATACAACTAGTCTGCCTTTTTTTTTTTTTTTTTAAAACACTGCTTATAATCAAGTGTTGTGATCCTTTTCCCCCTTTCTTAGGTGCTTAGTAATTAAACAGGACTTCTACATTCAAACAAGCAAAATTTAAATATATATATATTAGTAAAACAGGCCCTCACATTAACTCACCCAGCATCAGATACTACATAAAGAGCTAGAAGCTAAAGACAGTAATTATCAAATAACCTCTTTTTCTCTCAGTTTGTCTGACTGCTTATTATTTTAGGAAAACTAGTTTTTATCTCTATTCAAAGTTTCTCATTACTTCCGGTCACTCTCTTTAATTTACAAACAAACAAACACTGGAAATCCAAACCAGCCAAGGTAAAAAAAAAATGTTTAAACCCCGCAATGAAAGTAATTTTCAAAATAAATTCCCTTAAACTACTAATAAAAATAATACGGCGTTTAGAAACTGAAATTTATCTTCCTCCCATTGACCCACATTGTTCAAGTTCAGAGCATGCATATGGTGGCCAGATTAAACAACAGGAAGTGAACCAGATACCTACAGTTCTTTCATAAATAACGTAGCATGGCAGTCCCTGCTGCCGGGAAGACCCCAAAGAAGAGGTTAAATGCGCAAATCCATCAAAAATTTCCTAATACAACTTCTCTGTACAGGCAAGTACTGCACTTACCACGATGCTACTACTCAGATGCTATTAACAGAGAAATTGAACATACAACTGCAAATGTCTTCATTCTTCAATTCATGGAATATCAAAACTATTAATATATTTTCCTGAGTACAGGTAATGAATAATTGACAGTGAATGGAGCTAGGTATTACAATACACTGTTCAACTTCCAGGTTACAATATTTCAGAAAAATGTGTTTTAAAAAAAAATGTTTAAACCCCGCACTCCCTAAGCATACAAAATTCTCACCAGTTCAAATAAACACTCAGTCCCTATTATGGAAAAAGAGAACAAAACACACACACACAAAAAAAAAACCCCAGTGTTACTTCAAAATCTTAAATTAGTAGAAAATGGCTGGGCATTTTTGCAGAATCTAAAAATACAAACCCACTTTTACTATATGTTAACATCATATCCACAGTCTGAAAACATTGATCATGGTCATCCACACAAAGGCTTCATTTTCAGAAAGTGTTTTTCAGAATCATTTTGCATTCACTGCACATAGTGTCCTCACTGGTATTTTCTTACGTGGCTTTCTCCCTGTCCTGAGAAGATATTTTTCTAATATCTGCAAATACAAATCTGGCATCTACAGTAGTCAGTTCATGCTGCAGCTATCGCCTGCTTTTAAATTATTTTTCCAAAACAGAGAAGGAACTTCATGCAAGTGAGCCCTGCCTAAACTGAATAGACAGGAAGGATTTTTGCTATTTGAGCAAAAGGGGAAAAGAGGCAGAACACAACAATGTAATTTACCTGCCTAAACTGAATATGAAGTTTACCTCCAAGATCCAAATAAGGGTTTCGCAATAATCAACATCGAATACTGCCTGAAAACATCCACAAGACATTCATGATAACACAAATAACAGATAATCAGCCAGTCAGTCAAGGTTGCATACTTGAGGAGATTGAGGAGAACAGTGACATTTTAAACTTCAAAGAATATAAGCAATATTTCACTGAGAAAATGTATCACATGCATCATTCCCATCAATTGCCTCTGAAAAAGCCTGTGCCTATTTATATTCACAAACTTCTCATTTAAAATAATTTTAAAACCAAATAATAATTGGCAGAGTATGTCAGTGAAAATACTCAAGTCAAAACCAAACATCTCCAATGAATATATTCACCAAGGATCATTCTCTGATGTTAATGCTTTCCATCACTGATTTCAATACCTTAAAGGAAAGCCTGGGTCATGATGGCTCCAACATTTTGAGACTTCAAAAGCTCTCCAAGCCCAACATGCACCAACAACATTATCGCTTTTGCGGAAGTCTGATGTTGAACTGGTTGCAATTTACACACTTAAGAAGAGCAGTGGTATTTCCTTAAAACAGATACCTATTTCCGAGAACCCACAGCATGCTCCATTAAAAAGCAATACAAAAACCACAACTTATCCGTCCTACCATAAAATATTGAACATTTTACTAATTAGCGTTACAACAGATATCGCGGAGCACTAACTATGGGATAATCATTAGCACTGTCCAAATCACAACACCCTCAACTAATCAGTTTACAGAAGACATGAAGAAGGTACATGACAGGAAGATTGAAAGAAATCTGGGAGGTGACCTAGACACAATAACTTTTAACTCCAAGCTTCAAAAACTGGCACACAATCTACTTCTTTCCTTTTAGCCCCACTTTAAGAGCAGTACTTAAAACACTGAACTTCATTCTGACCAACGAGGAAGCTACTGTTAGACTGAAAGGTGCTGGATACATCTGTCCATAATTAGCACTACAGCCATCTACAATTAGAAAATATTTCTAAAACATTTTATTTAAAGATTTTGAATAAATTAATGGTTTAAGCAAGTGTTTCTTTTCTCAAATTCCAGCTTCACTGAAAAAGTGAAGAGACATTTTTAACCAAGCAGGCCTATTTTTGGTTCTTCTTAAACTAAACACCCTCATACACCAGCTGCTTGAATTTAGCCGCTCCTTAGAACTATCACACAGCCAGATTAAAGGAAACAAAATCAATTACTTTTTTCATAAAGAGACTGGTCAAATTACGGCACTACTTGCTGCAGGACACTGTGAGGGTCAAGAGTACATAGGGATTCATGAAGTCATTATGCAAATCCACACAAAAATAGGCAAGACCTACTAAGCCATAAATCTATAAAACAGAGGACAACCTTCTGTCAGACTGCCAGAAGCAAAGGAAGAGTATCAAGATAAGCATCACTGCATGCTTGCTCTGTCCTTATGCTTATTCCCTCAGCATCACTTACCACCCAAATCAGAAACAGGGCTGGATGCATCTTTGGTCTGATCCAGAACAGCTGTTTTGCATCGAGTAAGAAAATCATCTTTCTGTTTCGGCTATTCTATTAAGTACTACAAAAAGAAAGCACTGTTTTCACATTCCTAGAAAACAGCTTATTACAGTTAAAGTATTAAATCCAGCTCATCTGCTTCTACTTGAAGTGCAAATAACCCCTGTTTCTAAAGGTAAGCTTCTGCAGCAAATACCTCTGATCCAAAATGTGGTACCTTGCAAGTGCGGTTGCAAGAGGCAATTCCTCACTGTATAAAAAAGTGAAAAACTTTTTACTTCACTTGAGATGCTTTTCAGGTTGTATTAAGACTGAGGGAAATCACAGGAACCTCATTCATCATTCTTTATCCTGCATATTCTTATTCAAGCAGGGAACATGACAAAGTCCAATTCCACACACCTCCATCCTCTGTCCTCAGATAGAAACTTCTCTACGTTTCATAATTCTCAATATCTTCTAAAAATTAACATCCAAGCAAAGAATTTCGGTGTCTCTCCAATACCTGTTATCATCCTCTGTAGCACTTCTTAGGAAAACTTGTAAATAAATCAATTCCTGAGACTCTTTCCTTCTGTCAGTGAAATAATGTTCACTTCCATTTGTGTTAACACATCAGTAGATGTTACAGCAGTTAATGGTGGCTTTAACTACAAACTGCTTCAAGTTCTTTTACCCAAGGGTTTGACACACTATTAAATAAGTTCATGCATAATATATAAAAAAATACAATATTCAAGTATTTTTCATCTTAGCCTAAGACAGAAACAGAGTACAAGGACCACAGCAGGCAAATTAATTACTTGATTCAAACAAACTACAGGTTCCTGTGACGGATGGCCCATAAGCATTTGTAATAAATAAAAGCAAACAAGCTTTTATCTTACAAAAAAATGGTTTAGGTCTTGTACAAGGTAGTAAGAATTACCCTTCCTAAAACATAAGTGTCATTAATTTATTAATTTAAATCAACTTATCATTTTAGAGGGAAGAACGACATTTCTGATCATTAATAACTGCAGAGAAACCCTGCCCCACACACAGCTATCCCAAAGCACCTTATTTCAGCCTCACTGCTCACTGTTCATTCAAAGACCCCAGCTAACGCTGAGGCCCAATAATCATTAGCACATACTGTCTTGCACAAACTGACAAATTTATTGCTTATTCTAGCACTGGATCCAAAGCTTCAGTAATTGAAAGCCCAAGTAACTGCGTGATACAAGCCCAGTGAAAACTGATTCTCAGAGGGACATGTATGTATTTCAAGAGTTTACTCAAGCCCCATTTAGGGACTTCTATGTGATGTTTCAGCAGTGGTTAAAGCAAAATTAGGTTTATGAAGGCATTATGCATTCATAATGACCTACACAGCCTATGAGATTAGAAAGTATTAATTAAAAGGACATTCACTGAGAGTTCATATAGAATGAACACCTGTAATCACCAAAAAAAGGAAGGAAAACACTAGCCAGAGATGAGGCTTCTTAATGGCATATATGTATATACAGTCATTATTTGTTTAGAAGCTAAAAGCAAGCTTTGGTGATATACAGTCACAAACTAATCGTTAACTTATGTTAAGTGATTCACCATTTGATCAAGTGTTTAATTTTAGTAAACAAAATTGAGAAAAGAGGCAGCTTGGCATGGCAGGAACCTGATGATCCATAAGTGACTGGAAAATCCAGACTCAGAAATAAATTCTGGATTGGGCCTGGACAGAATGCTTGGGGCACAATGTCTCATCACACATATGATGCATGCAGTGTCAGAGAAAGGCAGAACAAATGGTAACATCCCACAAAAACCCCTGCTGGCATGTTCTCAAACAATATTGCCATCAGTTTTAGCTGACTACAGTACCTTACAGTTGCCAGAAATAAGATGAGATGAAACTAATCATACTGTGTTTTCAATCAACTTCCTGCTGGCTGCCACCATTTCAAGAATGGAATTCATTTGTTTTGTGTCCATTAACATATTTCCTTCTTTTCTGGTTCTAGGGCACTGAATGCAATGGTATGATATCAGTCTGGACCATAAGAAAAATAAGCAGCAGTCTGTACAATACAAATAGAATTGTAAAAGTATTATCGTCTCTGACACACAGCCCTTTGATGAGTTACATACAAGTTAAACCTTTGTGGAGTCCTTTAAAAGCCAATAGTGAACTGCCAACACGTAGTTCATTAAAGGAATATGCCTCATCTCTAATAAGCAAAATGGCTTAACTGGAATATATATAGCAATATTTTCATGTATTTATTAACTTAGAGCTGAAGATTTCATATAATCCCATAAAGTGAAGTAAGTTTCTGAAATCCACTAATCTAAGGAGAAAGAAAAAAAAAAAAAAAAAAAAAAAAAAAAAAAAAAAAAAAAAAAAAAATACAACACCAAACATTACATGTTCTGTCAATCAGAAAAATAAATAATTTTTTTCCAGATCATAAGAATGAGAAGCACAGCATAAACTCTACATGAAGTAACCTAAAATAACAATTTGCATATTGCACCCTTTCCAACCTTCGTACACTAAAACTATTCCAATAAAAAGAAAGATAGTTGCATCGGACTGAAGTTTAAGATATAAAAACAGGAAAAAAGGGGAGCAAAATATTTCGAAACAGTAAGTCGTGTGAATTTTTCATAAAAAACATGACTACAGATGAGGTTTCCCCACTGAGATTATCTGGGTAACTGAAATGATTTTGTAAAAAATACATATCATGTCAGTGCTCCATCTGAACTTTACTTGAGCATAAATGACAAACTGGACATTCTAAGAAGAAGGGCAAGTCTGCAGAAGATTTAAGGATGGATTCCATGATCTTCAACAAAAGGTAAGCAAACGTTAGCTGTTGACCTCAAGCAAATGTTTAAGAAGTTCTGAACAGTCTCACTCAAGTGTTTTCTTTCAGCTGTTCATTTTTCAGTCTCTTAGATCTTGAAACATCAAGATATTAGCAGTTTTCCAGTCACTAGAGATTCTTGAAACCTACAGGGTCTGAATTTCTAATATAAATCCAAGCATTTTAAAAGAAGAATCCCTCCAACTTTAATGCAATAGTACATACTAGTCTTGTCCTGCAATATCTTTGTATGCCACCACTATCAACGCACACCTCGAGAGCTCCTTGTATCAACTGTTCACCAATAGGCAAGTTTTAGCCCAGAGACACATAGTTTACTTCAATTTTAATGCTTCTTTCAGTATTTTCCTTAATGTTTCCTATCTTTGTGGACTACTGCAGAAAGTGTACATCTTACTGCAAACAGTCCTGGCTAAGTATTACATAAAGTCAATTAAAAAAAAAAATCACCACCTTTTAAACTTGCCATACCTTTTACACCCTATTGTTTGAGCCATTGACACAGAATTGTTCTGCTAGCTACATAGTTCAGGCTCACTGAAGAACAACCATGAAAGCATTCTCGAACACTGGACTGTTGGGACCAGGAGACATAAAGCAATGCTATTCCTCTACATTATTTACAAATTTCATGGAAACTACTACACTAAATTACAACTTTCAGAACTTTTAATGGCATTAAATGTCCTGCAGATAAAGGGCAAATATGTCCTTGTTATTCCAAAATGTGACTTTACAGACATATAAAAGTAATACAAAAGTCACAGATAAGACTCACTCTGGTAATAACCCTAGCTGTCATCTAGAACAGCAGAATTCCAACTTCAGATGCACGGAAGTCTTTCTGCTATGACGGTTTACTTTCTTCAGAAAGCTGGTATAAAACTGTGACGCCTTAAATACTCTTGCCAATGCAACTTCACTAGAAGGGCACGTCTACACAGATTTACCAACTAGCCATTTCAAGCACAAGCAAGGCCTAGGTAAATAAGGACAAGAGACTTAAGTGTCTTCAGGACTGAAAAGTACAACAAATCATCAAACTATGGAAGCCGACAGCATAGTTTTGGTTTTTGTTGGGTTTTGTTTGGCTTGCCACTGTGTATTGAAATGTACCTGACATCCACTTGAAGAAACTGAAAAACAGATTAATTTATTCACTGTATTGGTAGAGAAAATGAGCTTTTTTTCCACAGTGCTGTTTTTCAAAAATATCTTACAAGAAACACTACTGCATGGATGATACCCTGAGGGGAAAAAAAAAAAAACAACAACACACACACACACAAAAAAAAACCAAAACACACACAACAAAAAAACCCACCCACACTTGGATAGCTGCTTGTGCAAGGAAAACAGATGTTAAAAAAAAACAAAGGCAACTTTAAAGGCAATGGGTTTTCTTGAAAACCTTCTCTCTCCATTAAGCAGATCCTTGAACACAAAGCACCAGATTTTCTTCTCATTATCACAACACACTGAACTAGCCAAGAAGTTCAGCCCAACAAAAAAGTTCTCTTCCAACTTTCTGCAACTCTTTCACATCAGTATCATGTTACAGAAGTGAGTATGCTACATTGGAGAGAGCAGCAACTTGCTTTCCTCTACCTTACAGAAAACATCAGGCTCAAATGTGGGAGTCTAGCAAAACAAAAATAAACACAATTTTACTGTATATTTATAATCTGTCTTGCAAGATCACTCCCAGCAGGGCCATGGCATTTGTTGAAGTTCAGGCTTCTGTCATAATTCAAAATGGGATTTCATTTAAAATCCTGCCAATCCAATAAACCAACCAAATGTACAGTGACATCACTAAATCACTCTTATCGCATCTCTTTCCTCTCAGCGCCCACTCCCCCAGAGTACCTTAAATTGTATGACATTAATCCCAAGAACGTACAGTCACAGACAAGTGTGAATCTCAGGTGGGCACTCAAAAGTCTATTTAGTCACATATTCTTTGAACTTTCCATAAATAATAACATTAGGGACTAATGTTTCTTTGACATTCATTAAAGTCACTTTATGATCACATGTATCTGCCAGTATACCACCTGCCATGATACATATGATTTAAAAAAAAAAAAAAAAAAAATCATTGAAGGGAACATCTTCAACACACATGACCCTAGAGATGAGAGGAGTTCAGCAAGGAAGAGGCTTACTTTTTTTCAGCTTTGGCAAACAAGAATGACCCTACTTCCCTCTTTCTAAAAGAGGATCAGCCAACCGCTAACAAAGACCTTATCTATTATGAACCTCCCTGCCTTTGTAAGGTGGAGAAAGAGGTGTATTTTTGTCCTTAGCCTTCTTCCTTCATCAGCCATCCTGCCCTGAGCCGCATGAACAGAAGTCAGATCTCCCCATTACCGGGCGCAGGGCTGTGATGTGTCGGGCACCACACTCTAGGACGCCAAGCCGGGCAACCAGGGGCCCGCATTACTCGTCTGCGCCCATGAGGAGCTAAAGGCAGGCCCCGGAGCGCGGCCGGCAGCCCCAGAGGAGAGGCAGCCGCTGCAGGAGACCTGCGTGCCTGGGGAAGCGAGCAGGCCTCCCCCCGCGGAGCTGCCGGGAAGGCCGCCGCCGAGCTGCCCGAGCAGGCGGGGGAGGCCGCGGGGTCACCGCCCGCGCCCAGGCCGCCCCCCCGGCGCCCGGGGGCAACGCAGCCACCTCTCCCCCCGGTTCACCCACTGCCTCTAAGCCAGGAGCCGCCGCCACCCCCTCCCGGGCCCCC
>VWYH01000586.1:302530-454382 GCA_013399365.1 Pampusana beccarii
CCCCCCTCCCCGCGCCGGGCCAGGCCGGGCCGGCTCCAGCCCAACCCCCTCCTCGCCGGCGGGTCTCACTTACCCCCAGAAGCCGCAGGGGCAGCGCGGTGGCAGGCTGGGCGCCTTGCTGCGCTCGCTGCCGGCGTCTCCCATGGCGGGGCCGGTGCGCGGGGCGGCGGCAGCGGCGGGCGGGGGGGCGCGGGGCTCCTAGCCGGGATTCCAGGCCGGTCAGCTGGAGCCGGGCGCGACCACTGGGGAGGCGGTGAAGGGGAAGGTGCGGGAGGGGGACGGCCGCGCCCTACAGGCCGGGCCCGCAGGGGAGCAGGGACGCGGCGCGCAGGTCTCTGCGGCGGCGACCGCTCCCGCCCGCCGGTTCCTTTGACGACCTCGCTATCGCAGCGGGGCGCGCCCGCCCTCCCCCGCCGCTCGGCCCCTGACTCAACAATGCGTCCCCCCCGCTCCGGCGGCGTGCCTCCCCCTGTCCTAAGCGGGATGGTTTCGCCAATCCACTGGATTAGCGGGGAGTGGTATATACCATAGCCCATCCCCGGGGGAAGTTGGGTTAGATCGGGGGCGGGAACTAGGAGAGATGCAAATTTGGAAGGCACCCACAAACTCGAGAAGGCAATTAATTTCTCTGTGAGAAGGCTTAAGGAGGCTGAGGGCTGCAGAACTACTCGGAACTGCCGCCCTCTTTGGCTCTACCTACATGTTAGGCACATAGTGGTACGGCCAGGGGAGACCTGCGGGGTGGGGGGGGGGGGGGTGTGCCAGTGCTGGCCGCGCATGCGCGGAAGGTCTTCGACACGGAAGTTAGTCGGTGGCGAGCGGGTCCCCGGGGGCAGGCTCCGCGCAGCCCTCGGTGGGGGGACGGGCGGGTCCGCACCCCCCAACTTCCCGGGGCAAGACTTGTCCGAGCCGCCGCGGCCCGGGCCTAGGGTTTAGACCAGGAGCTGCCAGCCCGGTGTGTCGGGAGGTGGGCGGCCTGTGCGCACTCCGGGTCCCTCACTGGCGGGGGGGGCGAAGGGGAGCGGACTGGGCCTTGTTCCCTGTGGACCCCGTTTTCCGTGCCAGGCGTGCCCGCTGCGAGCTGGGAGGGGAGGCGTGGAGGCTGGGGAGGGCTCAGAGGGTGACGCTCCATCTTGTTCCTCCTTATTCTATAGGTGTTTGTCCTCAGGTTACCTCGAAATAAAATCGGTCAGGTGTCTGAATTACGTGGGGGTTCTTTGCCTGGGGTAAACGACACTCCGTGCCTGAGGACACCGAGCTGAGGGCGGGGAGAAGGCGATCACCTTGGCCCTGGTGTTCTGGCCCCAGAGAAGGGGCCTTGCCAGAGGTCAGGTGCGGCAAGCAGGGACCGTACAGCGGGCACCGTGCACTGGCGATTACCGGCTGTGCCCTTTGAGGGACGGGAAAGGAGAGGGGAGTTCCCAGCATCTGGACTTGAGGGCTGAGTGATGGGGATTGCACTTCAGTTATGGGTTTAGCAAACGCCCTTGAGCAAGTTGCAGTCTTGCACTTACTGTACTTTGGTTTTATCTGTGAAGTGAAAATATTGCTGACCTCCTGCTACAAGTCGCATTTTGATCTGAGTGGAAAATGCTATGTGGAAAAATACTGGTGTGGCAATAGTGGAAGTGGAATTTTGATGTATTCCTGAGGTGCTGTTACCCATCTCATACTTTCTGCTTTGCACTTAAAGCCAAGGTTATTTAACATTGAAAACAATAAACATCCCTAACAAAGTCCAGAGTATGTGTGGGTCTTTGTGAACAACTAATTAATCCTGCCAACAACCTTTTGACTTGAATATTAGCCTTAAGAATTTTGTATCAAATTGGTTCGTGACAGGAAAAAGTAGTAGCAAAATACACATGTACACATGCTTAAAACTTTTTATCAAAAAGCTGGAATTTAAGTAATGTAAACATTTATTTTGAAGAGGTTGGTTTGTGGCTGAGCTTACTAATAACGGTTGTTTTATCAAACCATTGAGGCTGGGGTTACCTGGCTCCCTCTTGATGAATCAAGCAGGCCATTAGTGCTTCAGGAGCTTAAACAGTCACTGCTCTTCCTCAGCGGTGACTTTGAATGCCAGAAGGTAAAAGTGTAAGACTGACATGGTATGGTGGATGAAGATGGGACATGTGTTGAGAGTTTCCATTGACAGGTTAACTGGTCCAGTTGCCAGCCCTCTTTAAAGTGTCTGTGACTGCACATCAGCCTGTGCACTGGAGCAGGAGAGCTTCCTCTTGGCACAGCCTGGCTGCTGAGGCAGCTCTGCCAAGTGCACCCAGAGAATGGAGAACTTGAACAAAATAGCTCCGGCCTCATTAACTCAGCCCTTTAAGCCAGTAAGTCAGCTGAAAATTAAAATTGTCTCTTATGTGCTGTCTACCTGCCCTACTATCGGAGGCTGTAAATTCTGCTCAGATAAGGAGCACGTCTTGCCTTTTTAAAGATTATTTGATTGTTTGTATGTCCTTATTTGCTATTGAAGTGAGCTCATGTTATGTTAGCTTTCAAGAATTACAAACCTCGTGGAGAAGCATTCTCTCTGCTCAGTGCTCGTGTCATTTCAAATAAACCTTACTTGATTTTGTGAAGTTATGTTGGGATAACGGCAAAATTCTAGTTTTATGAGTAATTCAGGTTTTTAAAAACCCTACAGTGCTGTCATAATTCACTCCAAAGTTAAATGTAGGAAAAACATGAGTTTAGGGATAATGTTATTACATGAAGCAAACAGATATTAAGCAATATGATGATGAAGACACCTGAACAACTATAAGTCTGCTACTACTAATGCCCTAAGGAGAAGTAATCTGCAAGAGAAAAAAATCTTTATGATTATAGTACAGTTGAATACTGTTGGACAGAGAAGAGGGAGTGTGTGTACTTTGATGCTGTTGTGACGTAAGTTTATAGTAATATATTTTGTCTTTTTTTTCAAAGTACGACTTTTGCAACACTCTTTAATAATTGCTGTATTTCCTACTTTGTTTAAACAACACAAAATTTAACATACTGATGTATCCACTCAGCGTTGCTTGCTGAAAATTTAGTGTGTTGATCTTAATCTATACCTGCTTTTCTAAAGCTTTTAATGTTTTGATTTGTGTCATGTTTCTTCTCATCACATCCATCCATTTGCAACCACCAGAAAGTGTCCTTTTGTAGTGCAATGTGGCAGCGAGGGGAAGTACCGCTGTGCGATGCTTCTTTGGAAGCTGGTAGGGAGAAAACTGGTCCAGCAGATCTAAAATTAATGCCGTCATGAACAGGGCATCGCGGCCTCCATTCAGTGTGTGGGCTCTTCATCCAACAGATCTGCTGTTGAGCCAGGCCTCTGACTCCTGGAGGAGTTTGGTACTGACTGACGTTTTCTCTAGATTTTTTTCATACAGAGGGTCCATGTCCTGGATGCTTTCTAAACTGATGTGAAGGCATGCAGAAGCAGGTGGATAAACAGCCCTTAGAAAGCATATGCAGTGTATTAATTGGGTAGGGCTGGGAATATTAATATGCAGAAAGTCCTCATGTGGTCCAGATCTAGCAGAGCGTGTTTCAGCTTTAGGAAGCAAATGTGTGTTGTAAGCATGCATTGAGGTGGGGAAAAAACTACTTAGTCGGAAAGTACCAAACAGTGATGTCAGAAGATGACTAGTGAGCAACCGTTTAACTACGTGACAACAGGAACAGCTGATGTAATTTTACTTCTGCATATCCAAATGCATGAAATGGATGGGGAAAGTGGTAATCCTTCTTAATGAGACTCTAGTGACACCATGACTCTTCTCCAGGCATCTTTTTGCAGGTAAATCAGAGAGAATGCAGAGAAGAACAACCAAAATACAGCCTGCAGACACTGAAATACTTTACAAATCTAATGTTTACTGTTTGGCTAGGAAGCTACTACATTTGTGGAGAGATCATAACCATACATTCATATTTAAAATTATCAACAAAAATTGAAGGTATTTGGTAGTCAGACACATGGAGTTTAGTAAAAGATGTAAAAGAAATGCCTCTAAGGGAAGAAATGCTTAGGACATACGGTGAAGCCTGATTTTTACCTCTCACTGAGGTGGGTCTGGCTTATTCTCAGCAGGGCCGTGTTACAGGATTAAATGAGATAACAGACCTCACAGGATCAGGAGGTGAAACTCCACCAGATTTAGAAGCAACAATTAAATACTGTTGTTCTCAAGTGCTCCCTTTTTTTTTCATATATGCTAGAAAAGGTTGTACCTGTATATAGTCAGAACATTTGGGGGTTGTTTATTTTAGTATAAACATGATTGCCCGATTGAGACATGTGCACAACCGTAAAGTGGAGCAGGTGGAGAATGTCACAAGTATTGTACATCTTCCTTCTCATCTTGAGATATAAATTACCATAAAATGATAAAAGTGACTCATGTGGTGCCAATCTGTTAGAGAGACTCTTGAACTGATTGTAATAATCACTACCTTTTATTCCTTTCCAGTAGGCAGATATTCTTAGTGAAATCTTCTCTTTTGGAAGATCATTCTTGTTAAACCCTGTATTGAGGCTGAAAAATAAAATGAGCATGTGGGAAAGGGCAGTGGAGAGGACATGTCTGAGCTATAGTCATAGCTAACAATAAAGGTGAACTATTAGGATGTTCCGCTAGATCCTGGGGCATAGGCTGCAGACCATGAAGACATTAACCTGCAGCAAGTCAGCAACACAGACGTGACCCTGAAAAGGGCGACTGAACGATCCCCAAGACTGGCTGAATCAGGACCAAGGCTGCCAGGTTTTTGAATTCCTGCTCTTCAATGAGTAGCTCATCTCATTTTCTACATTTGAAAAACAAACCTTGTTTTTTGTATGCACTTGGCATAGAAGGGTGTGATCCAGCTGAATGCCACAAGATTTGCTTATTCATTTAGTTTTAAGTTGGGTGTTGGTGCGAGCAGTCTGAAGAGAGAACTGCCTGCACCTTAGCCTCCAGCTTGGGCCTCAGAGAATCTGACTCTGGTTTTCTTTGCTGCTTGAAGGAAGTCTTCAGGTTAAAGAAGGCAAGCTGAGTTCATCTTGGCTCTCAACATTGGTTGTATTGACAAAGCAAAAAGAAAAAAAAATATCCACCCATGGATTATGAACTTATGAATCATGTAGATAAGAAGGTTTTAATAATTGTGATTTTTAAAACATAAAACATAAGTTTGAAAACTAAAGGACAAGTTTAAATAGTTACAGCACTGAATCTGGAGTCAGGACTTCGACATTCTTCTAGTTATTTTAAGCCTCTCTGTGCCTCAGTTTCTTTTTCTGAAATGGAAACAATCTTATGGGCAGTCTGATAAATGAATTTTTATTGGATGGCATTTTTAGCAAGGAGAACTTGCCGTTGTCATTATTGCTGTGACTAAAAGAGTGCCATTTCTATGCAGTTACTGGCTGGATGGAAGGTCCAAGGTAGAAGAGAAAACTCTTAACACAGCCAGTTGCAATTTGCATGGATATGGCTAACCCAGAGGCAATTATTATTAATAATTTATTTCACACATGTATGACTTCCCCTTCCTGCCCATTACGTAATCTAGAGCACTTTGAGAAAAGTACAAAGGCAAAAAATAGAGTGCAATTAAACAAACATTTTAGGATAGTCTAAAAATGTCAGTTATAAAGTTAAAATAAGAAAAAAAAAAATCAAAACATTACACATGATTTAATAAAAGGAGAGGACGCCTACAAAACGACAGTGGGTAGTGACCCCACACAGATGTGACAGTGGCTAATAGTGAAATCGCTCTCAGAAAAATAAACCTGCATGTGTTCTATATAAGCGGAGACTTTTATTATTATTATTATAAATCATGAGACTTATGAATGTGTAACGATGATCACATTGTGCCAGGCATTCCTGATGCTGGGTGGCAGACTCAGCAAAGACCGTTCTTAGCCTTTGAAAGCTCTCCTTAGCAAATTATCTCAAAGCGTTGTTACAATTCTACCAGGAGGAAAGCAACCTTGGAAAGTGAAACAAGCTGCCCAGGATCACAGAAGGCGGCACCGGCAGATCTAGTAATAGCGTTTGCATTGCTCAACTCCCAGTATAGCGACCAGTGCGGAGTCTGTGCCCTCTTGCAGAGCTCACGCTTTGAGTGCTTCTTTAGTAACCCCCAAGACCTGCCCCCTCTGCCCCAGGGTCCAGCTGCACTTAACAGTGGTATCCCAAATCATCTTTGCTGCAACTACTCGGTTTCAAAATTAAATGAATAAGCATAAATAAAACTATATATATCCTTCCATTTGAAAAAGGAGCCTAGGCCAAAAGACTATGGTTAAATTAAAGGTAGGTCAGTGATATTTATATATTTCCTCTGTTTTCTTTACCTGGCTTTTCTTTATCATTTTCATAATGCCTAGTGCAAAGGGACCTTCTCTGCACCTACGTCTTCTGGGTCTTACTTCAACGCATATAAACAAGCATAGTAAAACTCTCATCTTATATAGATATAAACCAGTCCAGCCTTCGTTAGACAAGAAGGTGCCTGCCCCGGCAATCTCTTTGAATATAAGCTATTTCTGCTCTTTCCTCAGCTGTTATGAAGATGTCATACTGGGGACTCCGCTGCTGAACATATTTCCAGGCACCTCAATAGGTTTATCAATTCTGTGACTTCTGACCTGTTGTTTCTGAGCACAGCTGAGATGAGCAGTAATTCCCTCATAAATGCTCCACTGTCAGGGAGGCTTAATTGCTTGGCAGCATGAGAAAGTGTTCAGTAGTTCAATGACAAAAGGTCTTAAGAGAATGTGAAATGGGAGCCTTCAGTTCTCCCTTCCTGCCCCTGCCTGCTCCCCTCCATAATGTATTCAACATTTAGTTTTTTCAGGGCTGTGGCACCACCGTTAGCTGAGAAAACCCTGTTCTTGCCCTTTATGGTATCCATGTGATCACAGCAAGATCAGGAGCTAGAAGTCATAAGTGCAGCTCGGGTAATTTTGTAAACAGCAGCAGCACCAATTTCTTTTACAGCAAGTAAAAAAAGAAAAAGACATTGCCGCTGGAAATGAAGAGCATACAGAGCAGCTGTTTCAAATTTGTCTGACACTGTTATAAAACAAGTTTGAAGTGTTAACAGTTGTACCCATGGCACAGTTTCCCCTACTGTGTGCACACTGACGGCTTTGCTTTATGCCGTACGACTGAGCTGCCACATTTGTGCTCAGTTCCTTTGCCTTTCAGATCGACTCTTCTGAGAAGCGTTTCCCCAGCTGTTGGCTACAAATGGCTGGGCAGACTCAGGGTGGACTTGCAGGCTGGTGTGCAGGGACGCTGTGCAGTCAACCACAGCTGTCAGACCACACAGGAGCATCTGCTGGGCTGACCAGTGCTTGCTGTGGTCCTCAAACCTGCTGCCCTACCCCATTAAATCTGTGCTGCCTTTTGACCCCAGGCTGGGAGCCACCCCTCAAGCTTGCCAGAGAGCCACAATGTTTCCCACTCTGCCTGTTGCTTTGAGGTGGTGGCAGGATACAAGGAGGACAGGGTGAAGGAGGTGGTGGCCCTGAGCATCTGGGTCCTCCCCAGACCAGGGCAGCAGCCGCTGGCCTTGGACAAAGACTGAGAGGGAAGAAGAGAAGGCAAGTTGCTGAAGGGCTGCTGGGGAGTCCCATCCTGCCTCCTGCAGTAGCATATCCGTGGGGGCATGCTCTGCTCTCCTCTCCCTGGGCTGGAAACAGTGAGATCTGAAGGAGTCTTTCACCCTGAGGGGAGAGCTGCAACTCCAGTTTGGAGGAGCTGGGGTACATACTAGAGAGTGAAGATACGGTGCTCTTTGAAGGTAAAGAGAATTCTGAGGTTTTGAATTTTCCTTAAAAACACAGCAGGGGAATCTCTCTATCTCCCTCTGTCAAGCTGCTAAGCATTTCACTTTACCAGGCTACTGCAGAAGCCAGGATACTCCATTGTCTTCCAGGGTCGGGCAAGAAACTTGAGGAGAACCTAGAGAGCAAAGCAGCAGATAAGAAACCAGAGCAGCAAGCTGTGAAACAATGGTTTCCAGGGAACTGCAAGAATCAGAACCAGGAACCTGGAAGTGAAGCAGTGGTTAAGGAGAAGCTTTTGACAAGATAACAGCTGTGAGGAGAAACTTTGGCTCAGTCTCAAGACAAAGAAATTGAGTTGCACAACAACATTGTAGTTGTAGACAAGACAGAAAGTAGAGAGAAGACCAGATGAGAGAGAAGCTGCAGCACCTGAGCTGCATGACCACAGTGTGAGCAGCCGTGAGACTCCAGCTGCCGGTCCTTGTTATGCTCCTGCACAGCTCTGTTGATGCTACCACTGGTGCAGAAAAAGGGATGGAGTGTACAGTTGTGAGGCGGCTGCTGAGGGGGCTGATGTCCCCCTGCAGCACAAACAGCAGCCCTCCTTTTCCTTTCCGCAGCAGCAGGCATGGCAAGCCTTGTCTCGAAGTCTTTGGCACCCTCCATCCCACATTGCAAAGCATATAACACACACCCCAAGTATATAGATGGTCCCAGAGTCACAGCTGCTGCAAAAGGAAAGACTTCTTATGAGCAAGTGGGAGAGAAAGTGGCTGTGTTTGTGTGTGGGTAGGGGATGTAAAGGTCCTGGAGCAGGGAGGGGAGATGGAAAACAGACTCATTGCAGGTTCTTCACTTTCTGAAGGTGCACTCGCCCCTCCGGCTTCCCAAACCAACCTTTAATTTTAGCAGTGAGTCTGGCCTGTTTGAGCTACAAATGTGTGGATTTGCAGGACAAATGAGAATATGAGTCTGGCCAGAAGATCAATGTGAATACTTACACTCAGGTTTAGAGCTGAGTGCTGGCACAGGAATGAAACACCAGATGATCGCGTATGTCTTACCCCCCCTGTCCCATGTAGGAGAGAGAGAATGAGTCACTATTTGGGTTTGCAAATGGGTTTCAGGAGGATTATTCCATTTTACAGACTACTTTTCCACAGAGGGACAGGTTACAGGGTACATCTTGAAGGCTGCTGACAGGAAGAGACAGGAGAAGGTGGAACATGGGGACAGGTCAATGGTTAACAAGTCAAAAATATTTCAGTGAAATACCACAGGCAGAAACCATAGCAATAGAGAAAAGAGTAACAGGAGAACAGGAAAAGGGAAAGTATCAGCGAGCTCTTGGGAAGCCATACAAAAACTGAGAAACTTCTGAGCAGGGATCCTTAAGCCCTTACTGTCACAATTAGCCTCCTGAAGCTGCTCAGTGTTGCTGGCACTGTCACTTGTGTTGCTTGCTGAGTTTACTCATTCCTGTATTAGCCCCCCAGCAGTGGTTGACAGGGATATGAGAAGTTTAAGGAGGCCAAGGGAAAATCTAGCACAATGGCTTTTTCTGTAATAGCATGTATTTCCAAAGTGATATGACAATTTCACTTTAACACCTCAAAACGGGATCTGGGACAAACTGCTTTGTTTTCCTATTCTATTATTCGTAGTCAAGGCTGGATTAAGACCGTGTCAGTGCAGGCTAATTTCTAATCAGTTCTCCAGGGAAAAAAAGCTTTCTGCTTTCCTGGTTTCAAAGAAAATCTTGGAAAATCCTACCCAGGAATTTCTACCAGCTTTCGAAGGCAATTTATAAAAAACGTATCTGAGGTGTGAGCTGACTGCTTGTTAGTGAACTACTGTTGTTACCTGCAATTACTAGGAGAGTGTCCTTAACATGAGCTCATTCATGTGTGTGCTCTGGAGGTGACACAAGTTCTTCAGACAGCACGATTAGGAGTAGGTGTCATTCGCCAGTACTCATTCTCAGTGGTGGCTCCTTGCATTTCTGGGATGGGCACATCAGCTGCCTAGAGAGGGAGATAGCTGCTCTCATACCCAGTGTCTTTCACCTGGCCCTTGGCTGCACCTACAGAAGGTGCTACAGCAACCAGGCAAAGGACCCTGCACTGTATATACTGCAAGCTGAGTAGCACTTTTTAAAGAAAAGCAGACTACACTGCTCCAGTTTGAGAAGTTAAATGCCAAAGCCCAAGCACCTGGGAGCAGGCAGTGTATATATGCTGAGCTAGCACTTATGCACATATCTGGCGCATTGAAGGCACAGCCATGCTGCCTGCAAAGCCTGCTGGATGCTGCTCATATTTGCTGCAGCACAGTGCACCTGAACATCACCTGTGAGAAGATCGGGAGAGTTCTCCAGCAAGGGGTTCAAAGCCTTGTTAGTTTGCACACATGCATGGGCAGCCAGCAGAGGCACCCATCTGCACTGTGGCTGGGCCAAAGTGTCAAAGGGGTGACCTGTGTCCTCATGATCAACATCCCAGGGTGGCCACTGTGATGCAGGCATGTGATACTGCACACAGTTGTCAACAGCAGAAGAAGACATTACCCTTTTTTTTTATATACTTATAAAATAATTTGGTGTTTCATTACAAGCTTTGGATACAACTTCCTTATTCTTACTTCTTTCTCCAGTGTGTATGTACAGATCTACTGTCCAATCTGACCGACTTACGTAGGCTAACAAAGTTTTAAAATAACAAATGTGATACTGAAAATCTTACAGCTGCCAGTAAGCAGTATGCGTAGCCAAAAATGAAGCAGAAAAGTGCATCTGTTGTGAATGGACCCGTGACAGCAACTGGTGTTTCACTGGTGCTACAGGATGCCTGGTCTGCTCCTATGGTGGCAGAGGGTGACAGCGCAGTGAACAAGGACTTTTGGGTGTTTGAGCAGAATTCACCACCAGTATCACTCACTCTCAGGCACTTCACAGGATGTGCTTGGTTGCTACAGTGAGAGGTGGTAGCGTCCCAAGTGCTGTAGCTGGGGTTTTCACTTGATGGTCATTTAAATGATGAGCCACTCGAGCTCCTGCTTGCCGCTCTTTGTCCTGTTCCCTCTATTCACACATATACTGTGTACCTCCCTGTCCTCGCTCCCCCTGCTCCTCTCTCCATGTCCCTCTCACCCTCCTGGTACTCAGGCACATGTACAAAGCCACTGAACTTTCCTTGTACCTCATTCCCTCTGAGTTAGTTTGCATCCCTCTTCCTGCGTCACAAATGTCTTGCTGAAAGGTCAGAATGGCTGCCTTAGCTGGCCCAAGGTGGCAAGTCCTATCAAAACAATGAAAAGGCATGTTATTTTTTGTGCAGAGAAAGAGAATCCTATTTTAAGTCCTACAGCATGGCATAGCCACAAGTTAGTATTTCTGCTTACTGGGCATGCCTACATTTAATTGTTTAGCCTGTTCAAAATATATTAGTAGCCTGGTTACCAGCATCAGCCACACCTATGCTATTGTAATTACTTAAAATAGTTTAATTAAACGAATCTGGCAAAAAAAAAAAAAAAAGGCAAGGGGAGTAGCTTGAAATGTTAAGGTAATCAGATATAAGGCCCATTGCCACAGCTGTTCTACTGCTTTTCCAGCCTAGGGAAACCCTGAAAAGATGGCATTTTCTTGTAGACCCCTAAACAGTATAACTTTCCTTGGGCTTTTGTAAGAAGTCCATCTACTTATTCAGAGGGGAGATTTCAGCACCTGTTGACTGAAAATCATATGAATGAATAGGGAGAGCTAACTGGCAGCTGTTGGACATTTATCCTGCTTATGAATATCACAGCTTGCAGCAAGTCTCTGCTCTGTAAAAAAGAATGGGAAGCATCCAGTCAGGAATAAGGAATAACTGTGGTGAACATCCAAGTGGTGCTGAACTGAGATACCAGCAGGTGGTTAAAAAATTATTTCTTCTCGAGGTTTCTGCATTATTCCCAAACAGCAGGCTGTGAACAAATAACCTCTGAAGACTAGTATTCCTGTCAACAGTTTCTTTTAGTATAGCCCTGGGACTTACAGCCCTTCAGGGCCTGTGCGGGACAACGTTACACCACTAGTATTGGTACATCTGTCTAGCAGTGCACTGACCTGCTAAAAAGACATTTACTCACATAGACCACAGATCTCTGTTTCCTTCTCCATGCTAACAAATGCAGGGATAGCGATCTACATAGCTACAGATCCAGCCCTGCTGCTGCATCTATTCTGAGCCTATTCCCCAGGGGATCTTTAAAACACAATTATCTCCAGCTCCATTTAATCACACAATCTGTCCCAAGGTCTGTTCCTGCTTTTTTGGTCCTCCTATTGCCAAGGTCTCTCCCAAGGACTCTTGTTCTGTCTTCTCTTTGATCCCATATCAACACTTGACTCTGTGCCTTGTCAGTCACCTTGCTGTGGGACAAACTCATGGCCACTCTTGCTGCTGCCGTACTTTGCCTTGTAAAGCAGATAGTGAGATGGTCTAATTGCATTTAATCTGCCCCGATGCAGGACATCCATCTGCCTGAGCTTTTCATTTGCCAGACCCCTGTGGCTGTTTTCATGCAGGTGTCAGTGTGCCTCCCCAAACCATGTTCTCTGCCCTTCTCTCACCAGTGAGCACCCAGGGCTGAGCACTCAGCCCAGCGAGCAGCCCATTCAGGTCCTATCTTTTCAGGCTGTTGGAGAGAGCTCAGCAGTGAAGAAATTGAGCATGTTGTGTTGTTTTTGGTTTCAGCTTTGCTAGAAACAAGTGGGTGGCTTCTACTGAGCTGAAGGAAAAGGAGGGCTTAGGAGATGCGGTGGCATTGAAGGACTACTAACATTAAATTCCTCTCTTATTGTGGTTTAAACCCAGCTGGCAGCTAAGCACCACGTGGCTGCTTGCTCACTCCACCCAGTGGGCTGGGGAGAGAATCATAAGGGTGAAAGTGAGAAAACTCGTGGGGTGAGAGAAAGACAGTTTAATAAGTAAAGCAAAAGCCGCACGCACAATCAAAGCAGAACAGGGGATTCATTCACTACTTCCCATGGGCAGGCAGGTGTTCAGCCATCTCCAGGAAAGCCGGGCTCTGTCTCACGTAACCGTTACTCGGGAAGACAAACGCCATCACTCCGAACGCTCTCCCTTCTCTTGCCCTCCCGTGTCGTGCAAACCCTGGATAAAACCTAAGAAGCTCAGCTCTTTCCCAGGAATCTGTGAGCATCCGTTCTTCTCCCTCATGCTACAAGGTGCTGAATCTGCTTCTTAGTCCCCCAACAAACCTCCTGCCTGGGCAGCAGCATCTCTCAGGAAGGGCCACTCGATTTGACATGTGAGTCCTATAAAATACATTTGAGTTTTCTTTGTCCCTTCTGCTGTCTGATCCTTTTGGCTGTCCATGACCCATTCTAGACTGATTTCCTCCTTTACCAACTACCAGCATCAGCTTATTCTTGATGGGTATTTGCCCCAGCTTTGGATGCGATGACAGAAAAAATAGCATGCAGCTTTTTAACTGACTGTTTCCTGGCTTGTGCAGGCTGATGTATGAGCCAAAGGAGGCTCTGCCATGCAGTGTGCCTCATGTTTTGTGCTGTGCTTCTGTGGTGCTTAGCCGTTTAGAATAACACATCTCTTCATCAGTTTACCATCTGAATGCTAGAAGGAACTAGCACGAATACTTTATATTTTGGGTCTGTTTAACCAAAAGAAGTACCTTTTTCATTGGATAGCACTGGCAGTGGTCCTATATTTATTAAAGTGACAGAACTGGGCCTGTGATATCTGCTATCTGATTTACCCAGCTGGTTTCTTCTGACACCAAAGAACTGTAGGAGAGCCCAAAGGCGTCGGTTCAGCATTTTGGTTTCCAGAGTCAGACGCTCTGTTCATAAGTGAAAATAAGTCATGCTGTGAATTTGTGGATTAGGTGCAGGGCACTAACTGATTCCTAGCCAGGAAGAGCTCAGTCAGAGCTATATCTCTCCTTACACCTTCAAAACTCACTTAAAAAACAACAATTGTAAACGGGTTTCTTAAGAGGCAGAAAGAGAGAATGACCTTGAGGAAGGGTGGAGTTCATATGTTGGATAAGAAAAGTTTGGATCCCCAGACCAGTTTTTTTCCGCTGCTTGAGTTTGGTCATAAACTTTCAGAGAAAAGCTCTTTGAAAAGCTTTTTTTTTTTTTTTTTTGGGGCATACTTCTTTCTCAGTCATACGCTTTCTTTCTAACAGCTTATTTTCCATGTCACCTTTTGCCTGGCAGCAAAATGTCTGAGAATGGTTTTAAAATCAAGGAGGACAATCTTACAGCAGAGAAATAAAAATGCCTTATTTCAAAGTTCAGTTTTGGTTAATATCTATAAGCTGCAGTTACTTATGCTGTCTGAATCAAAATAATTTATTACCATAATAAAAAAATATTTACGAGTTTCAAATGGGAACTTGTAGCTTGATGCACTGGTTGATGCTCACAGATTTATTAGACATGTGGTAAGTAACTAGAGAATAAGAAGACAGCTGTAATCACTTGAAGATGCACTAAAATTTTAAAGATACGGAACCAAGAAGTATATATTGGTTGTCATGTTCATAAAGCATGTGCTCTATTTCCTATTGGAAAGTGAGACCTGTCTTGAACTTTGCAGCCACAGTTCAGAAGCAGCTTTCATCAGCTTGTGTGGATAGCTAAGAAATAGGTTTCCTATTCCATTGACCGGAGGTAAATCTCATACCAGAATCTGTTAAACCCTGTTCATAAATGTTCCAAACATTTCAGCATCTCCTTGTATTCTTGTTTTGTGTGGTCTGCAAGATGTTTCCAGCTTGTTTCATTTATTGCTGAAAGACTGCACAGTTCAGGGAACACAAGGTTTGCTTCTTCTACTTCATTGGCCTTAAAAGCATGAAAACCTGTCGATGAAAGGAAATGACACCTGCTTTATATCAGTTAAAGGCTACAATTATTAATGTTATAGTATCCTTAATAGTGCATATATAGCCATTCTTAGGATTAGGACAAAAGTGAAAGAGAAGTCATGCGTGTGACACATTTGTCGCTTGGAGTTTCAGAATGCTTCATTGTCTAAGGGGTAGATGAGGAATCTGAGGACCAGGGCTCCTGGATTTCTGCTATTATCACTACTATGAATTCATTTGCACAGATCATTTGATCTTTATGTGTCCTGGTTTGCAATAGCTGTAATGCTTTTGCTACCAGGGAGGCGTAAACCATTAATAGTTGTCGAATGCTTTGAGACCATTGTACAGAAGGTACTGCATGAAAGTTTAAAATTACATACAGCTAGCCTGCCTTCAGAGTTCCTGTTGCTTTCCTGGATGACTTATTTTAATTACAGTGGGTTAAGCAGCTGTAAACATTCAATTGTTTCATGTTGAACAAAGGTTTTCATTCCTGGGTTCCCATCCAGGTGTGTGATTGTAAGTTGATCAATGCTGTCTCTGCTGATTGTCCCTTGGTTTCTCCCCGCAACCCGTTCCAGCAGTGATGAATTCACCTCTTGAAATTAATAATGTCAAGCTTGTCAATATTTTAAAACCCAAACTTAATTTTGCTCTCTGGAGCCTTGCCTTTGGCTTGTGAAAGCAGAAGCTTTAAACTCTATTATTTGGGAAGTCTACCGGGATGCCTTGGTGTGGCAGGTGCTATATAAGTTTAGTGCTGCATCGCTATTAAAGTCCATTAAGAAGGATCTTTCTGAGGCTGTCAGCACACTGCAGATTAAAACCAGAAAAATAAAGCCACACTCAACAAATGCTGCTGTAATGGTTCAGATAGCTGCAGAGGGAGGACTCATCTTTGGCTTGTGATCAGTTTACTTCTGGGTTCAGTGGAAAGGTTGTTTGGCTCCGTGTATAAGTTCTGAAAAAAAAAAAAAAATCGATGTGGAGAAGCTTGGATGAGAGCCAGAAGAAAAGCTGTACTGAATCCAGAATATAGAAATCCTTCACAATTTCTATATTCTGCTCCATACAATCTCTTTATATTCTAGCAAGAAATAAGCTTTACTGTCACGACTCCTGTACCAATGCAGGGTTGTATAGGATGTGAACAAATTGTCACATTTTATTTGGTCGTTTAAAAACAGATATCAAACCCACTCTACCAAGATACTGTTAAAAAGTCAAGGTGGGTAAAAGGTGAGAGGAGGAGCCATCAAACACCCGCAGAAGGGCTGGAAACAAAACACAGGGTTAAGCAATCAGTTTCTAAGTGAGGTGTAAGAGGATCTGACACTGCCACAGAGTGTCCTCACACCTAGAGGAGATGGAGCAATGACAGAGGCAACCCATGGGAGCAGGCCATGGTGGTGGGCCCGTTCCCACACTGGCAGGCACAGGGCAGTGCCTCCAGAAGGGGTGATGGAGGCCATCCAGGCACCTCGCTGGGTTTTGCTTGAGCTGTAACACCTCAGTAAGGGAACTGGGGTTCCCCAAGGGACAGCGCAGCAGATTCTCTCAGTCAAGGTATCAAAAGGTGATCAAATATGCAAATAATGTCAATCTACCCAGTGTATGGGGTGAACCAGTCTGCAGTCATGGTAGTGGCCTTGTTTAAGTCAATGGCACAATCTTCTTGCCCTCCTCTGGTTTCCTGTTTTGATGAGGGTGCTCTCAGATACAAGTGGCAGAAATTGCAAAATGACGTGAATACGGTATTAAGATGGGGAAGACCTGGAAACACTGAAAGTTGTATGTCAGAGAGAAAGTCCCTGACTGGCATTTGGAAAATGTGGGTGGTAGAAAGAAGGAAAAATAGATGCTCCTATTCACCCTCCCAAAATACAAGGACAAGGGGACGTTCAATGGATATAAAAGGCAGGAGATATAAAACTGTTAAAAGGCAATACATTTCATACAATGCCTAATTAGCTCATTCCCATAAGATAACATTAAGCCTAAGAGATTAGTAGGGTTTTAAAAAAGGATTAGACATTCATATGGGTAACGTAATTGGGGATGTTCTCATTAAATAGAATGCATATTTTCTTTTGTTATGAAAGGATATAAACCCTCTTGCTTCAGGGCCCAGGCTAGTTTTTAATTGATAAAAATTGAAAAGAAACTTCCTCTCTTGGCAGGTCATTCTCTGTGTGTCTCTTGCTAGGTTCCCTGTAGTTAATCTGAAGCATTTCACCAGGCACTATCACAGCGGGATTATTAAACCATATGGTCCATTTGTTTGGTATGGCATGGCAATTCCATTTCTTCATAATCAGTCGTCTCACTGTGACAGATCACAAAAATCACAGCCGTCTGAAGCAGAATCCCTTTTTTTCTCCTACTAGCGCCATAAAGGGGTTGACCTGGAGTACCCACCTATTATGCACTGCCAGATTGACACTAACAAATCTCATCTGTCCTAACAGTGACACCTTCAAACTCTGCTTCAGGGCTTACACAAGATGAGTTAGAGAGGTGACAGAACACCAAAAACCCTACAACTTTAGCGAGCATGTCCTTTTCCTGCACATGTGATTGTGTCATGGATTCTGCAGGATGTCAGGTAAAGATTCAGGTAAAGATGAAACAATCATAATCAGAAGGAAAAAATGCTTTAAACCTCTTCCTTTTACTTCCAGGCAAGATAGGAAAGACTGGTAGTAGCCTAGCCTTCCCATTTAAAAGCATCAGAAGGCTTTATCTAATCTGGCTAGAATTCAATTGGCTTGCATTTTGATTACTGAAACACCCTTTGGTCTTGCCAAGTGTAATGTCAGTCTGCACACATCCCTGCAAAATACTGCTGTAAAGATCATCCTCCTAACCCATCAGCTTGAGGATTTTACACTTTCTTTGCCTCTCTCTGCTACATTCTTCATCTTTACTCCATCAAACACAAACTATTTATCTTTTCTGTCAAGGCCCTTACCACCCTGCCAAGGAGCTCTCCTTTGCTATGACAGTGTCATTTCCCTTCTCATCATTCTGTCAGTCTCTATTTCTCACTTGTTAACATTTTTGTAGAAACACTTCTGTGCTTTTTTCCTTGCTGTTATTGGGAGGAATCTTGGTAAAGAACAGTGAAAGACCCTCATTATCTTTCCAAATCTCGGTTGAAAACCCTCCTTTGCTATGCTGCCTATGAACAGGTTGACAGCGGTTTGGCCGCTCCCCATTGTACTGACAAACAAGAGTCCATTCATCCTGTCCAGTGCCCTCTCTGCACAGATGTCATGGTTTAACCCCAGGCAGCAATATAACCATGAGAGCCACTCACTCACTCCCCTCCCACCCCTGAACAGGAGAGAGGATCAAAAGGGGAGGGAGAAACTTGGGTTGAGAAAACCACAGTTTAATAAAATAACAAAACAACACTAATATACTACTACTAATATATATGAAATAGATAATAGAATATAAAATAAAAGAAACTCAATGCAATTCCTCACGAACTCAATCTGCACCGAGCGACCAAGCCCAGGCAGCAGCACCCTGGTCCTGAACAGCCAGTCCCAGAGAGAGGAGAGAGAAAAAGGCAGAAAAGGCCCAGAGGCCTCTGCAAATGGCAGGATGGCAAAGGCCGAACTAAAGAAACTCCTGAACAGCACTCCCAAACAGGTCTCCATCCTGGCTCTGAAAAAGAACTAGCCAGAAGATCCTGACTCTACTGGAATAAGAACCATGACACTAATGTCATGGAATATTCTTGTTGATCAGTCTGGATGTCAGACGAGGTCTGCCTGATTTATGCCCTCCTTGTAGCTGCCTCACACCTGTGGGCGGAGTGCTCAGAATGTCCTTTGCTCTTAGACCAGAGGAATTAAAAACATTAACTCTATCGTGAGGTGTTACCTTCTTGTTCTCAAACTGAATCCAAATAATGACCGTGCTAACTACGAAAAAGAAAGGTTTCTAACTGCATGAAGAAAATTAACTCATTTTCAGTCAAACCAGCACACCAGGTACAACCACTGCCTTTCAGATACTGACATCTGGAAGGTAAGGATGCTCTTCTGGTTCTGCAAAGTGTCTTTACAACAGCTTCTCCATCGTGGTCTAGGATTTCTAAGGGCCGCTGCCAAACAAACATTGATATTCCTCATTCTTTTTTTATCAAGGTTCACTTGAGCAGTTTACCTGTATCCTGACGCTTTTGCGCTAGTGAAACACCCAAGTTAGCAACCGCTTTCTGTAAGAGTTACACATGGAAAGTCATCATGCTCTGCAGGTAGAGGTCTCTTCCGAAGATGCATGCAGTGAAAAGTGGGCTCCAGAGCAGAAGTGTTCAGTTTAGCTTTGTTCTTGGTGATGTTGCTTTTCCCTCATCTGCTAATGGTCTGCAAATCCTCCTGTTGAAGGGGGCATCTTTTGTGTACTACATGCTGCCATTATTTGTAAAGCACTTATGTTGAATGTGCTTAAAGTCAGTTCTGCAGGACAGTTTCAATCAAATCGTGCTCAATTTATTCCAGCTGAATAACTCTGAAATGTAAATAAAATTAAATTAATGGTGTTGTATTTGTATCCTGTTACAAATGTAATAAGCTTGAAGTAATGCTGACTGTAAAATCAGATGAAGACTGTAGAGTAAAAATCAACCTCTAGAAAACAGCACAAAATTTGATATCTGGCTTGCAAGAGCAGTCAGGGGTACATTTAATCCAGAAGGTCTTTTAAATCATATTTGCTCATACTGTTTCTCTGCTTCATTCTAGTAAAAGGCAAGAATAATTCGGTCTCCTGTAGTGGTTATGTTGGTTTAACAAACATGCAGAATGCTCTGTATCTGTTCCTAGCTCACTGTTTTGGGACTTGCAATGATATTGTTATTAATAATGATCTTACACTTATAGGACACCTTTAGTCCCAGAGCACATTACAAATTAGAGTCGAGGCCCAAAGTGCTTACTTAGCACTGTCAAAATATATGCGAGTTCTTCCAATTATTTAGTAAGAGATTCCAGATTTGGTCCTAGAAATTGTAAATATTGATATATACATGGCAGAATATCTTATCTATTGAATACCTCCCCAGGAAATTTACTGCCCAGAAGGTTTAGGATTCCTGCCAGTTACATATTTGGATCATTCCTGGTGCAAACATTACCCAAAAACACTGGGGAAGGCCCAGCTTTCACCAAGAGTGCTCAAAAACATATGGCAGCATACTAACTAGGCAGAGCCTCGGGATGTGAAGGTCTTATCTAGAGCATTAGAGATGGGAAGATACGTGGAGGGCAGTTAAGCATCTAGGGACAGATAGCTGAACTGGCCCCACTGGGACCCAAGCCCCTGGCTCTGGGCAGCCCAGCGAGTAGTTAGGAGCCCGTTCAATCTCTCACATACTTGCTCTGCATATTTTACAGGAACATCAAGGACTTCAGAGTGTACAGGCAGATGATTCTACAGACTCAGGGAAAGCACGGAAAAGTATCTGGGACAACAGAGGCAGAATGAAGGGGGATAGCGCGGCTGATCTGATAAATATTCGTTCATCCCATTGCAGGGAATGCAAGTTGCACTGGGGAGGCCTGATCAACCCCTCAGAGCCTTTATCTACCCCTACTAATTTGTTTATAAAGGCCCTAAGGCGTAGTGCAGTGGAGGTGTTCCCACAGTAAACAATACTCCAAACGTCAGTGGATCTCAGGTCTTCACCAGTTATGGCAATAGCCACCCCTATGTCTGAATCAAATTCTCTTTGGTGAGGTAATCGATATCAGGTTACCACAAAGTGAGGTTGCCAGCGGACAAGAAACACTTCTGAATTGTTAACATTCAGATTAAGGACATCTGGTTTCCAAGACCTTTGTGACCTTGAAGTGCTCAGACAGCCTCCTCTGAAAGTCCTGTCAGATCAGCTATGAATCCTGGCATTTGAAGTGATATGGAAAATATTAAATCAGGGTCAGTGTTGATACGTTTAAAAAAAATAGTGGGTTAATATTCCCTTGCCTAGAAAGCTTTCCAAGTTTATCCACACTGGCATAAAATTAACGAGGTTGCAGTCATACCTTTCTTTAATTTCTATTTCATACCTTTCATAACTGCCAAGCACAGTTACGTGACCTCAACAAGAGAAGGCAAAATCGGCACTGTGGTAATGGGGTACATCTGGGTGGAAGGTGCTGGGATGTTGCCAAGACTGCATTCAGTCCAAAGGGTACCAGCCCCAAACTGCTGAGTTAAGGTATCCTCTATATATCATCCAAGAACTATGGATATCTTTTAGTAATGTTTTATTTTTAATTAAAAAAAGAAAAAGAAAAAGAGGCCAGTGGGTTAAATAAATTCTTAAGAGGAAGGAACTCTAACATTTGTTCTGATCCTCCTTTCTTTTGTGTCTCTCGTATATGCTGCTCACATGCTTTCCTCAGTTATTCTCAGCCACATGACAAATGCTACCTAATGGCCAGCTTATTCTATTTGTGCTTTTGTACTACCCTCTTCTTACAAACCTGAAACACCTTGAATTCACACAGTGAACTACAGCAAGTCAGTGTTCACTTTTCACAGACTGGATTTCATTTAAAAAATGGCTTATGTGAAAATCTTTGGATGAACTACAGTGTATTAAGTTTTTTATGGACACGTATACTTTGAACTTTCCTGTCTGGCCTCTTGCTGATGTCCCATATGATATTGCTTCATGCCAGGTCTGATTCATCTGCTTACCTGTAGGCTCTCACTGGATCAAGGGTCAAGCTAATGGGATTCAGCTAACGGTGTGTGTGCCTAAAAGCAGACTGTGAATTTATACTCTCAAAATCTCATATACCATGTCATGCCTCACAGCCTCCCCGCCCAGCATACATGAGGGGTCATCCAGAAGTCATAGGTTGTCATATGCCCAGGGAAAGCAGGCCATTCAGATTTGTCCTAATCTTGGTCTCTATGATCTGGAGGTATAAGAATATACACTAGAATCTGTGAGTGGACATGGATCTGCTTAAAATGTAGCTCACAGCAGAAACAATGGAATGAAACTCTGGCAAAAATGGAGGGAATACCCCAAGGCTGTAAACAAGATCTCTGGCAATGTTACATGTACCTATTTCTTCTCCAAGGCTTTGGGTCTGATATTTGGTGCAGAAGGTGGTGTGCGGGCTGTGGACTGTGCTGGTGGCAAAGGGGAGACATGTCCTAACTTAGCCAGGGCTGTGAGGGTGGAAAACTCCTGTAAATCCAGGGTCTTTTCCCTGTGCAAAAAGCCAGGGCAGACCCAGACAGAGATGCTCCCTAAACACAGCACAGACTTGCTGCACCACTGCAGTAAGAGGGTTCTCAAGACAGTGGTAGCAGATTTTATGTTAAGGTGTATCCTGGGTTTATAGAGAGATGGAAGACAGAATGCATGCAAATGTGTTCTCAAGCCTTGTGGTTGATGTCATTTTAGGCCAACAAGAGTTAGGAAGTTTCTCCAATCTGTTTGGCTTGTAACTCCCATTTTGATGCTATGTTTGCTGAAACAGGAGCTTCTATACCAGGAAAGTTTTGTTTGGTGATGATTATTCCCCTAAAATTTGCGTAGTAATTGCACACCATCGCTTACTGACAATCCACATTCTCCCAGCCTTTTGCATTTTCATACTATCCAGGCCAATCACTACAGCACATGTCTCCACTTCAATCAAACTAATGACAGTGCAGCACTTTCAAGTAGATAAATGCTTAAGGGAGGCATCCAAGTCTACTGATACTTCACCTAGGGAGAGTTTGGACAATAAACAAGGCACTTAATTGTTTGATGGATACTGTCAGCTTTTAGCTCCTATGGCATTTTGTGAGGTACATGTCTTAAAACAAGTTGTATGGAAATGGAAGGAGATTAAATACCCCTTGGCTGGTCACAGTCACACTCTGGGCATCATCAGAGCTTAGGTCTAGTAAGGGTATTGCAGGGCCCTGCTTGGCATTGTGCTTTGAATGTGTCTCTTAGTGAAATAAGGGAGAACAGCAAGCCAAGGTAGTGCTGCAGCTTCTCACCAAGAGTGCAAGACAAAGCAGGTCCAGAAAAGTTGTTGGTGAAGCAATGCTACACCTGTGAGCGGACTGTTCTGCCTCATGAAGTGACCACATCTCCCTCGTACACCTTCTGCTTTTCAAATAGGTCCCTGCTCTGCCCTTCATGCAACCATGAACTCCTCCAGTGTAAGGACAGCCTGCCTCAACACACAAGCAGGGCTGACGGCATTCCTCCCACACTCTGCTCTTCCTCCAGCTCTTTACTCCATGGATTTTTCCTACTTAGCCTCCCAATGCATCTCATCCCTGCCACCTTTCCAACTTTTTAGGGCTCATTTGCGAAATGCAAGCAGTGTAGGAAGCATTTTGTTGTCACTAAGCTTTCCCCTGCCTGGGGAAGAGACTTGGGAATGGCATTCCAAAATCATAATTTTGGAAATGTTCTCATGGCTGCTACAGAGATCCCAGCTGACACAGCAATGACTTAATCCATTCCTCAGCCTGTCTCGTTGCAACATCACAGTCTCCAAGAAGTGGGAGAGCATCAGTTGCGAAGTGCCAGACTAACCTCCTAAATCAGAAAGAAGAGATCAAGTGTTTCACATCACCTTGATGGTATTGTGGAGGATGAACAAAGGAAAAAAAATGAGGAACAGAAAGAAGTTCTTTGAGCAGACTTTTTTACTTGAAGAGGTGGGGACAATAGAAATGAACAGCAGAAAATGACAAGTTATAACAGCAACAAATCAAAAAACCCACAGAAGGGGCTTCTGGCGTGGAGACAGTAACAGGGAGCTAGTGGAGAATGTGCCTGTGGCTCGTTCTTGCACAGTGTGTCAGCCCCAGCCAGTTGTGCTCTCGAGCCCAGAGGGACAAGCCCATATTGAGGACAGCAATACACTTGCCAAAACACAAGCCAGAAGCTCTTTCCTTCCTACTGCAAAAGCAAGGGCAACAAAAACAGCAGATGCCCTGTAACTCCCACACTTGCATTCAGGCAAGGACATAGGACAGAATTGCCACATCTATACCCAGCTGGGATCATTGCAGCCTTACTACATGTATCCAGCAGCTATTCCACTGCTTTATGTTGCATGTTTCATTGGTGGTATTTCACATATTCATCACTGTATGAGTCTGTGCCTTGATGATGGAAAATTTTGCCTGGATTTGTCTGATGGGAGGTTTTACTACTTGCATTATTTGATTTTCAGTAAAGGCTATTTTTGACAAAAATGTTAAAGTATCATAAGTTTATATGCTATCTCATAAACATCATAAAATGCCTTTTTGACAAATCTAATAAACATAACAAAATGCCCTTTCAATAAAATCACTGAAATCTTGCCAGGCTGCATAATAATGCTGCATTTCAGCATGGTTAGCACCTAGCTTTAAAGAAGGAATGCAAAACCACCCTCGCCTTTGAGCCATGATTTGTTAGTTTGCTGACCTTAACATGTTCAAAGACCCTGCACTTCGCCCTTCTACCAGCCAGTGAGGCTCAGGTCTAGGTTTAGCTATGGGGCAAAAATTGTAGTAGTTTCACATTTCACAGGAGCGGATATTGCTCAGTAGCCTTCAGCTTTATCATACCGTTGTCAGCCTTCCAAATAGATATTCTATATTCAGCCCACATTAACTCTTGGTAGAATGGAGCAGCTCTTACAGAAGTTCCCAGGAAAAGGTTTAATGAGCTGAGGAAGCTAATGGGCAGACTGTTTTCTTAGAAAAGAAAAAGTTGCATCACCTTTGCTGTCAAAGTGTTGTTGGTGTGAGAAGAGCTACGTTTCTCAGCGTGTGTGTGTTCCCTGACAACACCAGTAAGACCCCATATTAGGTAGTTACTAAATGGTATTAGCTGAAAGAGATGAACTTGCAGTGTAATGATGTAGTGACACCCATGGGCTCAGAGGTGTCCAGAATTACAGAGCACCCATTTTGCAAGAACTGCTGCAGCCTTGCAGTGCTGCAGGGGCACTGAGGAGAAAGCCGGGTGAGCAGACATGATGTGCCTGGAGTGGTTACACTGGCAAGGGTTGTGAGCAAAGAATAAGGTCTGAAAAAGAATCCCAGCAACTCTCCTTCCCAAACCAAAGCTATGTGGCTGAGGGGCACCAAGGTGGATTCCTTTCTCCCATTCTCAACATCAAGCACTTCATAAATAAAGGTGAATCATTGTCGGAGAAACCCACTTACTGGATTTAGCTAAAACCGTGGCAAAACTGTTAGATACGTTGACACTCTGCTCAGCGCTGCTGGTCTCCATGTGCAAACAAACCAAATGTGAGGAACACATGCAAGGAATAAACCCACTCCTGGAGAGGACCCAAGCTGGGCCACCTCTCTGCTCCTCTCCCTGCTCTCATCTCCACTGCGCAGCACCACAACCAAAATCCAGAGCAGCCACCTCGGGCTGCAGTACACAATCCCAAGTGAAGGCAGCTCTCTTGCTGCCATGCCTGACCCAGAGCAAGTTGCAGTGCCACGCTGCAGGGAAAGCTGCTAAAGGAGTGCTATACCGTGGGGAAAGCTGCCAGGAGCTTCTGCCAGATGGCTTCAGGAGAAAGAGCCTTTCAGTCACACATTTCCTTAGATACACTGCTTATACTCACACCATTCATGAGAGTCCATGAACGTGCACCTTTCCATGTTCATTTGCCTATTCTCTGGGAAGGGACAGCAAGACACCTATGCCTACTTCAGTTTCTGCTGCCTGCTTACAAGTCAGGCATCCTGTTTTCCCAATTCGCTATCATCCCATTCTCCCTTTTTTCCAAGAAATGGAGGAAGGTGACAGAGCAATGGGAAGGAAAGGAACGTTGCCAGAGAAATGATGCAGTGAGAGCACAGTCCAAAGGGGCATGGGTAGTGCTTGGGTGAGTGCTACCACATTTCTCAACTTGGTTCCTGTAAGCCACATGGCCTTAAGCTGGAGCATCTTCAGCAACTTCAGGATTTTCTTAGAGAAACAGAAGAAGACTATCACTCTGACACTGGTACAGAGGCAGGATCCTAGGGAAGCTGAGGGATGCCCTACCAACTCATCTGTGCAATGCAAGCATTTGCCTGGGCCCTGCCTTCCCTGGAGATGCTCTGGCCTGCATGACATGGTTAAGAGAGGCTTGGCACTGGCACCCAAGAGCCATGGGATGCCACTAGTAGCACTGTGCTGTTCATTGCAAGGAAGTGTTTTTATTTCCGGTTTCTTCAGCTGACCTGATGAACTTGGTGTAGCAAATCAATGGTAAGAAGAGTGTCACCCCTGAGCGTGCTGAGCTGTGCACTTCCCTAATTAAGCCAGTGACTCCTCCAACTGTGTTTTCCCTAAGTATTGTCTTCTCAGTGTTAGCCTCTTTCCACAAATACTTGCAGAATGGTCATAGAAATAATTTGAAGTTATCTCTTGCTCTGACAGATGAACTGCCGAGTGTGAAATGTCTCTCCACTGGTGGTATTTATTAAGATCCTTCTGGAAATTACATGCATCTTCCAGCGGGCTCTAGGTTGGCAGCTGATAGCTGAACATAAATAGGAACTCCTGCTTGCAGAGCAAGAGATAAACAGCAGGAAACAGCAAAGTACATCTCTGTCCCGTGAGTGAAGTGACACTCTTCAGCGTTCTTTTCTGCCTTCTCCAATTTCATGGAATGTGTTTAATTACTTTATATTATAAATGAGAATGAAATTAGACAAATGTGCTCAGAAAAACTTCCCTTCATTGCACAGATATATTAACTTTATGATGTCACAAATGTCAGAATAAAACATTTATATTATTTTCTTTATTGGCTGAAATTTGTCTGTGGTTGTAAATCCACAGAATTCAATTAGATTATACCAGATAGCAATTTGATCTTGTTTGTCTAAGTTCTGAGGTGAAAAGATTTACTAATGCCTCTAATTCCCCTATTTCCAGAGATAGTTATCAAGCTCACTTAAATGATATTCTGACTTCATTGCCATGAGAGCTATTACCAAAAGTGGAGGCAGAGGCAAGTCAGATCCTACATGGAAGATTTTCCTCTGCATGTTAGATACCCACTGTGTAATCTGAGAATGCAACATGACAAAAATGCACGTCTTTTGCCTGGCCTCCATCTGACCTAGATTTTCTCTTAGGCTGGTTCTCAGAGTATGCTTCTTCCAATTTCATATTCAATTGGTCAGGCCATTTAGCCATTGTTTTGAGATTCATGACCCACCTTGTACCTCACAGTATAGCGCAAGCAGTGAGATTTGCATGATTTTCACCTGCAAAGTGTGGCTCTTCTCTGACAGCTTTTTACATTTACTCACAGCTTCAGCTGGAGGTGTTTGCTGGGTGGTCAGTAGGTGATGGTGTTGTCCAGAGCTTCAGACTGAGTTGTGAAGGCTCCAGGAGAGGGCTTCACAGCAGTGGCAAGCAGAACAAGGCTACAAGCACTGATTTTGAAAATGTCTTTGATTAATAAGCTCCCATGCATTAAGGGAGAGTTAAAGCATTCCACTGAAACCTCTAAATTGGATCCCTCAGTGGGTCTTTTGGGATGAAAGGTACTGTGGAAATGCAAGATGTGATTGCAATTGACTGCATTGATATGGCTCAGTACCACAAGGGGAGGCACCGTTTAGAATGACGATGCAGAGGGTGTTGTTTGCTTAACCTTCACTGGTGAAGTCATGCCAGTCCTGGAGCTTTTGCAGGGAGTTTGGGAAGGTGATGAGTAGTGCTGACTCTAGTTGTCTTGAGTTTCCTCTCTCCAAATGAAATGGATGCAAGATATATGATTATATCAATGTAAGTCTGCAGTACCACAACTGAATATGTGAAAGCAGCCTATGCTACAGTAAAGCTACCAAAGTTTCAATGAATTCAGTGGACTTATTCCAGATTCACTGTCACTAGGACCAGAATCTATGCCAATTGCTAATACACTGACTAGTAGGTTCAAAAGTTCCCTTTGTTTTTGGGAGTCTGCATTTATAGGTATAGCTATGCTACTAAGCTAGCTATAGAGGTGCTAACACTGCATCACTGTCATAACTATAAGACATAAGCATCGTTAAGCCAGAGTGCTTCAAACCACCAGTTCCGGAAGATGTCATTATAATATACTGCATCCCTTGGCCAATTATGTCTCTTTTGACCTAGATCTCACGGGTCCAGAAAAAACACTTATTCTGAGTTCAGCTTGGATCTGCTTTCCTCTGCAGCCAGGCTTTAATTGAGCCAAGTTCCCTGAGCTCATTTCAATGAATATTGAGTGGATATGTCAGCAAGTTTCTTTCCGAGCCCTCAGAGATCTCGTTTGCTCTGGCATCTGTAGTCTCCATCAATTTTACTTTGTCTAGCTTGGAACATATTTGTACCCATCCTTTCACCTGTTTGCACATAAATGGAAGGTAGTGGCTGAAGAATGAACAAAATTCCAGGAGGAACATTTCATACTCTAACCATTTCCTATTTATGTGGTCCTTATTTAAACATGATTCAGCTCTTTCTCCAGAAGGAACTTGAGGAATGACTGAGTCAAAACTGAGCTACAACCTCAGAAAATTCAGCAGCACTAAATGCTTTGTTTGTTCCTTTACACATAACACTGCCCTATAGATATAGTGCTGATATCAAGGAAAAATAAAGTGAGCAACTGACACGGAGAGTTTGGAGCAATGTGGCAGTCAGGTTCTGCTCTGACTTCTAACACTGCTATGGACTCTAGACCAGTCCCAGAAGAACATCTCCTTTATTAGTTTCTATGTATCTGTCGTTTTCTGTCACTTGTATTGCTTCTGGTTATTATCCTTCCGTTCTTTTCAGGAAAAATGGAGGGAGAAAGGAAAAGAATAGGAAGGTAGAAGTGCCTGTGGTGAGACATAAGCGGTCTCTTTCAGCACCTTCAAACCTCTTCCTAGAATAGTCAGCCTTTCCAGGCTTCTCTCCCAGGCTGCACATTTTCTATGCTTCCTCAAATCCAAATGTGGGTGTTTCACAGAAGAAAGGAATTTCTCAAAATAAATGAGAAAGCCCCAGGAGGTTGTTTAATTCAAATACCCAAAAGTGTAAGTGTGCCCTAAAAGAATGAAACAAACTTTGGAAGTTTCTGAACACTCAGTTGCTTTCTCACCAGGTGCCCTGAACTGTGAGAGGCTGTCTTCCATGTATCCTTTTTCCTTCCATCTGAAGAAGAAACCTACAGGAGATATCACCTGCCTGCAAAACTCTCAGATCACTGACTAGGTTCATCTGTGTTTTCATCCTGGAATAGCTTGCTGCTTTGCTGCTTCTTTACTTCTTGCTCATAGGGTGATGTCAAAAATGTCATTCCTCATGAAAGCTGGGAGGAAGAACAGTGTCATTGTGTGATGTGTAGGGACTGTGACAGGGAGAGAAGCCACAGATACAGGTCTAATGTCACTAATAATACATGAGGCAGCATAATGGGAGGTCTTTGGAGAGAAAGGGAGCACATAAGGGAATCTGGACAGGTGGAATTCAGTCCTTCTTTGGGGGATAATTACGCCAGTTGGTCCGATATATCCTGATGTTTCGCCTTCTTTGATATAATAGATCATTTCAAACATTTAACCTTGAAATGACAGTGCTACTGTAGCTGTTCTTGCATGGTCCTGCCTAACAGATTGAGACTAGAGTGGGTTGTCTTGGAGTCTTGCAAGGATTCCGTTTTTATTGCCACAGGAACTTTTCCAGCTAAAGCACAGACTGGAGAAAATCAATAACAACTCTGATACTATAAATTTTGAGCTATTCTGGTTCTTGATTCAATACTACCTTAAGCTGTCACCCTCTCAGCCACTTCTGACTTCATTGAGAGTACCGATTCTGAGCACTGTACCTGAAATACACAGCACCCTGCACCTTTGTGTAACAAACATTTTGGGATAGGGTGGTTGTGGAGGAGAAGCAATTCCAGTATGGCCCCTTCCAGCCAGACCCACTTCCTACCCATCACACAGTGACAGCTCCTGGAGGGAGCACGAAGATGGTAGAAAAATGTCTTTTGTCTCCTTTTCTTGAGAGGATACGCCAAGAGTCTGAACACTCAGTCGTTGTCTAAGCGCTGTGCAAATATTGGTAGCAAATCTGTATTCCATGCTATTCTGACAAAGCAAACAAGTAATTTTGTTTGTATACTGAAGGCTCTTTCCCCACCTGGTTATATTAAATTAAAATCTGGACCAAGCTCCTTGAGAGCTTCCTGGCATTTTTCCTGGCATACTACAGGAGTCTAGGAGTGGAAAATGCCTATTTCAGAGAGCTGAAAAGGCAGAGGGCAGTGTTCAGCCTTCCTCCTGCTACACCAAACTCTGCTCAACCAGGCATGAGTTTGCTTAAGGTCTTTGATTTTGTTCAGTGAGAACCAAACTCCAGCAATTGCAACCCATTGAAATAAATATCAGGCAAGCAAAGGCAGCCCTAACACTTGGCATCTGAGCAGGAACTCCCCAATTTACGTGGGGAAGGCGCTGGGCAGCATCTAGCTTAGAACTCTGCTTGCTGCACAACAAATAAACATTGGTTTATTTAGCTTTCAGCGGCCTTTGAGCCAGATGCTTATCACCAGATGCAGCTCCTTTTACATAGCACTAGCCTCAGAGAAGGTTCTAAACAAATCACGAGGCTCTTGTCTGCAAGGCTCCTGCCGGCTTTATGTCTCTGTGCTATGCTCAGAGATGCTGCACGGGAGGAATAACAACGGTTCCGACAGCATCTGCTGGGGACCCCTCCGTGGTGGAACAGACAAGCTGGGGAGCTGGTGTTCACAGTGGGCTGATCTGTGTTTCTCATGGTAAATCTATGGGAAGACATGTATAACAAAAGAGGAGGGTGGAGGTGGAAGTGTCTAATTTGCACCTGGGATGGGCGACAGGTACAAAACACGGGTATTCCTGTTTGGTGGAGCAACACACACCTCTGGGGTCACAAGTGTCATTCTCTGTCCTTTCACGTGGCTCCCACGTGGGTCAGCAGGTCACTTCCTCCAATCCCACTAGTAGGTGAAAACAACACCGATTAAATTTCACGTCCTGCATTCAGTGTTCTGGCGTCCTCCTCTGGGGCAGAGTGACTGTCACACGCTGGAACTGCTGGTTGAAAGCCCTTTATGGCACCGATCCTTGCAATACCTCAGACTTGATTCCTTCAAGCTTCACTTGACCGTGTGTTGGCGACAGATGCAGCCCAGCTTTTACAGTGAGTCTTTGTCAGAGAGGGATGCACTGCTAGAAACTCACGCCACCACAACTTCCCTGCTAAATCCATCTAAACCATGCTTTTCTAACAGTGTGTTTTGAAACAAAACCATTGTAACCACATATTTATTCCTTTCTGACATCTCCATTGCTCTGCCTCTAAGGAACTCAGCATGTTTTGTTTGTTATAATGTTATTTTAATACTGTGTTTGTATTGTGTTCTCAAATGCTTCTATTGTTGTTCTGCAGTGCCCCAAGTGTCCTGGCTGCAAAGTGCTGTAAGTACAAGTGGATTATTACTTTGCTTAGGTAAACGCTGGAAAATAGGTTTACTGGTATTGCCAAATGCATTGGAGCAAGCCCTGAATATATGTATAAACACACATGCCGGAGTTCACATAAATAATCAGCAGGTACACGCACACCCATACATGCACCACAAAATTGTATTCATGCACTTGAACCTCCAGCAGACGTCAAGGAAATGTGCTGAAAAGATCACCTCAGATTTCTCTGCCTTGGAGGATTTGAGGCTAAGTTTGAATGCATATCTGAGCTCATTCATTGCATCGCCTGATTTCTATAAAAGCTTCTCTTGCTTTTGTGCGGCTGCCTCAAACCAAGAAAATATTTCTCATTTCTGGCTTGCATAACCTGTACCCACAACAACAGGCATGTGGAAAATCTTGTTAAACCAAGTGAGTTTTCTGTCCTTGCGAGAGAAAGTCTGGGCAGAAATGCTCATTAGCTGCTGGCAGCAATAATTCAGAAGGCAAACCAAATTGTGTTGTGAGGCACCTTGTGCAGTCTGTTATTTGCTTTCTTCCTCCTGAATATCTATCCCTGTGAGGCAGGAAAAGCAAATAACAGCCAAGTCGCAGTGGGCCATGCCTGTGGATGCACAAGGAAAGACACCAAAAGTACATTTCTTCCAGGTTGGACAAACAGGCAGAATTGCTGAAGAAAATACAAGACTCGTTTACTACACTGTGGTTGCTCATGTAATTACAATGATGCTGGCACAGTAAAAGGAGGGTGCCTGAAGCCTTTGCCTTTCCACAAGCAGATGATGGTAGAAGCTTGTTAGCTCGGCAGGGGAATGGAAAAAGGGTAAGTGAGGGGGGAAGAAAGCCAGATTTTAACTCACCTTCATTTCTTTCTCCTGGATTTTCAGACAGATTTTTTTTTTTTTTTCCCCAGGTGTGCAGCATTTGGCTTTTTTTTTCTCAGAAATCCTTGAGTTGTTTCCCTCTCCAGTGTTTTGATCAGATTTGACTAGGAACGAAAGCACAGAGTAGAGGTGTTCAATAGCAAAAGGAGCACAGTTTATCCTAGGTTGCTAGGCCTTGCTCTTCGCTTTTGTCTTGTCTTGATTATTGTTATATATAGCTGTGCCTGCAGAAATTCAATAGGAATTAAAGGTACCTTCCAAGGACCTCAGTGGTGTCCTTTACTGAATTTTCTTGAACCCTGGGCAGCAGAGAAGGAGAAAATCCTGTGCTATCCTCTTGTTCCTTATCTCTAGTGTGAAATGCCAGCCTGACTGAGCAGAGACCATGATTACCACCATGAGTACCATGAGTACCACCACAGTACAGCCCTGGTTGCTGACCTTTACACTCCGACGTCACCTAAAATTGGTTTGTGAGCGTCCCAATGATGTGATAATGTGACAGAGGTAGCAGTGCTACTCTGTCTGTCCTAGCCCTGCTGCTGTTGCTACCATTGGTAGCAACCATTGGTAGATTTGCTACCATCTACCTGGTAGATGTTGCTACCATTGGTAGATTTGCAAAGTGGCAGCATTTTAGGATGGGTTTAACAAAATAAAAGATCAGTGAAGCTCTATGAATATATTGGTCTATGTGGACCCCTGCTTATGGAAGTTTTTGTGTAGATTTGCACATTGGATTAGTTGGAAGAAACAATGTGCCTTGAGATTCCTCTAATTAGGAGAGGCTTACAACCTTGTTCTCCTGCTTAAAAGCTAAATTTATCATTAGATGCCTTAGCAAGGCAAATTTGAATGAAACTTCAAGCTATTAACTCTTAAAACATAAATTAACTTATTGACCGCTTCTATAAAGAGGAACTGAGAAAACAGGTACAATGCCTTGGATCAAAAACTCATTCATCTGAGCCCAGTCTGAGAGTGGCAGTGGTGGATGCTTCAGTGTAGATGTAAGAGCAGAACACTCATGCCTTGCCTGGTTCACCTCCCCAGCCTCCAGCAATAAACATTTGAAAAGCTTCCCATTTTTCTAATCTCGGATTTGTTTCTAACACTGAACCTTCCAGCAAAAGTTTCAGGATAAGAAAGTTTTTCAAAGATGTGTAAAGGTGTGAAAGCAAGAGGGAACAGGAGCATTTGGGAAATGTCTTTTTCGTGTCAGTCAGTGTAGGAAGGCTGCCTGCTGTTGCACGATAAACTGACTGTCCTTGGCCCTTTCTTTTCCTCTGCCTCAGTAAATCAGCTCTTCCAGGAGATCTAGGAGATTTCCAGTCCCATCTGTCTGAGTGGTTGATCTCCTTAGCTGGTGGTGATTGGAAATCCTTTTACCTTCATGACAATTAGAAGAAACACGTGGGAGGAGAAAGACCTAAGGGTTTACTTCTAAGGTGGAGGAGCAGAAAATGTTTGAAGGTGATCTGCCAGTACTGAAATATTCCTGCAGCTCCAAGCAGAAAGCTGCAAACATCCCTGTTTATACTGGTGTTCTTGGTACCTGCTCCTGAACCTTTTTCTGCTGTGGTCAGTGAGCCAGCTGTTTTCACCAACACGTTGTGATAAATGAGCCAGAAAAGCAGAGTGAAGACTGGGTGATGGACAATAAACACAAAGACTTCATTCTTGGCCTTTTGTGTCCAGACTGAATGTCTCTTGCTTATTAAGTTATTAAAACTGAACTGTCAGAACTGCTAAGTATCTTGTATTAGGAACAATGAATCTTTGATTTTTCCTAACTTAGGTATGTAGAATCATAGAATCATAGAATGTCCTGAGTTGGAAGGGATCCACAAAGATCATTGGGTCCAACTCCTGTCCCTGCACAGGACAACCCCACAGTTCACACCATGTGTCTGACGGCGTTTTCCAGTCTCTTCTTGAACACTGTGAGGCTTGGGGCTGTGACACCTCCCTGCGGAGCCTGTTCCAGTGCTCCAGCACCCTCTGGGTGAAGAACCTTTTCCTAATGTCCAACCTAAACCTCCCCTGGCACATCTTCCTGACATTCCCTCGGGTTCTGTCATTGGTCACTAGAGAGAAGAGCTCAGTGCCTCCCCTCCTCCTCCCCTTGTGAGGAAGCTGTAGACCACAATGAGGTCTCCCCTCAGTCTCCTCCAGGCCAAACAAACCAAGTGATTTTAGCTGCTCCTCATATGGCTCCCTCTCCAACCCCTTCACCAACTTTGTGCCCCTCTTCTGGACACTCTCCAGTAGCTTAATATCTTTTTTATCCTGTGTTGCCCAGAACTGCACACAGTGCTCCAGGTGAGGCTGCACCGGTGCAGAGCAGAGCGGGACAATGACCGCCCTCTCCCGGCTGGCCATGCTGTGCTTGATGCACCCAGGACACCGTTGCCCTCTTGGCTGCCAGGGCACACTGTTGGCTCATGTTCATTTTGCCGTTGACCAGAACCCCCAGATCCCTCTCCATGGAGCTGCTTTCCAGCATCTCATCCCCCAGTCTGTGTGTACAGCCAGGGTTGCCGTGTCCCAGGTGCAAAATCCAGCACTTGCCCTTGTTGAACTTCACATGGTTGGTGATTGTCCAGTTCTACAATTTGTCCAGATCGCTCTGCAGGGCCTCTCTGCCCTTGAGAGTAGCAACAGCTCCTCCCAATTTTGTGTCATCAGTGAACTTACTAAGCAATCCCTCAGGTCCTGAGTCTAAGTCATTTATAAAGACATTGAAGAGTGCTGTCCCTAGGATGGATCCCTGTGGAAAATCTTAATTACTGTATGTAGAAAATAAAGTTGTGTTATTGCCATCTCCTCACAAGAACCAGATCACCCCCATCTTTTGGAGCTCTTGGGTAGGGACCTTCAGCATCCTCTTAATTCCCTCACATCTGCAGTACTCTGTGTCCTGCCTTAGTTGGCACAATCATTCTCCATTTGCAGGACCCAGCTCTGCTCAGGAGTGCTTGGATGTGTAAGTCCAGCACCTCCCTGCGTTCTTGTAAACCCAGTTCCACAGCTGGGTTTCCCTCGCTAGCACCTGGCAGACCACTGTTCTCATCTGGGACACTTAATTGCCCAGCAGTGGATTTTCTTCAGTCCCTCATTAAACATAGTGTGTCCAACTTATCTAGTTGGTTAATCATGGAGCTTGTGTCTTAATGCTCTTTTTGTGGCCTTGTTTTAGTCACACTTGGCCTCATGGTGAGATCTCCCAGGGCTGGACAATGTGCTCTGTTGCTCAGCAGCACTTTACCTGGGGAGATAAAAAAGAATGAGGGCTGGGTCTCAGAGAGAGCTCTTGTCCAGATTTTGGCTGCTGAAATGGCTTCAACTTTGGATGTCAACAGTGGTAGAGGTTAAGTAAATCATCATCCCAATTTTTTTACCATAAAAGCCCTAGAGGTAGCAGCCAAAATCCAATCCAGACGATAATTTTCTCTCATAATTTCTTTCTTTTGCACATTTTTAGCTCTTGTCACCCTCACCAGAAGTCTCTCTGGAGATACATCTCTCTTTGTCTTTTAACAATGCCTATGTCCATGGCATATAAGCACATCTCTCCAAACATCCTATTGCAGCTCAACACCTGTAGGCTGGAGCTGAGGATTCATCAGTGAATAGATAGTAGAACTAAAAATGACCCCAAGGAAGATCTGAACTAAATCTTTCGAAGCTTTCAGATCATGGTGCTTTAATTAGCTAACAGACATCTAAGCACTCGGGGCCCTTGCAACGTCACCCTGCAACTCGCTGCTTTCCTGGGCCAAGAGTCTTACACTAGCAGAAGCTTGGGAGATTGCCATCTCTTATCTCTCTTGCAAGCTTTGCCATCGGTTTTGAATGTGACATTTGGTAATGTAGCAACAGTGCAGCATAAAAAAAATATTAAAAAAAAAAAGAAAGAAAAAGAGTAAAAGCCCTCTCAGACACCAGAGAAGAATAGCTCCTGCCATTTCCCTTTTGTATCCACTGCTGAGTATTTGAAAAGAGCAGGAGATAAGTAGCCTTATGACTACTACAGATTAACAGGCTCTGAGGTACCAAACGTGACTGCTGCTGCTGGGAGTACAATGGTTATTGAAATTCACGTTTATAGAGACTTTTCCATGGTGGCACTACAAAGAGCAGAGTGTATAGAAGGCTGCAGACCATAAATACTGAGACCATGCAAAATAAGGCAAGGAGCAAAACCACTGTCACTGGGAAGCAGCAGGGCACTGACCGGTTCCTGCCGTGTAGGAGACCATCTCCAACTTCAGATCATGGATCTTCCTCGGAGACAAAGGATACACTGAAGCTTGAAAAACTCCTGCCAGAGGCTTTCTTCAGGGGAGGGAACACGAGTCCCTGTCCTGCAATGCTGAGTGATGAACTGCCCTGAGGTGCCTGTTGTTCTGTCAGGCTCTCCAAGGCAGATGATAGGCACTGAGGGACTTCTGCCAGCTGAGCCAGGGAAGCTCTGCAGGACAAAGGTGCAACAGAGTTTTTGGGTTCTCTTGCAACCTTTGTCTCTGCTCGTGTTTTGTTTTGCAGAGCTCACTGAACAGGGATGGGGCTTCACACGAGGCTTGTCACTGCTGCAGAGATGTGTTGTGCGCTTGTCCTTGACACATGGACTACAATGTGCCATGTCATCATTTTCCAAGGCGTGTATCAGAAAGCGCAGGCAGGCTTTGCGCTAGGCTGGTTAAAGCAAGAATGACTTTTGCTTTCCTTGCTTTAGCAGTGAAATGTGAGAGGCTCAGAATCAGCTGCGTTGGGTTTGCACCAGGACAATGACACTGTTGATTCTCATCCATGATTTGTGAAGCAAATCGTGATACAATCTGCATGTGAGTGAATTCAGCATTCCCAATCTCCTGAGCTGTAAGGTCAGTAGTACTGTTCCCATACTATGGCTGGGGAAATGTATGTACCAAGAAGAAAAGTGTTTTTCCAGCATCACCTAGAAGACTAAGGACAGACTGGGGAAAATAACACAGATATGCTTTCTCCAAGTCTCCTGGTCTAGCCCGTACACATGCAATTTCTCGATAAAGACATGAGTCAGTTCTTTTTGCATGCCCTTATAGTGTACAACACCTACACCCACAGCTTCTGAACACCTTCCAAGCATTTGCAGTGTTATCCTTCCAGCATCCCTCTGAAATACTAGGAGATACTAGAGTGCCTCTTTTACACCTAAGGAATAGCAATGCAGGGTGTCTAAGGCATGTCTCATGCCTTTGGCTTGAAGAAATCCAAGATTATGTGGAAAGCTGAACTGGCAATAAGTAGTGGTTTCATAAATTCCTGAAAAAAAACACTGTAAGAACCTGCTTTTTATATTTAGTTGCAGAAACATTAATACATCCTCTGCCAGGGGAGGGGAGGGAAACTCTCAACCAAATTTTCATGTTTGCACCTCTCTGGAGAGTAGAATTTGCACATAGTTGTTAGATCTTAGTTATATCAACACATTTCTCTCCAGCTGCTGCTGTTACTCAGCAGAAAGGTGGGATGTTGATTTTCATCTCTTATGTGCTTTTGATTAACTGATCCCCAAGGAAAAAAGGGATTAAAAATCACATCTGCAGGCTCCCAAAGGTATGTCCTGGACAGATCTGTGCCTTTCCCTTCCTCCTACCCTCCCTCCCTCCCTCCTGTTCCATCCTCTAAGTGCAGGGAGGTTTCAGAGCAAAGGCAAACGATTCCAACCTGTGTGATGGTTTTGTGTTATAATTATCCCACCAGAAAAATGTGTTTTCTGCACCATGTGGGGTGCTTGGTGCTATAATAGTGGGGGGGAGGTAGGTCATGACTGAGCAGCATTGGCAGAGATGTGTGGGGGTGGCACTGGAATACCAATGTGACTTGGAGGTCACGAGTGAAGAAGCTGGCAGATTTTGGTGTGTGGCAGATTTTGGTGTGTGGCAAATTTTGATACCAAATACCCTTGTCAAAGAAGTATGTCCTTACTGCATAGGAGCCATCAACACTCAGGGCAAATCCATTGTCTCAGAGGAGCCATAGTTTTTTCTAGAATTGCTAAAATTCAATATCAAACAATTACAGGTTAAAAATAACTCCATGGCTGTGTCTATTCCTCTCTCTAAGTAAATGTTTACTTTTTTGTTTCTGTGTTAGTGGCACCAGCCAAGTCAGCACTCAGATGCAGCAGAACTGAATGAGTTATTGCTTTAGCCCCAGGGTCATACAGAGCACATGGACATGAAGCAAGAAACACATAACTTATTTCTACTAGAGGGAGAATGTGGAAATGATCCCTAGGTCTACAAAAGGAAGGAGCCGGTCCCATAACAGTTAAGGCCACCAGGCTGTCTTATTAAGGTCAGATCTAGCGTGTCATGTTGAACGTAATTATTCCACTGCTTATAATTTCAGTACATTTGATTCTGAATATAAAATGAGGCAATTTTCTTCCTGGGGATAAGAGAAATGTGTGCCTTTGCAGAGCATGAGACACAATCACTCTCAGACTGGCCAGCTTTATTTCTTCCTGATGAGGCACTGACTCCCCAGGGAATAAGCTGAAAACAGTATTTTCAAGAGAGAGGGCAAAATACAAAGAAGAAAGTTTTTCTTCTGCTCTCAGGGGTCTTGTGCTTGGATGGTGGCCTGTTGCTAAGTGGCCTCATGGGAACAATTCCCAAAAGGATCATAGTTCTGGGTCCAGGGATTTCATTCCCTTTAGACCTCTTTCATCTCTTCATTCAAATCCTAATGCTGAGATTGACCCTGTAAGCTATTAGTTGCCCTCAGCTACTATTCTTCCTGTTTTAAAAGCAAGGCTGATAGGAACATTAAAAAAAGGACTCTTCAGACCTGGCAAATTTTATCATTAGGTAAGTGCAAAATACTGGTTTTTTTTCTTTCTCTTTTTCTCTTTTCTTTGTGAAGTGAATGGGATTGGATTCTTTGTTGCCTTGCACTTTACACTGAAATGTATACTTGTGCCAAATGCTTATAACACGCTGCCAAATCCAAAGAGTAGCATTTTGTATGTTCTTTGTTCAGGCATGAATGCCTGTGCAAGGTGCAAAGCAAGACTAGCTCAGATGCTACAATAGTCCCAATCACAGAATGTTACTAGCAAATGCTAAAACATGGCGGCACATTTCCTTTGTTTTTCTGCCTGTTGTCTGAAAACAGGATCACTGAGGCTGAGCACAATCCTCATGCTACAAAACTGGCATAACTTTAGAAAGTTACTTAGGTATAAAACACCACTTCCCATGGCCTTGTTCATTTGTAACCTGCAAATAATTCTTCTTTTTTTTTTTTTTTTTTCAAAATCTAAGCCCATTTAGGAGTTACAACACTGCCAGTTTGTACCCCAAATAATTTTCAGGTGTCCTATCATCACCTATAACTGCAGCACAGAATGGATAACAAAGGATTCTGTATGCACTCACAATTAAAACATCTGCTACCTCTGATCCATTTCACACCTCAAACAGAATGACAGGTCTTTTATTATACAGTGGTCCTGCACATTTGGGCTTTTTTTCCCAAATATTTTGTAGTCCTGCAAAATGTTCTGGGTGATGGCAGTGCTGACAGCAGTGTGCCCTCCCTTCAGGACTACTTTAACAATGAGTGCTCTTTGTTATAGCAGTGTAGGGACTGGGGCTCAGGTTATTGAGAAGAGAGATATTCTTCAGAGATGAGACAAAGTAGTAGTTTTGGAAGAACCCCAGAAGTGAGTGTATTTCCTAATTCTACAAGTGGGGTTATCTCTCTCTGGTGTCCTCAGAAGGACATGTATTTGCTGTCTGCCAGTTCAAATCTAGAGGTCTCAATGGCATAGGTTCTTGAATTGTTTGGTGTTCTGGTCCATTAGACTTAGGAAAATTGGTGTGATCTATGCGACCAACAGCATTTAGGAAGAAGGATCTTACGTGTAAAAAGACATACCTGGTGCTAAGAGTTCCTACGGCTTTTTTTGGATGAACGCTGGCCAGTTATGGTTTCCCCAGTCAGTGCTGGACACGATTATTAGGGAGGTTGCACACTGGTGTTTCTAGTTCTCCTTTCAGCTCCCCACAGTAGAGACAGACAGAGACCTGTTTGGTGGGAAGGGGAAATAAAGGGAGTTATATTCTGCTCCTTCTTGAAAAACAGAAGCTTTATAGTTGAATTTGTTGACACAACAACAAAGCCTGAATTTGATATCTGTGTCTTAGATTCCTAAACTGAAAGATCCCTTATCTTTAGCTCTAAGCTCCTGTGTTAACTTCAGGGCCATTTCTTCACCCAGTCCAGTGTGGAGACAGGTTCTAACTTGGCACTAAGAAATGGAGAGGCTGGACTGAGGTGGGTTGAAGGCAAATCCTCAGGGTACAGAGAAACTCCCTCAGCAAAAATTGCTGGGCTGAGATCCTGTGATTTGTGTAAAAATGTGGTGTTGAATTACTGCAAAACACATGAATGAGTAGTGATGGAATTCACTGAGAGCATCAGTATCTACCACAGGAGCTTGCTGTGCCTGGCTCAGTCTGTAGCCTCCCTGGAGATCAGCTGGCATTTAATTTTGATCACTGCAGAAAAGGGAGGCTGAGCTTCAACAGTGACTGACTTAGATGATGTGTGTGAAAGTGTTATTAAAATGGGAAAATGTCTCTCCAAATGGATTTTGCTTTGCCATTTAAAAATCTCATGTAAATGATGCACAAAGGATTTGGAGTGGGGGGACTATCAGAGATAATAATAAACTATTAATACAAACTAGTCAAGTTTCACTCAGCGGGATTAAGACTTAGTTGTGTCTCATTTAAGAGTGTAGTATTAAGCCATCCTTCAGATATGACAAGGTTTATGTTTTCCCTGAGTTGTTTCCAAATGAGGAGGGAAATCTTAATTAATTTAAATTTTTGCCTGTTGTCAGCGCTGCCTCCATGGGTTTGGGAATCCGACCTGATGCCTTAACCTACAGCAGCAAGGGAGCAATAAGTACCAAGAAGGAGTGTGGAGCATGGGAAGGGTTGTCTGAGGAAGGGGCACTAAAAGGAGTGGGGAACATGCCACCCCATTCTTTGGGAGTCATAAATGTTGCCACAAAAAAGGAATTTGAAATGGTAGATTGTTTTGCCCTCAGAAAAACAGAAGGGTTGTCTTTTGTTTTGTTTTGGTGGTGTGTTGGTGGGTTTTTTGTATGGTTTTTGTTTGTTTGTTTGTTTGTTTGTTTTTCCCTAGCACTGGCTGCTAAAAAAATCATAGCTATACATGGAAATGACCAACTCAGCATCCCTCTAGCTGCTTCTGTGCAGAGCATCTATCACACTGAATGTCTGTGTCTCAGAAATGTGGCTCCTACCCTTTCTCTTGTGACTCTGCCCCTTGGCTTGGCAGATTCCATTATTACAAGCTCTTTTATTCATGATACCTCATGTTAGATATCCTCTGTAGGATTTTAGTACTTTATTTTTACAGCCCATCTAAGCAGCTGAATCAGGGAACTCATCTGTAATGTAGTTAAAGTGTATGGCATGTGTGAGCCCTTGCTGTGTCACAGCTGGATTCACCGACCTACTCGGCTTAGCATGGTACAGACATGTTGTTATATTTAGGTACCATTCACACTTGGTCTTTTTCGGCTCTGCTATATATGATCTTCAGATATGTGCAGAAAGTTATTTTGTTCTCCTTAGATGCCACTTAACACAATTCAACATCAGCAGAGCTGCGGCTGCTTGCTGCAGGATCTGCATTGTTGTCATTATCCTGAATATTGTGGCATTTAGAGATGCACCCTATTAGCAGGATGGGATCTGACCATCCTTCTCTTGTGCAAGAGAAACGCACCCTCTGAACTCAGGATACCTCCCGTCATTAACATGGGAGCAAAACCAAGCGCTTAAGGGATGCCTTTCATGAACCTGCCATCAAAATTTGTGGTTTCAAATGAATTAGCGAGGGTTGTCTTTGCTTAGGATGTTTCTTCAGGTCATCCAAAACATCTGCCTGAAATGTTTCCCCTGTTAAGAGATGTAAGCTCAAACCAGTGTCCTCCCCACAAGTGTATCCTTCATTTTGATTTCCCTAGTCCTTTGCTATGATGTATGTGAGCCCTCCCTTGTTATGTGACTCGGTTGTTGTTGTCCCTGTTGTTGTCCCCTGTCCCTCCCGAGGGGAGACAGAAGCCAGTGCTCCCAGGAGCACACATACAAGTAGAAATTCTGTAAAAAGGTAGAATTTCCTTGCTTACAGTTTACTTGGAATTTTAGTTGATGTCTGAATATTTTTCAGGCAGTAAATTTTGAATTTGTGGTAGAATCTGCCTTTGAAAACCAGTATTAGCAATTAATGAGGGATAACAGTTAGGGATAGAGAAGCATTTTAACTCATCTATAAATCTAGACAAAACCAATTTTAGGTGCTGAATTTTTGCAACAAACAGCTTGTGAACGAACTGTAGATCATTTGAATTAATTAACAGGTTTCCAGATACGATTTGAAATGAATTAATTTCAGAAAAAATCTCAAATCAGTGAACAGACACTATGTAGAGAGTAAATAGGCTAAGAGATAAACTTCACAAGAAGTTACGTGTATTAAATCATTTTCTCAATTCCACTGAGGTTTAGCAGTTTGCCCTTTTGGTTTTAGCCCCATGCACTCACACATACATAAAAAAACCCCCACACTCACACACACACACACGCTTTCACTCTGGGTGATTTAGATCTTGCAGTATCTTGTCATTAGCCATAATAATGAGTGCCATGGTCATTTTGCAGTTCCAGCTCCTCCTCTCTTGCCTTTCCTGGCTCTGCTTGTGCGCTACCGCAATTCCTCTCTGTCTTGTAGAATTGATTTTGAAGATGGAGACTTACATGCTTCAGTCTTTAGATGGCACCAAAACTGAATGCACTAATTAGGGAAGCTTTGTGATTGCCATTATTTTTCAGTCACAGATAGGCCTGCTTTTTAGAGCTTGTGAAGGCACATGAGCTCTATTTGACAAGGCTTTTTATGAGTTCTACATACATGCTGTCTGTAACACTAGATCTTATGTGGATTAAAGGGCACTATCTAAATAGAAACAATTGCACCAGCAGATTTGAAGTGCTCTATATGTTGGTAAAAACTGTACTGGATTGAATTGAATGGCAAGAGTTTGACAACAAAATATAATCAGAGTCTTAAAACATAAAATTAAATGTTGAGCTTGTCTGATGTTGGTAGTGGTTCTTTCAAGTCCCTCCTATTCAAGTGTATGAAGCAAATATATTCTTTTCATCTCAGGGCATTATTATCTTTAAGGAGTTTGTGTACTGACTTCAAGCTGTCTAGATGGTATTGACTGAAACAAAGCAATGCATGCAATTGCATTTCTAAAGAACCAGTGCAAAATGATATGAAATTAAAATAGATGGAGACATTAAGTGCTCCCCACGGGCAATAACACTGGTACTTAATGGTCAGAGATGTATAAGAGACAAAACTAGAAGTTATTTACTACGTAAATCCTTACAGACGCACTTCTGGTAACTGGACCTGTGGTGGAGGAGGCTCTGAAATTGTTGCTTTCTTTCAATGATAGTGCAGGGGTGGTCATAGGGCACCAAACTGATTCCTTCCTGGTCCCCAACCCTTCCCATACCACAATGCCTCTTCCTAAGCTGCTTGTTTCTTCAACAGCAGTTGTTAAAGCACAGTCAGAAGACCAGAGTCCTGGAAAGCTGAATGACTTTAAGAAAAACTCTTCAGGTTAATTTTTCTTGATTTGAAATATAATTACATGTGCTATCATTTATATAGCACTTCCAAGCAGAGTGCTTTTGTGGCTGACGAGCAAGTGACATAGAAGATTTGAATTTTAATGTGACCTTTTCTGCTAAATACTGGAATCTTAGGGTTGGTTGGCCCTAGAATTACTCAGATAAAGAAAATTTCCAGTCTGTGCAAGCACATACACTCTAATCACTGTCTGGATCAACTAATTGTTACAGATAGCTCAAAAGAATGAATCACATTCATTTAAAAAATATTCTAAATACACGTTTAGTAACAACCATCATGCAGAACATAGGCAACCCAACCAGTCTGCTATAGTATTGGCCTGAGCCAACAGCTAAAATTTTATTTCAGTAGATAACAAGCGTTTTGTTGTCTTGGGCATTACTAATTTGACAATTAAACTGCATGTATTGCAATTTCTTAGAAAAATCTCAGCTTTCCCCACGCATTCAAAGGTCTGCTGCAGCCTTTCCTTCCATGGGAAGGGTCGAAGGGACCACCATAGTCACAGGACCCAGCAGAATGGCAGCAAGTTTTATGAAGTGAGGGACTCACCTGAGAGTTGTAGGAAAACCTCTGACCTCTGTCAGCTACACTCAAGACTAGGAGGTGCTAACCTGCCTTCCAGAAGAAGACACTTCTTGAAGGGTCCAGTCCCTCTCTGTGCCTGACTGCTCACGTAAGCATCAGCACTTGTTCAGTTCCAGTGAGATCGCTTCCAGCAGTGGCTCAGTACTTGGGCTGCAGTTTAACACATTGACTTTGGCACTGGGGCTGGCATAACCTAGTCTTTTTCCTCTGACCTGGATTGCTTGTTGCTGCTTGTTTCTGCTTCTGTTTCCAAGCTGACTGACCCCTTGGGTGTATCGTGGACCTGAACTACTTGGTAAGGTCCTGAAAAGATAACAGGGGTGGTGGTAGAAAATCTGCTGCAGCCGTGTTATCTAGCAAAGCAAGTGTGTGTGACACTAGAAGACTAATAAAAACATCGGTAGCATGATAGATGATAATGGAGTACTGAAATCCTTATGGTTTTGAAGTGTAGTGTGGCCAGTCCCCTGATGAGGATGCTTTGGGAAGTGCTGGACTCACAACAGTGGTTATTCAAGGCAAACTGTGGTACGGAACTTTTTCTCTCTGCACTGCTCACCAAATGGCTGTACGGGCTGACTTATGCATCCATAGGAGCTGGAATCCTTGATGTGTTTTATAATTGAACAAAGGCTTGCAACACCAAGTCACTGTCCTCTCTTGTGGGCCATACAGTTTTGTGGGGAAATGCTGAGTCCCAGGCAAATGCTGGCCACATCCGGCCCTGCTTTCCATGTTTTGCCTTGAAAGGGTCACTCAAGACAGATACCAGCCATAAAGCCCTTATTAGGTTGCTGTATTAGTCTACAAGTTGAGCAGTGATGCATTGGAAGAAGTCTCCAGAGGCTGTAGCATCACTCACTATCCTTGGAGTTTTTCAAAACTTCTGGACAAGGCCCTCAGCAACCTGATCTACTTTTGAAGCTGACTGAGCTTGTGCTTGGATTAGGCGGACTCCTAAAATTCCTTCCAACTTGAATTATTCTAGATCTTAGAACTCCTCTGTGCTGATTGTTTTGATTCATCAGCTCCTTTCATTTCTTCTCTGTCTGGTCTCCCTTTAAAAATGTATCCCCTTAAATGCTGTTTTCTCTGTCTTGAAGAGAAAAATATAGGATCCACAGAAGAACACAGGTGACCCAGTGGAAATTTTAGTGGTACCATTACATCAGAGCAGGGCTTTAATTAGTAGGCCTGAAGTAAAGATAATCAATTCTGCCAGTATTTGTTACAGACACATGAGAGGGATGCTAAACAGATGGAGACCATAATTTGTTAAAGTGAAAGATGTCTTCTTTAACCTTGCAAAGGTCTGTATTCATTTTTTTTATCAGCTCAGCAGGGCAATAACTGTGAGGGGGAAAGGAAAAGAATGATTCAGAGATGTAGAACTTGAGGAAGTCAGAAACTATCACACCTAAAATGTGCTTTTAAACTTTTACCTTGCTGGTCAGTTGTATTTCACAAACTGCAGAAGGAAGAACTTAATTCCATATGGATTCAGCCAGGAAGAAAGGCATTGCACCTTACTCTGGTGCAGAAAGTGTGAGCACATGAGCAAGGGGGCAAGGCTGCAGGTATACTTCTCATTAGAAAGCTCATTCCTTTTCAGAGACGCAGTATGGTCATGGGGCTGCACAATGTGACTCTGGATCTGTGCTGTGTCAGAGAAAGCTCCCACCACAGAGATGAGAGTGTGGTGAAGGGCTTCACCTGTCCTCACTGTCACCAGCCTCCCGGGGAACAGCCTATCCTCTTTGCAATATATGTGAGAAGGACACTTTGGCCAGGTCAAGCGCTCCCATGTTCATGGTTGCCCATTGCAGGAGGGAGTAGCCTGAAGGATGAACAAAAATTCCTGTCTCTGGTTTGGAAAATCAAAGCTGGAACCGATTAGGAAAAAGTAATTAAGTACAACACAGTAGGATTCTAGCCTTACATTGTCTTGGATTATCAAGTATTTATGATCCTCTGTTTTCTAAATACTCCTTGCTGTTGGACCTCTTGGAGAACGGGAGAAGCCTCAAGGACACAGAGAAAAATGCCAATGAGATATGGAGAAAATGAAAGAGAAAGGCAACATCTGTAAGAGAGAAAGGATCCAATTTTCTTAAGTATCTAAGGGACTTGGGACATCAAATCTCTGGTAAACTTAAGTCACTTGAGGCACTTCTGATGATTTACCCTATTTACCAGGAAAAAAACAAGTTATAAAAAGCTTGGCACTGGTTATGATGGAGGCAAAACAATGCTTATTCACAAGGTGTCTAGCTAGACTCTAAATATCCTAACCAGGGTAGTGGATCCCCAGGGAATTTCCCCTCAAACACATCCCTTCTCAGCAGTCAGAGAGCAACTAATGTGTGAGATTGCCTGGAAGGAGTAGCTAGTCACTGGTTTTGAGTGACAGCACGGAAACTGTGGAGTCTCCAGTAGAAAGGCTGTCTGCTGGTATTTCAGTTATCCAATTGGGATTCTGTTTCCCCTGTAGTCTAGCCTTTCCTTGTCTGTTTGTTTTGTTATCGTTTGTACGGAGATCATCAGATCCAAGTACATTTGACATATGGAGATAACAGTCAGGAAAGGAAACAACATATGGCAGACAATACATATCCATCAAAATCTGTCATAAAACCGTTTTCAGCAACAGAAAAAGACGAGTAGAAAAAAAACCCGGCAGGTTTGAATTTAAAATAAGCATGCTACTCTAACAAACAGGAGGGCCTAGGGCTTGCTTTGCTACATGAGACCACTGTTCACCGAAGCCAGCACCTGTTGGTACCCAGTGCTTCAACAGGGAGTTAAAATCCTCTGCAGTGCATTGGCCAATTACTTTCTGACCATCATGATTCATTAATTGCTGGTCTCAAAACCTTAACTGAAGCCAACTGCACTGGCTGTCTAGCCTGTTGAATCACTGCCTTAGGGTACTTCTGGGCTAATCCAACCCAGGGTTATAGGGAGGAGCGAGAAAGGGAACGCAGTACTGTATAGGTGCTAATGGATGAGTGTACCTGGAAATGCCAGTGTGATGCATGGCCCTGCTGTCCTCATGTATCTTGTTTGTCCTGTAGCAACATCACATAATTGATTGGACAGATGAGGTGGTCCAAGTCCTTCCTAGCAGGGCACTAACATAGTCTATTGGAAATGTGGCCAGATTAGTGTATAGCATGAATTCAGGTTTGGATTGTTTGGATACACTGAGAAGATTTAAAGGAATGAGGATGCTTTCCAGGACAGAAAAATACTATATATGCCACTAATTTATGTAACTTATTTATTACTAATAAATGGGATGTCTTCTGTAAGCTACAATCGTTTTTCCCTAGGGGAACCTAATCTTTTACCAAAGAAAGTGGCCTTTTGACTTTGGTCGTTTGCTTTTTTATGACCTTGTGGAAGAGTCCTGCAGGATTAAGAGGCTGTTTTAAGGATGAGGAAACCTCTTATGAGGGTGTCTTTACATTGCCCAGCCTAACAGAGGTCTCACAGGTTCACACGCAGTATCCCTGATGCTCCAAGAGGAAGGAGCAGCCTCAGGCTCCTTCTCATGAAGCCAAAAGCTGAAAAACAGAGGAGAAACAGCCACAGTGAAGAGATATACATTCAGGGAGGCTCTTCTCCCAGTCTTTTTTCCTGATGTTCTTTGACATAACTTCCAGTGTGGGCGATCCCCTTCTCCCTCTGCCAATTGTCTTCCCATCTGTTATTTCCTCAGCTCCGGCAGCAGAGTGGTTGAGCTGTGATGATGGGGTTTGCAGGTACTACATCTCTGGAAGTAAAAAGATAGCAAATCTTGTTGGAGGAAGAAACAAACTTTCTCTGAGATGGATAAGGCCTATTTGATGATCCAGAGCATCTTGCTGGGAATGGAATCAGTCAACTTCATATATGGGTTAAATATGCTGAACTGAGCAGGCTTACTTGAGAGAGGAACTTGGACAAGTGTATGTCCCACTCCTGCCTGAGTGAGCAGGAATGATGAAACCCTTTGTCTGGTCTAATAGGGTATCAAAGCCTAGCCCTGTCTTGCCACAGTGTCAGAATAAGGAGGTGTTGTTGCTGAGTATAGCAATTCTTTACAGGTGCCAACTCAGAGGGTGTAAAATGCAAAATGGCATTTCAATGTTTAAGAATAGCAAGTAATTTGATGGCTGTAATAGAAAAGCTTCCAATCCTTTAGCAATGTGTTCCAGAGCTGCATAACACTGCTGATAAAATTGCCTTTGGATTCCTTGTCTAATATTCCAGTCTTTCACTCAGCAAAACACAATAGCTTGCACTAAGCCTCCCTGGGAGGGCAGCTAACAGCACATTTACTAGACACTTCAAACATTTGATCATGTTTCTCCTGAGTGTATTTAATATCTGTTAATGTCAGCAGCCCCAGCCTGATCGAAATACCTGCATTGCTGGGAAAAATGTTTAATATAAAAGATGACACGGGTAAGCAATCACTTACTGATGTCTTTTGGAAATGGATAGGCGGCTATCTAGGCTCCCCCTGCCCTCCTTCTTCTGCCTAACCCCCTCCCCAGCCCTGCTCTGTTACCACCCTGCTGCTGCGTGCTCCTCTGAATACATTAGAGTGGTTATTCTGAGTACGCAGGAGATGCCAGGAATAGTTTCAGGTTTCCTGCCTCATCAGACTAAATTCAATCTGTAAAAAATTAATACACCCAGAAGGAACAGTTAAAAGCATCTCCAATCAATTAATGTTAAAATGGGGGCTAGGAGGCTGATTTGTTAAAGGAAACCCAATCCAGCTCAGAGCTCAAGAGGCTACTGAGACAAGAGTACAGTCAACGAGTCAAGCTGTAGCGTTTCAAAGCAGGGTAGCAGATAAGGTATAGATTGAAGCTATGAATGCATCACTCTCAGCTGCTCATTGCTTCAGGCTTGGGGACCCGAAAGGCATACCCTGTTTTGGGCAGGCCAAGAAGACTCAGCAGAGCAAGTCTTCCTCCCAGACTTCCCACAAGGCTGCAGACGGCACAGGCCTAACCGGTTGCACTGGCCATTTGCATCTTCTGTCTCTTCTCTGAGTAGCAGCTGGAGTGAGAGATAAAGGATGCAGCAAACAGCTATGAGGGATCTGCGTGCTTACCACAGCCCCGCCTTTACTGTACTGCTCACTGCAGAGGTTCAGAAGACAAGTTGGTAAACCATCCTTATGAGTTTCTCTTTAAAAATCATAAGTCAAAAAGAGATAAAAGATTTTTTTTTAAATTGATATCTGAACCTTGTTAATATTCAGCGTTATCTTAATTACATAAGTCAGGACTCAATTTTATTTATGGTGTGTTAGGGAATAGACTGCCTTTAGCTTATTGAACCTTAGACTCTCATATTGTCTCTTGACTCCAGGGCCTGAAGCTTCAAGCTGCAGTTTGAAATGCATCTAGATAAGTTTCAAGAACTGGCAACAAAGATCCTCATGGTGAAATTAAACAGAAATCTCTGTAATTTACACACAGGAGGGTTCAATCTGCAACTCTTGACTGTCTCTTGTCTGGAGTGCCAGTCCTCATAAAGGTGACATCTATTTTTTCCCTCAAATGCTGTCTGACTATTTCCAAAGTGTAGAAAACTTCCAGATGATGTCTGAATCCACATTTGAATGAAACCCTTTCAAGCATGTTTTCTTGCTGCCTGGTGTCTTAAAAATAAAGAAAGAAAGAAATAGGTACAGAGCCAGCTGAAGCCTATTGTCACTATTTTGCCTCTGATTAATGTAGGTCACACTTTTCTTCCTTCCATCTATTAAGTATTTAGATCCATTTGTACTTTAATCTCTTGTCTTTTTGCTGGTCCTTTTGTTGCTGTGTTACATCCTCACAGTCAAAGAGCATTGAGATAAGTGATAAAAAAACAGGAAAGGGAGTTAAACCAGTAATCCAGCTTTGAAATAAAAAATTGACCTGAGGTTAGTGCTTGAATCTAAAGAGCTTACTGAAGGCAAAAGGGAGGGAAAAAAAAAAAAAAAAGAGTAGCAGGAGAAACCTAGGCAATAGGACCTGGGCCAACTAGTACTTGTCTGGACGGTGTACTTGAATGCAGTCCTCCTGAGAAAGGGTTAATGAAACTGCATTTTCCTGAGTATTGACTGGGCCAGGACTAAGACTGAAGCAGATTTGCTGAAGGCTATGAGGCTATGATAGAGTATGAGGCTAGGATGTGGGTGAGAAAGTAGTTCAGCAGGTGCTGGATTTATGCTGCTTGGTGAGCTGCTGTGTGCAGTGAGGGCTTCATGTGGTCATGAGGAGGAATCACAGAGGTCCATAGCTGCTGAGATGGGAAGGGTTAAATTGTACTTCCCACCTTCCCCTGTATCCCTCTGTCCAGGTAGATGAGCACTACACCCAAGAAATACATTCACTTTGTTCACAAATCTTTGCCTGTGAGATTTACAGTGTGTTCTGGGCTTGATCTTTTCTGAAAACTGTATTTCCTTTGGAGGTGGGAAGGAAATTTTGTAGACATCAGCAACAACTCTTCTCATAGTGAAGAAGCATGTGTACCTGTTAATTGTCTGTCAGTTTTTAATTTTCCTCTTTATCTTAGACAGTAGCAGCAACCTTCTCTCTGGTTAAATGAGAGAAAACTAGCTGGAGAGAGCTCAGGTAAAGCCAGCTGAGATATTCTTATATTCACTAAAAGAAGTTTACACAGAAATACAATTATTGGTCTCTTCTGTCAATAACAGGGTGCACTGACTCCATAATGCCCTAGGCTACGCTTCTAGTTCTTTGCTGTTTGAAAGACAAAATCGATTTCCCTATGAAATTTTGAAAATAAAATACATGTGTAAGAAGACATTTTGGACCTAGTACTCTGTGTCACAACAGATATTAACTGGGTTTCGCTGAAAATAAAGCATCGTTTCAGTTATCCAGGTCTGGGCAAAAGGAGTTGTGTTTCTACAGTCAGGTGTAGGAGACTGCATGGCTCAGCTCTGCCCTACACCAAGATACAATAACACACAGCGTGGTACAGCTTTAATTTTAATTCAAAATAAATATTTCCATAACCTACAAAATACCTCTAATATACTTATCTGGGAGAACACAAAGATTAAAGAAATCCTGCTAATTCCTTTATCTTTCAGATACAGGGCTGAAAACAAAGCCATTCAAACCTTGAGCTATTTAGGAGAGGAAGAAGCCAAAATCTGAGCCAGAGGTTTGACTGCTGGGTTTACTCATGGCTTCAGGTAAGCTTCTTTCCCTGGATTGTTTAGCATTTCAGAGGCCCTCTGTGTTCCTCAAGGAGAGCAGTGGATTACAGACATAAAACCTTGCATAGCTTGCAGCCAAAGTAGAGCAGAGGGAGTACAAACAAGCTAATCCAGGGTGCCTTACCGTCCGGCATCCTGCCTCTGACCCTGGCCAGCGCTACGTGCTTCAGAGGAAGATGTAAGAACCTCACAGCAGGTAGATGCAGGATAATCAATCCTTTCAACCTTGTTCTCAAGCCCCATTAGATCTCATCCTGATCCCTAAATAGTTAGAGGTTGGATTAAGCCTTGAAGAATGGCATTTAATATACTCTAAAAATTGTTGCTATCATTAACTCCCGTGACTCTGGAAACTAATGCTATCCATAGACAAATACATTTTCATTTTGAATCATCCTGTGTCCTTGGTCTACTGTAGCAATGAGTACATAGGCTTAAATACCTGTTTGCAAAAAGTATTTAATATTTCCTTTTATCTGTGGTGATTTTTTTTTCACTGCATGTCTCTTTTCCTGACATTACAAAGTAAGCAGTAGGGATAAAGTGAGCATACTCTAAAGATTACACATTCCTTCATTACATTATTGAACAAAAGATCCCAGGGGATGAATTTTTTCAGCAGCTTAAGCATCATTTTGGCAGTCTGATTCCAGTCCCACTCAAAAATAGAGATAGGCTTTGCACCTCTCCCGACATGAACCCTAACACACACCGTAGTCCAAATTGCTGATCCAGCTTTCCCAGTCATGGCGAGGATGCACAGGCTCTCATAGGAGAGCTATTTTTGCAGACAATCTATCACTTGGCTGCCCCTTTCCTGTCCTACTCTAACTGGAGAAATAGTTTTTGTCTCCCAACACTAACCCCAACCCTTTCACTCCCACTTTTTGTCAGCACAGCCTTGCCCAAGACCCTCAGGCATCCTGAAGGTGAAAGAGCTGTCGGTGCAGAATCTGTCTGCAGCCTGTCTGTTCCTTTGGCATCTCTTTTTCTCCTTTCTCTATCTGTAGATCTTTTATTGTTGTCATTTTTAACCCCAACCCTAGCCATTAGCCTTGTCTTTGGCTCTTTCCCTAGGATGTCTTCTTAATATCTTGCTTTAGTAAGATTTTTTTTTCCTCCCTGTTGCACCTTATAGCCCCACTTAACTTGTGCAGTATCTCTGAGGAAGTTTTTAGAGCCTATGAGATGTGACGTGTAGGATTTCAGCTGGGTCTGTAGTGCTTATGTAGAATTGCTCAAACGCTTTTGAGTGTTTCGTTTCTAATTAATTTTGGCTCTCTGCTATCATTTGTGCATGTGTTGAATCTATGTGAATACATCTACAGTGATGACGTGGACTACTTCATTGTATCACCTGCATTATATCTGCACCTGCAGTGCAGCATCCTCTCCGTAGCCCCATCTCTTGACCTTTCCTCCTCTCTGTTCTGTCCTTTCTTCTCCTACTCCTTGTAACATCACAGCCTCTTTCTCTTTCCTGTTGCATCCTCTGTCCTTCTCTGCTCTCCTGCTGGGTGCCCCTTGCTGAGACAGGGGCCAGGGGACACCTGAGGGACCCATGTGTGTAATTGTGTGTGATGGGCAAGAGCAGGCAGAGGAGGACCTGCCTGTGTGAACTGGCAGAGCCCCATGCTGTGAGCCAGGGGGAGTGTGGCAGGCAGGGGAGCTGTTGTCCTGCTGTGGGACACAACCTCTCCAATGGTGGGACAGGGGCAGCTGCTGCTCGTTCTGTGCCAGAGGCGCTGGGCACCTGCCTGCTGTGGGGATGCACTGTGCAGCAAGGAGGGGCCTCAGCAATTTGGGTGCACAGATCATGGGATAAAGAAAAAATTATTTTCTCGGTAAAGAAAAAATCACCCACCTCCACTGAGATTTCTGTGCAAGCAATGTTTTCCCGCTTTCAAATGTTACATGTCTTTGGTGTTTCTGCACTGGAATTTGCTTACTTGGGCTAGTCATCTGGTTGCCTGAGGTCTTTCTGAATATCACGACAATTATTCCTGCTCCTGACCCACCTGAAAATTTGTGGCTGCTGCGTTTTTGCTATTTCAATTCTGTCATTTTCTAGATCATCCATAAACAAAAGCAAATTAAACAGTGTGGGATCCAGGGTGGAGCCTTGAGGTGTATGACATTTGCCAGGGTGAAAATAGGCCATTTGATTTTTTGCTTCTTTTCTGTTTGTTAAAGTTTCATCCAAATTATATTTTACCTCCCTCCTCTATGCTGTCTTAATTCCTATAGCTTCTCTTTTTTTGTGATGTTTGCTCAAAAGCGTTTTGGCAGTAAGTCGTGGCTTTCCTTTGATAGGGCCAGAGAATTGTGAGAGATTAGTGAAACAGCTCTGCTTTCTCTGGGTATCATTTTAAACACCCTGTTACTATTTTCTTCCCATTCTTAATGCTACTTTCAAAGAAGAATGGCTAAAACATTCCAAAGAGAGGTAGCTCTGCAAACTCCAAAAGCCCATTTCTGTTACTGTGCTGATCATACCACCCCTCAGCACTAACAGGCTTTTAAATGAGGACATCAGAAGTAATTGGAAGAGCATGAGAAAGGGCAGAATTCAAGAGCTTAGGGCTTGATTTTCCAAACAGATCAGCCCTCAGACCCAAGACCAGAGTTTCACAGACCTAATACAGAGGGAACTGAACTGTTCTTGAAACACGACCCAGGGCTGTGCTGTGATACCTCTTAACAAGCTGGTGAGTCTTCATGGCACAGTGTAGCTCTGTGCAGGTAACAGCTCAGCTTCCAGACATCCAGTAGACCTTTCAGTGCCCAGCAAATTAGCCCTGCTGTAGTGCAAAGCAGCTTCACAGCTACTTTCCTTCCAGTTTCAGAGGTAATTAGAGCAGGATTAACTTGATGGTCTTTGCCCTGTGCATGGTTGTATGAAGCAGACAAGCTTTTGTCTTGTGCCCATCACTGCCATTTAGAAGGTCATAGAAAGTGCTTTGGGAAGTGTATAGGCTTGCCTCCAATCTCTGACAAGGAGGTGCCTTCTTCCTGCAACCACTTCTGCATTGAGTGAACCCAAAATCTATGGAGGCTGCTTCCCTTGTCACCCAAGGGAGATACTGAGAAGGCGTGGATGCCATTGCCTCAGGCACTCATCAAATCCCCCTCTGACCCTCACAGCTTCTTCAGAACGATGAGACCTCTAAAACGAAGCTGTTCATCCTGCTTTTCCCAGTGAAGTGTGGCTTGTCCAGTGGGACATGTGTTTCATTGCTGCTGGTTCTTCAGGCTGTCATGACTGATAAAGTAGTCCTTGGTTGGCTGCACATGTGGATCCCTGGTATTCTGCTACTGCCTAACACTATTGAGAAGAAAAAGATGCTCATTTGATGACCTAGCCTACTCGATGGACACAATTCCTGGAAGAAAAAAAAATTAAACCCACAAAACCCAAACCACCTGGGAAATGCTGCTCTATATAATCCCAACTGTCTTGTGCTGCTGCTAAGAGGAACCATGCAGCTGTCACAGAGACATGCAGGAAAACAGTGTTATTAGAGGCATCAGGTATTTGTTCAGGAGGCTGTGGGATGCAGCCATTCCTTGGGGACTGTAGATGTATTTACAGTATTAAAAGGTCAAACAATCTTTCTATTTCCCTGTTTGCTTCAGAGAGTTTTGTTGAAAATTCTCATTATTTGTTGTGGTATTTCTTTGATTTAAGAGGATTTCTCTACATGACCATATTTATTAGAATGCAGTGTGTGTGCAGTGAATGTGTTATTACTATAACAAGCTTCCCCTTGTAGTAGATATTTATTCTGAGTGCAAAGCTTTTAGTTCAGTTGTGCATGTGGCAGTAAAGGAAAGATGGGTCAGGTAATTTGGAAAAGAGATAGAGTGGAATGAGAAAAAGACACAAAATTAATAGTTCAGCAGCGACTTCTGTCCCTGTCTTTGTTATGGGCTCTGTGCCAACTGTTACCTTATTTTCATGACCTTTTTTGCTTGGAGAGAAGCCCTGTACAACAGCAAGAAGACCCTGTGGATGGGAGCAAATTTTTCTCCTCGTGCAATTTTCCCCTAATTGCAGGAAGGGCTCTTGGCCCTATTAACCTGCAGGTGAATTGCAGCAAGCCTCTCAATCCTTAGGCAGTTGTTGGGAATTCTTCCCAATCGTTCTCCAGGGTTTGCTTGCTATTCGTTGTTCATGACACCACCTCAGTGTCGGAGAGGGAAAAGGAGCATCAGAAAAGGGGTTGCTGGAGTGGGGGCCAGGTAAACACAACATGTAAACCCTCCAGTTTAGTGAAAGAAGGTGGAGGCAACGAAGACTCTCTGTAGGTTTGGGAACAGTATGAACGCTGCCATTATCAGGCAGAGATACTTAAAGATATTATAATGAGGTGAGTCAAAGACATTATGTCATGTTTTCCACTCCGTATTTTAGAAGCCGCAGCATATGAGCTTGGATAAGGGTGACTGCTTCCAGGAAGAAGTAACCAAAGAGTCTGCTAAACATCATCTGCTAGGATAATGTATACCTAAGAGTCTTGAGAGAGTTGGCTCACGAAATATCTGGTTTTAATGAACCTGGGAGTTCTGGCAATATTTCAGATGACTGTAATAGTTAGATTTTGCCAGTACTTCAGAGGGGTGTGAGAAGCAGTTAAGATAATTATGAGCTGACCAACCTGAAGTCAATATCGGGCGAAGTAGTGCACAGGGAAATCTGAGATTCAGTTGCTAACTAGAAATATAATTAATAGCAGGCAACATAGCTTTCAAGGAGGTAGAACCTGCGAATCAGAACAACTTTCCTTTTGTAAGTGATTACAAATTCAGTTGTCAACAGTGACTGCAAAGAGATAATATGCTTTTTCAATGTGTTCAACACGGCCCGGTGCAATATTTTAACTTGAGTCAAGAGAGGTAGGGAATGCTGACTGATGGGAGTGAGTTTTTTATAAAATAGTCTGTGTCCGGTGTTATTTCAATTTCTCTGTCAGTGATCTGGAAATAAATATAAAATTGCTGCTGATAACATCTGAGGATGACACACAAACTGACAGAGTAGCCAATAATGATGGGGACAGAGTGGTTACACGGAGAGATAGGATGCTGCAGTCTGCAGTGCCCGTTTCAGTAAAATGCTTTTTAATGTTGCCAAATGCCAAGTCATTCGCCTGGATTGCAGGACCAAGGAACTCTTCTGATCCAGTCAACTCTTATTTGTGGCAGCCCTAACATATGATTTTTTTTTCCCTCTTTTGTTTTCTTGAAATATCTATTACATGAGGGTAGTATGCTTGGATCTGATCACTGACTGTTTTGCCAATGGTTTTTGCCAGCACAGGCTGTTTTTAGCTGGTTGCGTATGTTAGTGTTAGTCTCTTACAGGTGAGGCTGGCAGTGTTGTACCAGCAATGAGTGAATCAGACTCAGTGGGGGTGTAGGTGACTATTGAGACCTACTCTACACTCAGCATGTGTCACTACTACTGATGATACCCTTTTCCTTGTGTCCTTTTCCTGCCCAGGGCCAAGCTAAAGAGGCTTACATCTTCCTTGAACTTGGTGCTACATTTGTGACAGAAGATTCATGTGCTGGCTGATAAATTACACATAGTCAAATGTGCATTTAAAGTTACCTTAAGTACTTTATTGGACAACTGCCCTTCCTAGTTCATTATTTGGGCATTCTTGTACCATCTGTCCAAAACACAAGCCCAGCTTATTGCAGCTGGGTCTTCATTAACAGACTCTCAGGAATCAGTCTTCATGCTGCAAGGTTTGAAGGATGATTAGCATCCCATACGGTCTTGGTCAGAATAGAGAGAGAAAGTCATAGTGACAGAATTTCTCCAGCTAGTGCTTGCTCTACAGCATCGAAGACTCATATCTCTACACAATGATGTAAAGACAACAGAAGGAGAGTGTATTTCCAGTTAAATATTAGGAATATCTTGATTTCATCCAGGACCTCAAGTGAAAGTCAAAAAAGGAGAAGTTGCACGTATGAAGAGGGATCCACTGATTGATGCTCTATTTTAGTAGCTTCTTTGGCCCTCAAAACCAAACATCACTTACTGTAAAGTAAACCTACAGAGTTTCATGGAATCTTTTATTGTTATGTATTTTGAGTATGTTGTCTCCATATCTCTTTTCACAGATGACTACACCAGGCAAATGTCAGCCAGAATGCTCGGCTCAAGTCCTGACTTGCAGGACTGGGCAGCTGTCCTACATCATGTCAAGGTGTTTCTCTGCAAGCTCATGGGCTCCCACTGACCACATTGACAAAGCTCCTGCCACTAAGCCTGTGAGAGTCGATGAGATCACAACCTAGGAAAACAGCCTTATTAACAGAGGGACTTGAGAACTGAGCCAATTTCTCATCATTAACCCTGATAGATCAATGGGTTTAAATTTATTTTTCTACTGTCTAAATGCTGAGAAGGCTTTGATAAAAATCAAACCCATCTGTGAACTATTATCTCTTTCTTTCTAGGAGACTGCTTCGTGTTATGTACCAAGTTACAAATATCATAGTGGTTGTTAGAAATTTTCTTTCCTTGTAATGGTCTCATATTGAAAGGAATGAGAGACTGTTAATTGTACTAATAATGTATCTTTCAGAACTTATTTGGTGGATTATGTATGCCTCTCACTTCCGAGTAATCAATGATATGAGTACATTTGCATTTGGATTTTTTTAACTGTGTGAACCAGCAGTCTGAGAAGGACTAAGAGGATCCTCCCTTTGCAGAGTAGGGTTTGCTAAGAGTGGAGAAGGGACTTCATATTCCTTGCTACATTTCTACACAGAGAGCAGTGACTCAGGACTGTATGGCAGAGATTGTGCCTAAGCCTGGCTGTCCTCTTACTGCAGAAGTGAAAGCAGTGGTGTAAAGTTAGTTTATATGGTGATTGTGACCAAGGAGTTAAGGTCCCTCTCTCTAAAAGTCCGCAGCCTATGACTGTTGTGTCAGGTCTATTTACAGGAGAACTGACGAGTACAATAAGAATCAGGAGGGCAGCATGAATCTGCTTCACATGGTGATGTGGCGAAAAAACAGATCCCTCTGGAGACCTGGACCTGAACTGCTGTCACAAGGTTATGGGAGCTTTGCTCTGCTGCTGCCTTCACCAGCCTGTGGGAAAGAAACAGGTACAAGTCTCCTTTAGCAAGAAGGATCTCACGGGGCAGAAGTCTTCCCAGGCTCTCCCTTCTTCTTCCAGTTGTTTGTAGCCAGATGTCAAGCAAATCATATCTGACCATCAGCCAAGTACCTGGGGGACTTCCCACACTCTGCCCCTTCTCTTTGTACCTGCTGCTTGCACAGAAGCTAAATGTCTTGTGGATGACTCCTCTGTCTTCTTCTGGCCTTGGGGTAAAACTGCCTGAGCTGCTGCTTAGGGCTTTGCTGAGGACCCTCCTCCCCAAACACGCAGTCCCCAGCAAACAGCAATGGAGCAGGAGTCACTGGTTCATTTCATCTTGCAGGCTGGGGCTTTTGTGCAGGCTGGGTTGGTGACAGCATCTGTGCCTCTGGCAAGGCTGTCGAGTAGGAAAGTGCACGGAGGAGGGACGTGAGGTTTGGGTGAGAGGCACATGAAGAGTACTTCTCAAATTTGCTGTGGCCCCTTCTGTGAATCTGTTTTGGGACTCACGTTGCCTGTAACCTTCCTGTGCTGCTCTAGCATCTGAAACCCAGGGTAGGACTTGAGAGGGATGAGAATTAAAGGACGAATTGGGTTCACCCTGCAGCATTTTAGGTTACCTCCCTGTGTCAGTGAAATCTCATAATACGTAAATGTTTCTGTCCTCTAGAGAAGGTACTGCCGGTGTTGCATTGTCTATGAAAAATCTTTGCCCCAAAACCTTATTTGTGGCTCCATTAACCTAAAGAACTTGTCTGAATGCTCCGTTTGCCTTTTAAATAAAGAACAAGTGATTGTTGAGAACTCGCATCCCTATCATTTTGTGTTACTTTCCTCATTATGAGATGAACATAAGGGTCCCTGATCATTATTTCTGACTCTGTCATTAGCAAAGGTCTGGAAAGTGTGTTTTCGCTCCATTAGCCTTCAGAAATAAAAAGAATGATTGCATAAGTCAAGAATAATTATTTCAACCAGCTTTCCTCAGTGTTTTGCTGTGGAACAGGCCAGTGCCTAAACACAGTCTGACAAATTAATTTCTATTATTTGTATTTTCTAGAAAAAACACCATATTCAGGACTCATTTAGCAATACAAATGGCTTTATTTGTGGTTTTATGCGCTTCTCTGGTCACTCGTGACAAACATCAGAAAGCTGATAGTTTCCCCCAGGATGCCTGCCAAGACTCCTGCGATTTACCCCTGGAGCAGTGTGCTAAAGAGAGATTCCTAGATCTGTCACAGTCCTTTTGTCTCTCAGAGGTGTGTGGATACCTTTGTTAACCAGGACCTCTTCTTCTAACGATACCTTTCTGTAATGATGTTGATGTTCACAGTTATATGACTGCATGATGGCATGAGAGTCAGGGGTGGTCCAGATGATCTGATCAGGGCCCTTTCCCCATTCACAGAATCACAGAATCACAGAATCACGGAAAGGGACATCTGGAGATCATCTGGTCCAACAGCGCAATTTCCAACAGTCCATTCAGAACAATTTCTTCTTTACTGTAAAGCAAGGATGGAATGACCGTACCTTTCTTCCTGTTAGAAGACCAAAATGCAGCCATTTTTCTTCTGGATACAGCATTAATACTTACTAGAGATCTGGAATTACTTGGTAAGGCATATTTGCCACAATATAGGGCTCACGCAGCATGGCCTCTTTCATGGTATCTTCAAATCGGACAGCATGAGTGTGTAGGAATGGGAAGTGAAGTCAGGGCCAGTGAGATGGAGTCTGTCTGTCTGTCCTACCACTGTTCATTGTCAGCAGAGACAAGCTGCTTCACTTCGCCTTGAGTCAGCTCTTCCAACAGCAAAAGGAAGGTAATAGGCAGTAGGATGATATAGTAAATAATTCGGGGATATTAGCAAGCTTGGGTACAAAGTACTATAGAAGAAGTATTGTTTATTTTGACTGAGGATGCTGGAGATAGTAAAGGTAATTACAATGCAGCTGAGAGCTTGGTGTGAAGCTGAGTTGAAGGAGACTCTTTAGTCCCCTTTTCCAACTGAAATAGACTTTTAAACCCTTACTTTAAAATGACTAATGAGTCAATTGGCATGAAGGAGAGCATCTCCTATAGATTCGTGCAGCTCCTTTCACAGCAAGTTGTTCAACTGGAGGTTTCAGTGGCAGTGGGAGAGATATCACATTCTCCTTGTCAGTCAGAACTTGTGAGCTGTGGTGGGGGNAAACAGGTGTGTGGTTGCTGAATGAGATGTGGATTACAGTTTGACAACATAGGTATTCTGTGCACAGAGGACATTCAATAAGAGACAGAGGTGATGAGCACAGGAAAGAAAATCCAGGTGATACTGTGAATCATGACATTGTGCCAGAATTTTATGTTAATTGAACAGTTTGTTTTCCTCACCTCTGAGTGTGCTAGTTCCTAGGAGAGGAAAGAGTTCAAAAGCTTGACTCCAGCAAACCGACAGGAAGTCTGCAGTCGTTCACACTTAACTATTAACCCAAACCATAGGCTGAAAGACAAAGAAAGATGTCCTCTATCTGACAGTGCTGTGAAACAATGATCATGTTCCCTGTCTTCTTTGGACAATCTTCATGGAAACCCAGCAAGAACATCTAAGGTAGAAGAGGCTTCTGACCGGAAGGGTCGAAAAAACGGCATCAATCCTGAGACAGAGGGATTAATCTTAGCCTTGAGACTGACCTGAACTTTAAAGGATCTGAGCCCAGGTGCGCGAAGAATAAGAATCGGTACATGTCCCGGTAGCTCATAAAAGCAGACACTGTAGAAGCTGGCGTGACTGTCACTTTTGCTGGAGGATTCATGGTAGAGGCAAAGGCCTCATCACAGTAGCCTAGAGAAGCTATGGGGTATACCTCAGCAGCTGTGAGATATAGCCCTAACCTACAAACCTACGTGAGATGGGGCCTCATCCCGCTCCAGAACTGTATCAGTGACAGATCAGCTAAGGAGGTGTTTGAAGTATTTGGATTATAAGCACCTGGACCTCCTGATAGACATCAAAGATAGAATTATCACAAAATAAAGCAGTGAAAGTGGTAAAGGTGCACAATGAGATAAGGAACATCATGTTAAGGGCTTCTACAAGGTCAGACTGTACTATTTAGTGGTCTCTTCTGGCCTGGATTTCACATGTCTGTGCAAGATAGAGTGGGCTTTTCCAACCTCTGGTTTGCTCTAATCCAACAGAGTGTTTCAAGCTGAATTTGGAGATGATATTTTGCTATCACAGTCCACGCACAAGGCCCAGAACCATGAGGAGATCCTTTGGCCTGTCACATGAACCCACTCATTCTTATCTTCAGGTTGTAGGACATGTCCCTATGAGCTTCCTCTGCTGGGAGATTCACATCCTGGGTTGCTGAAACAGCCTTGCTGAAACGTGGCTGCATTGCAATTAATAAACACACTAATGGAGTCTTCATTGCATGATTAGGGGATTTTGAAATTTACTCTAGGAAATCTTTCAACTCCATTAAATCTGCCTTTGTCACAAGATAAAGTGCTGTTCATAACAGGCTCATTAACATTCGGGCTGCAGTTCAGCCCCAACCATTAACAGCTGGCAGGCATGAGTTTCCAAAAAGACCCCAAAAAGTGTTTTTCCTGACCAGGGTCTGGCTTCCCCAACATATCTGTTAGTCCTGTGTTGGATATTTCGTGACAGGGAGCCTTTCTGTTAAATTCCCCAAGCCATTTAAATGTACTGCCAAGACCAGCTGTAATCAGTCAGGGAACTGGAAAAATCTGCCCAGAGTTCCCACCCTGCCGCTGGGGTCTTTATTTGACTCAAAAGCTGCCATGAGCAGAAGAAGCCAACCCCATGCAACAGCCATGGGCATTTTCCTCCTCTCTCCCACTTGGCTGACTTTCATTGAGAGCCCAAGTGTCAGCTGCTCTGATTAAGTGCATTAGAGCCAGGCGTGATGATTAACAGTGAATGGTAACAATGGCATTTCAGTGGTGGCTAATAGGCTTCCAAACTTAATCTCTCGTGCTTTTGCAGAGATAAAGAATAGATAATTCTTCCAGTGACAATGATTACATAATAAAGTTCGTATTTGCTCCATGCTGATGAGCTATAAAGCCCGGTTTCACCCAGTGGCTTTTTAGAGGCTCCAAGGCTGGGGTGTTGCCAGCTCAGGATTTTACCACATCTCTGATATCTTGCAGGTCTGTCTCCTGGAGCTGGGTGATTACAAGGAATTAATGCCTTTTTTCTTTCTTTCTTTCGAAAAAACTCAAATTTCCAGCCAACTACTCATAGGGAAATACAGACTGAGGGAAATTGAAATTGTCTCTTGGTAATCTATTTGAATTTACAACTTTTGGACAAAACCCAGAACTTTGGGGCACCGTATATTGTTTTGAATACGGAGAATGGTTGGTTCTGGGTCTGGCACATCCAAAACACGGGAGAGAGCTATAAAATTGTCAATGGGCTATGAGGCTCAACAGAGAAGCTAGACTAGGCTGTAAGGCAGACGTTCTAAGCACTGAGAGGAGCTTTTCTGAATGGGATGAAAACCTGTCAGTAACTGGAATAAATGAAAAGCTCGACCTGAAGATTTGAGGCTTCAAGGTGTCATATTTTAGCAGCCCGAATGCCAGGACACTGGGACTTACCAGTACAACCAAGCACAGATTCAGTGAGTAGCTGAGCATCAGTGAAACATGCATTAGTCTTCACTGGAAAGGATCCATGGACCAAAGCAGACGGGGTTCAAGAGAGCAAAGCTCCTGCTGAAATAATAAATGAAACACGGGCAGCCTGCTTTGTTTCAGGGCAGTGCCTGCCATGAGAGGAACACTGATTCCCTCAGACCTGTCCATCATCCCATGGCGCAGACAGCAGTAACCTGCGGAGAAGGCACTGCATCACTGGAATCAGTGAGTGTCCCACAGCTCTGTACTTCAGAAGTTACCCTTTGCTTCTTGAATTCTTACAAAAGAAAAATGGTTCCCTTTTTTATATCAACTCAAGTCTTGCTTTTTTTCTCCTGAGCTACCTGGCAGGAGGTCAACTCTTTCAAAAATGTTTCTCACATCCCTCTTGACCAGCCCTAAATACAAGGTCAAGAACAAGAACCATACAATGCTGGTGGTGCATTCAGCAAAAAACCACTAGTTTGGAGACGGGCAGGACAACAAAGCAGAGTATACATCACACTGCTAGAGCATAATGTGATTTAGTGGACAAACAGCAAGACATTACAGTTAGGTTTTACCTTTGCTAAATATATTAGTCCTTAAACAAACATCTAATAGTATTTTAAGCCTTGATTATTTTGAAACACCAGGCTTCATAGGAGAGCTATTTTCTTATAACATCTAGCATCGTATCTTCAGGCTGTGGGATATTATTAAAAAAAAAAAAAAAAAAGTCAAAGCAGAGTTCACCCCTGATGCATTAAGCCTCATTCAGCTTGGAGCTTTGCATTTTCTCCTGCACAGAATTCCTGCTCCTTTCTGCTCTGGTTCTGGTATCCCAGCTGTTCACATTTACTTGGCTCAGGCTTTATGAAATGAATCCAAGAAGCAGATTTCAGCAAGACCAAGAGAAGTTGCACTTAGTTCCACCTTTTTCAGATAAAATATTATACCTGTTTCTCAAAGTGTGCTTTGTTGTAGCAGCGTGGCACAGTTTCTGAAATCATGTCTTATCAGTTTGTTGAGTCCATATCTTAATAGGAACTGTATCCCTACAGATCTCCTACAAAGGAAACAAAAGATGCTCATTATATTCACAGTTGGGCTGTCCTGAACCTCTCTTTGAAAATCAAAGCAGTTCATTTATTCTTTTAGCTCTTCAGTTTTACCCATGTGTGCACTGCTGGTTGTATCTGGGGTACAAGACAGTCACCCAAACACAGGTCAAGGCTGGGATTTACTCGAGGTCTATTTATTGCAAAATATGGAAACATTTCATCAGGCTTTGGCATCCTGCTATTTGCCTTTGAAGAAAGATTTATTATTTCTTCCAGCTGCATCTGTCCTTTTCTTACCTTGCATGCATCATACTCTGAGTGGCTCTAACTCACTAAGCAGAAAACCACCCCAGAAAATAGGATCATATAGGATCATATCCTGCCAGGCTAATGATTCACACAGTTCGCTGGAGGATTTGACGAGCAACAGGAGCTGGCTCAAGGGAAAAGATAGGCCCACAGGGCCATGAGACGGGGGAGGTAAAGAAAGACAAAGGGGTGAGGAAGAAGGTCCTGTCTTTTCAGCAGAAACAGCTGTGGTAACTCAGCTGATCATGTACCAGGACTTGGTTGCATGCATGGTGCAGCAAGTTCAATAGCCTGTTCTGGATACATATTTCATTTTTTAAGTGGAAAAGCTATTTTCTTCGTTTCTGACATGCTACTAGAGACAAACAGGAGCCCTCCCTTCAGGACCCTCTTCTCGCATTCACTCTACTTCCCTTTGTGCTGTCAGAGGCTGTTCCTGTTCATATGTGAACCTCTGAGAGAGCCTCTGAGGTCTGTGTTTACAGCCAGCTTAGCATTGGACAGACCTTTCTTCATTCTAATCGACCTGCAATTCTTTTTTGTATAACTGGGGAGGCAAACCCCCTCCGCCTCAATAAAACTCTGCTTCTTGCACTTTGTCCTCCAAGGCTTAAATTTATCATGTGTACTTTGTTGCTGCTCAGGCTTCTCCTCAACACTCCGTGTTGTCTATTACTGTGTATAAAAATGATCTGTGTTGACACAGGACTGAGTGGGCACTTTGTATTATCATCTCCAGCATTTGCCTGTGTCCTTTATTTCAAGCAACAAAAGTGTATTTCACAGCAAGGTGGTTTCTTGAAAGATTTTCCCCTGGCAATTTGTCTAAAACAAGATGCTGCTAGAGAAGGCAGAAAGCTGGGTTTCTTCCACCCATTCAGCAAAGGTATTGAGGGAATTGCTCAGGGCTTTGAGGCTGCTGCTGTGGACTGAGGTGCACATTGTACTGGCAGGGTTCCTGGTCCCACTGGTTAATAGGAAGGGGAACCACCCCTCTTTCAGGGCTCGCTGGGTGCTCATCGCAGTGTGAGGGTCCCTGGGAGCGGGGCAGCAAGCTGCAGTGCTTCATCCGAGCTCTCTGGTGTCACCAACAGCCTCTGGCCTGCCCTGCCCTCCCTGCAGCCCACCCTGCACACCAGCCTGGCTGCTCCTTACCACCTCAGCTCGATCTGCCATGAGCAGGGATGTGCTTGCTGTGCACCGTTCTCTCTTCTGCGGCAGCAGGCTCTTCCCACTGCTGCTGGCTGAACTGTTTTTAATTATCCACTTTGGACTTTCCTGCACAATAATCAACAGTTAATTGCAAACAATCAGACAAATTGGTGTTCTAAGGAAGGAGAGAAGAGTGACAGAGCAGAGCAGGGACTCGAGCAGGAGCTGACTCCAGTGATGGGCACGGCTGACGGCAAGCGGTTGTTTGGAGCAGAGTGGGCTTGATGGAAGAGGGGCTGCAGCGAAAGCCAAAGCATGTCTTCTTTCCTCTGTCCCTGAAGCATCTTCATTTTGCAACTTGCTTCTGCTACACCGCCTCCGTTATAAGACAATACGGATTGGTTTTGCAGGCAATATTGTTAGACTCCATCGGTCTATGGGGAAAATGACTCACTGGAGAATGGCAAATTAGAAGGCTTAAAAAGGAGCAGCAATGCTGCTGCTTTTCCTGGAGTTGCCTACATGTTCCCAAGTGTCTTGGGGGAGACTTGTCAGGATGGAGATGAGCTCCAGGGAGGCGAAGACCTCAAAGAAATGGCCCAGGCATGTGGCACGATCCCAGCTGGAGCGAAGTCTGTCCAGGAGGACCAGACAAGTGCAGGAAAGAACTTATGAGCCTCAGGCTGATGTTTTACTTGCAGTGCACAAGGGCTGGCATGTTTTGAGTTTTACCCCACACTTATTTACATTTTGACGTCGGCATTAGCAATTGAAGAGAATGAAGGGGTTGTGTCTGTTCATTTTTTGTTGTTTTCTGGTTGCTATATTCTCAGGTGTGGTTGTGTTTTGTTGTTGTTGGTGGTGGTGGTTTTGTTGTTGTTGTTTTTTTGTTGTTGTTTTTTGGTTTTTTTGTTTTTTAATTAGTGAGAGAGTAATGCTCGCTCAGTACCCTGCAGGTGCGTAGAGGAGACAGAGCTGTTGTTACATCTCCCCACGACCGTCCAACCCCCACCTGACGTGTATTCGCCCCGGGCCCTGGGTGTTTCGGCAGCCGATTCCCGCCCGCGGGGCTGCCGGCGGCGGGGACGAGACCGGCGGCGGGGACGAGACCGGCGGCGGGCACCGGGCGCTGGAGGCGCCGCCCGCGGCNCGAACGGCTCCGAGCCGGGCCGAGCCGGGACGAATGGTTCCGAGCCGAGCCGAGCCGGGCAGAGTCGTGCTCCCGGCCCAACAGTAGCAGCCGGTTTTCCAGGCTGTGCTGCAGGCGCCTTGTGAATTATAGCCCTGCTCCTGCCATGTGCCCTTGTGGTGTTTTCCTAGGGTTTAAAATATTAATTACGAAAAGAAAAAGCCCTTTTACAATGCGCCACTATATTAAACTTATAACACTATAAATCGGCACCGTAAAAGTGTAACTCGAGGGCCGGGTATTAGACAAACCTGACACACTGCTGGGGGAACAGCGGAGATCTTAACAAACTGCATCATGGACGAGTTGCTGCAATGTGCATAAAACTTACTATTTTGTACCCCTATTAGTTGTTTTTTTACAATATTTTCAGGGACAAAAAAAAAATTGCAAGCAATACAAACAAGCAAATCAATTCAGAAATTTTATTTTCAGAAAAATAAAAGTTGACATGAGCTTGCATCCAAGAAGTGAGTGACAGTTCAGGCTTTTTTATTTGTTTGTTTGCCTATTTGAAGTGGTCTGAGAAAGCTGGGTTAATTTAAAAACATTTTCCTTCCGGTTTCTTTCATTTCTTTGCTTCCACATGCAGGTTAGGATGAAGACACGGTCAAATTGGTTATTCTATAATATATTTTCAGTCTGATCTCCAATTTGTACCCCTTCCAATGAAAATCATCTGATTTGATCCCTAGTGCTTTTTTATGTTTATAGTTAATTTCAAGGGGCTTATTCTCCCTATCTTCCCCCACAGAGGAAAAAATACTCTCTTGGTTTGTCCATTTTGTTTTGACCTTCAAAGCTTTAAGTCCTGCCTTTCTCCTCCTCACTAGAGGAACCCTGGCAAGAACTTTTGCAACCATAAATAGTCATGTCATTGGGAAGCAATAACATGGGCAGTAGCTCTCCCTCACTGGGAGAGGTGGGCAAGGGTATACAGCTTGTTAGTCTCCTTTTCCGTGTGAGGGAACGGAGAACTGCATTCCATTTTGAAGTTTCATGTGAGATTACAAATCAGGTCCTCTGGCAAAGAGGGGAAGCAAATGCTGAATATGCTGAAGTAGCTACCCATAGTGAAGAAAATCCTTTAATGTGAGCACAGTGTAGGTAATGCAGTATTTATTTACCACAAAGAGACTGTAAAAAGCACAGCATCGATTTCTTGGTTTTTATTTTTCAGGTCAGTTTCATGGAGCTTGGTCTGTCGGAAGGATTTTCTGAGAAGCTTCTGAATAGCTGCTGGCTGGGTAGCTTCAGCGCTGACCCCCTGACCCAGGCAAGGTTTGCTGCTCGTGGCGTTCCAGGAACGACACAGGGGCTCTGGCTGGAGTCGGGCCAGGACGTTAGATGAAACTGCTTCTGTGGCACTTCTGCTTTTGATGGCTAGAGGACGGATTTCCTGCTCTCTCTCTCTGCAGCGTTTGACTCAGTTGACCATGAAGCCCTGCCGGCCCCTGCTGAGGAGAGGGGTTGCAGTCTGGTGGGAACAGTTCGGTGGGGCATACCCAGTTAGTAGAGATGTGAATATCCACTCCTATTGTTAACTGCTGTCCCACAACAACCTATGCTTTTCCCTTTTTGGTGACCCAGTTGAGCAGAAAGTCATCAGTGTGGGAGACACTGCTGCAGCCCACAACACTAAGAGCTCAAGCTGGTTATGCCATCCCCTCCTCTCAAGTTTTAAGAGAATACATAGTCGAGTTCAAAGTCTCAGTCCTTGAAAGCCTTAATAGTGTGCATCAAAGTATCTAAAAAAGTCACCTTATTGGTACTACCTGAATTATATGAGAGTCTTGCCGTTTTCTGCTCCAGCAAGAAGTCGGATGGGGAAGACGTGGCTCTCTGATAACCTCCTCCAGTTGTTGTAAGCATTGGTCTGTGTCTCTCTGAAGTGTGGAAAACAATCTCCTCACCTGGGATGGTTTGCACTTTCCTTACAGAGATGCCTAGTGTCTGCATGTTGCCTTGTACTTCACACAAGCAGGGAATCTTCACTGCCTCTGTCTGGAACATCTCCTGACTCAAGCAAGATACTGTGTTTCACCAACAGCATCGGGACTGGCCTTCAGGGGTTTCCACCTTCCCATCCTACACATCAGCCTCGAATTGATGGCAGGACTGCATGGGTATCTGTGCAGTGTATAATCTCACGTACACACACACACATCCCCCACATGCGTAATGCTTATCTTTAATTTTGTGTACGTTTTAGCCATGCACTTTCTAAACTGGGTTAAAAATGTCAATTGAATTCAGAATAAAGAGGTGAAAAGAAGCATTCTGAGGTACTCACAAGGTTGGTAGTTCTAACAAGAGAGACAATTCCTGGCTTTCTTTGGCACTGAAGTTAATTGCAGGCATCTAGGGTTTAAAGACCTTGTGTTATTGATGGGGGTGTGTTAGCAACAGGAGGCTTTAATACTAAACTGGAATTTAGCATGTACAGTAGGTTGTCAAGAGAAAGAAATAAGAACAATGGAGACTGTTATTATCTTTTATTAGTATCTTTTAATTCCCCCCCGTTTTCTTTCTGCATGCTCGCTCTCAGCCCTCTCTCTTTCAATAATTACAATAATCAACTTACAATGATAACAGAAATAATCTCCTGCAAGATAGCTAAACAAACCATGTTATCTGTACTGAACTGTGCTCACTTACAGTAGGTATATCACTTATTGAAAAGCTAATAAAACTTTAATTAAAAAAGCATGTAGGTTGTCAGTTAAGATGTAGAAATGGTGTGCAAACACATGCAAAGTGGTCCATAAATTGCTTGGTATTTGATAGAGCAGGTAGGAGGGCAAACCCACCCCGAACCAAACCAAACCAAACTAAACCCTCCAGGTTTGAGGCTCTCTCTTCATGTTGCTCTATACAGAGCACTAATTTCCTGGGAATTCAAAAGCAGAGGGAGGGGAGAATCCTCCCTTGAGGGACAATCACATCCACCCACCTCCGCCAGTGCTGGGAGCAAGCGCACAAAAGTTAATTAAAGATTTTGCATCTCTCCACCGCAGTGCAGTGCTGGATGGATAGCTCTGGATCCTGAGATAAACTAAAGCTCTCCCACACTCTATCACTAATACGCCTTCAACCTTGCCCTGGAGGCACCACCTCTGGGGATTAGATGTTTGGTTTCCATAGTGTATTTGTGGCTTGGCCTCTCTGCTAGGACTGAAAGTGAGGGGAGTGATGAACGCCAACCTATAGGTAGATGCTTCTCTCACAGGAGCAGGGCTGTAGGTAATTAGCTACTAATGAGTCATTGTGGCTTGAGAGGACTCCAGGTTCTCTATGTGAGTTATTTGTTCTAAGCATATAAAGAGTGTTTCACATAAAGGCTGTTTGGCATAGAAATGATTAAGAGTTTCTGCACAGGTGCTGTGAATGTGAAACAGTTTTTCAGCTGACCAAAGTGTAGGGTTTGCTGGAGCCAATTATGATATAGCGGAAGTCCTCAACACCACTCAGTGCCCTGAGTTTGCCTCGCTCCCCATGGCTTTTCCCTCTTGTAGTTCTGGTGTGAATCCTGGCATGGTCTGCTCATGGACTTTGCACTCCTGTCACCGGCCAAGAATGGTGGCTTCATCTGTCACTTTGAAGGTGGAAGTGCATACCCTTCACCCAGACTTTTCTCCAAGCTCTATTGCTGCAGGGCATCACTGGGAGAAAATTCCAGCAGTGATGGGATGATCAGCACAGATCAACAGTTGTGCTTTGCACCTTTCTCCTTGGTAAGTAAGCAACCGCCACCTGGGATTGTGTTCTAGTACAGAGAAGACCTTTTGGACAGCAGCATGATAAATGCCTTTGTGGTCTGAGAACATCCTGAGACAGTGTCTGAAATTCCTTCCTCTTGGTTCAACTGTCAGCTGCAGCTATAATGAGTGGATATCCTCTGATATGGCTGCTCAAGAGAGCACTTTCACATGGACAGAAGCAGGACCATGAGGTGGAAGGGCCAATTTCCTCAGTGAGCATGTGGCTGTGACACACCTGCTATTGTGAGACACTGATTTTTGGGGCTATTATAAATAGATAATGCTTACGTATTGCTCTTTGCATTTACAGTGACCTACAGGCTGTACCTAATTACAGAACCACAGCAGTCTTGCAAGGCAGGGCAGTTAAGATCAGCCTCCTTTTAGACACGAAATGGAGGCAAGAGTATTAAAATGTATGACCGGGGTTAGAGATGTGGGGTCAGTAAGCAAGCCAAGGTTAAAACAACAGACTTTTATATTCCCAGTCCTGTGCTTAACATGTGTCTCAACCAAAGAAACTGATGTTAATGATGTACTAACCCCTTTCATCTGAAGATCTCAAAATGTTTTATGTCCTGATTTGCCTTCTCTATGCATCTCTGTCTCAGGCTGATGGTCTTTCAAAGTGGAAAAATGCAGGATGCTCTGTGCTGTGCGTGTCTGTGTTGCCTACAGCTCCCTGCAGGGAAGAGATGGCTGTGTTTAGTCACCATTCTTGCCAGGAAAGCAGCTGGGTGATTGTGCTACAAGAGCAGTAGATGCCATCAAGGGAAGGTGTAAGAATAAGGATGGGTATGAGTTGAGATGTTTTAGTGTAACAGCACTTCATGCAACAGGGTAGAGTTGTACTTAGGTTAAGGAATACCAGGATGCAAGGGGTATCTGGAGATGCTGCAATGGGATCCATGCAGGGAGTACACAGCAGAAAGAGAGCCAGATAAATAGGACCTCTTTGGGTAGGCTGGACAGAGAAGTTGGCCAAGGGAAAAACAGAAGCTCTTTGTTGCTGATTTCCTTCCGAAAGAATGAAATTTGCCATCACAGCTGTGGTCTAGAAGCTCAAGTAAAGGTAGCTGCTGGCCCTGGCCGGGTGGGCCGAGGGCAGCCTGATGTCTCATGGGGCAGCCCAGAAGGGGTCTGTGGGCAGCCAGGTGCTGAGCAGGCCAGGCTGAGCGTCCTGGCACCAGGGTGGTTAAGGGTCCAGGGAGAATCGCTGAAAACAAAGTGGTCTTAAATTTCTTTAATCTCTTGTTTTGAAAATTGAACACCCTGGAGAAGCTAGACCCTTACAGCGGCTGAGGGAGAGGATTAAAAATGACCCATGAACTGTAACTGCTGTGGTTTCCCAGAGCCTGGAGGGGAAACTGAGGCATCATGACTAGTACCCTAATTAGCCACAACCGTGGGCCAGAGGGACTTTGTCTCATTAGTGCTTTCTCTGCTGATGAAATGTGGTACCCTCTGGCACTCAGAAAGTTATGGCCATTAGCCGCGAGTAGGCAATTGTAAACTGCTCAGAACAATCTCCCAAAATGAAAATGCAGAGGCATTTAGGAGGCTGAAGCAGTTCCTGCCTGGGAAAGCAGGGAGGAGCACAGCACCGCCAGCTGCTGCTGTGAACTGCCAGGGGCTCGCTCCGAGTCCCGCGCATGGGGTCTCGGTTTGTCCCTTCTCAGGGAAGCCTCCGCGTCCCACCATGACCTTTGTGCAAAGCTCTTGTGTGGGGTCCCTGTGTGAAGGGGGGGCAGTTTCCCCTGAAGCTGCCAATGAGTGGCAGATCTAGCTTTTTTTTTTCCTCTCCTGTTTTGATTACAGAACTGCTCTGTTATTCCAGCAAGTCTGAAATTAGATACAGGTGCAAATTAACTAAGTCACAAGTGCCTTACATTGGGTAATTTTTCTGTCAAGAGTCGTGCTGAAGGGTTGCAGAGAATAACAAAAGCAGCCCCAATAGCCAACTGGCTGGTCCAGGTGTGCCCGGCCGCTGAGCCTGCCTCCCTGGCAGACATCGCACACTGCGAAGTCACCCCTTCATGTTAATTTTCTTCTTCTGATTTTTGTCTGCCATTCCTCATGGCTGGCTGCAACCATCTTTTAGTACTCACTCTCCTGATTGCAAAGTGGTAGTTGTCATGGTTATGTCACGGTCCTGGGATTTCGTGAAGGCAGCGGAGCAAGAGCCTGGATCCTCCTCCTCCTCTCTCTCATGGTGTAGGCCCTGTGTTTTTTTCCAGCAGAAGGGAGAAGTGCTGTTAGCTGTCAATCTGCCTGGCTATGACAGGTAGATGAGAGAATCCAGCTCCATCCATCACCAGACAGGTACATACAGATCTTCTGGCCCCCTCAACCCAACTGCCGCCTCTCTCTGTGACTTGCAAGAGAGCAGTGGTTGTGGGGGCAGCTGCCAAGCAGTCAAGATAATCCAATCAGTTGAGCTGTCATAATGCAACCATCAGATGCCTTGTCTGTCTTCCCCGTCTCTAAGGAGGTGTGAGCATCTTGTGTAGAGCATGGTATAAAAAGCGTAAGTGAGGTGGGTGGCATAGGACAATAAGACAGCGGGAGAACATGTGAAAGTGTTATTCTGCTGTGGCTGCTCACAGCTGCATAGCGTTCATTTTGTAGAGGGACCATTTCTGGCTCCCTGTGACAACTCACTACTCACTTCAGTTCCAAGGATGCTGAGATTCCAGTCATGGTGGTGTGTCTCAGCACCAGCTGCCCTCTGTGCAAACTTTCTGCCCTGATGTGCACTAGTTGGCCTAAGAGGGATTACGAGGTGCCCGAGCCAGGGAGCTGAGCTCCTTCCTCGAACTCCTCAGATGAAGCTGTGTATATCTGTCAAATCAAGGTTGCAGTGTGCTGGCAGGGCACTGTGTGGATAAAGCTTGTCCTGCTGCTGTCTCACAGATAAGCGGAGGGCTTCATTCACCAAGCAGTTAATCTGGAATGCTTTCACCAGTGCTAAATCCATACTATTTATTTAAAGATTAAATGAATGGTTCTGTGCAAATTTGCAAATTAGTTAATGACATAATTGCATCAAATGATAAGTATGGTGCTGCACAAAGCTGGGCAGGGAGACCATTTCAGGCCTGTGTTTCCTCTTTGCTGTGGCATTCAGGCAGCTCCTCACCCAAGTGAGCTGGGCTCTTTGCCTTTGCTGGGGTGTACATGTGGCTGAGACAGGGCTTTGCCCTCTTTCCCTCACCTGGGTGATGCTGCATTACAAGTAATGTTGCTCATAGCCATTCAGGGCATGCTGGAAATGACTTCCCTGTTTGGCTTCTTATTTTGAAATAAGGGAAAATTGTCACCAGATGGTCACTTTTTCCTCAAAAATCACATGCTTTGTAACTGCAAAAATAGGTCAGCAGTTGCAGACCTGATTTCAGCAACATTTTCTTGGAAGTGTCAAAGGTAAGCGCACACTTTCAGAGCACAAACACTGTGAATTGCTCATAGTGTTTCATCCTGGACTGAGATCTTTCCTTTCCAGCTCGTGGGCAGAGCTGCCTTCCAGGAACACAGGATGTGACCATCCAAACAGCTGCTCTGAGTGAGACCCAAGAGCCATCTTCCTCAGGATCCAGTGTCTGGCAGCAGCTGTTGCCAGGAGAAGAGCACCAGAAATAAGCCATTAGGTGACGATGCTTCCTTGGAGCACCCTCCTCAGCTGCCTGTGGTCTGCAGCTACAGGACCTCCGAAGCCCAAGGTGGCACTTAGAGACAGTGACAAACTGGCTGTCATGCACATGCTGTGCTACGCCCCATTTGTCTTCTGAAATAGCTTTCTTTTCTCCCTTCGCCCTTCATGAAACCTTCCTTATCTCAGTAGATTTTAGTGTGTCTATGGAGTGTTCCTGCTTCTTTTTTTTCTTGGAGTTAAATCCCTCTACAAAATATTTTAATTGTAGCATATATGGGATACGGAAGCCTTTTGAGGATTAGATGAGAACAGCATAGGCAGGAGCCAAGCACTGTTAACACTGGGATCAACCCACAATTCCCCGAAGCAAAAAGGAATTTTAATTCTCTTGTATGTTTTAGAAATGAGAACGGTAGCAATCATCCTTCTGGGGCTAGAAGGGGTGTGGTTGAGAGGCACAGGTAAACACAAGAAGTTTGGCAAACAGTCCCTGAAGTTGATTAGACCTTACGGTTTCATGTGAACACCCTGGTTAGCATTCAGCTCTCCTGAGTGCTACAACTGTGAAAATTTCTCACCTCACCCACACCTTTGCTTGGAAAACTGCTTGTGTATGTCAGGATGAAAGGGAGAAGGGGCAAGTGATAGAGAGGAACTGGTAAAAGTGTGGAGTGAGGAAAATAATAGCTACAACCCTCTTTTGCATGGGGACACCCTAGACATGCTGGTACCTCCAAGGCTGGTCCTTCTCTCACCTGCAGTTCTGCAGTTCCCTTGCCCCTGTTTATTAACACAAGAACACCTCTGAGCAAACTAACCTTATTCTCTAGCCAATGTCCCAGTTCCTGTCGGCAAAGCTGCAGAATTTCTAATCTGTTTTCACTTCTGTCACTGATCCTGCTGTGGCTCCTGGCTAATCACACAAACTGTTCTGTAACCTTGTCAGCTCTGTCCGTGCTGATAGTGTTGCAGCCCTCACTTAATCGTAGCCACTTCTCTAATGCCAAAGTCTATGTTTGAGCCCTGGTCTCCAAAACTGAAAGGTTAATCCTCCAGATCCTCTAGCACTCGCATCTCCTCTTGAGAAACACCTTTTCTGACCATTCTCCGCTGTACTATCACAATGCTAGGAATAATGTAGAGAGATGCCCTTTTAAGATAATGACATTAAACCTTAGGTCTAAATTCATTTTACATGACACAGATTTTGTTACTGCTCCAGCAGAATTTTCCTATTGATTTCTCTGGAGCCTCTCAAGGCATCCTCACTTCTTTGGCTTACAAAAACATTTTGGAACAGGAAAGTGTGGAAAGCCTTCTTGACCTTTCTGATCTTTGCTCTCCTCTGAACGTGGTCTCTCTAGGTAACTAGTCACTAGGACAAACTCATCTAGATAAAAGGTCACTGAAACTGAGTACACCACTTATACCGTTCTGAATGATTGTGTTTCACTTGGGGACATCATCTGCTGAAGCAGGAGGTTGAAGGCTAGGTCACTGGCCTTTGTCGCAAATTGACAGTCTCGATGGCCTTGTTTCCAAGAAAGGGTGTCTTGGTGATAAAGTGAATGGGTTGTAATCCTGTGGCACAGCAATTACACAGATTTTTAAACTACCTCTTATTCTAGAAAGACAAACATTACCTATCCATCCCCTTTTCATCAGGATGTTTTCACAGTTTTAGTACAGCACTGATTAAACAAAACTGTTCCTTGGATGGAGGCCAATAACAAACTGGGCATGTATATGAAAGAATATTAAAATACCCAAACCGTCCCTGTCAAAGATCCATGTAGCACAGCATCTTTTCTCTGTCAGGAGCCAAAATTTGGACCTTTCAGGAAGAATGTAAGATCATTGTAAGCAGCCAGTGACACTTCCCTGCATCTTCTCCTGCCTTCAAAGTCCTGTGGCTCAACCTTTCTAGTGCCAAATGTAGTTCCTATATATTGGGTAGTGTTGGCAAACTGCAATAATTAGTGCTGTGATTTCAAAAAGAGCCCTGAGACATTTCGTAAGGAACTTCATTACTCCTTTGGGCACTCTTATAACTCCCTCCTCAACTGTCCAGAGTGTCTTGTTGACTTCAGTGGCAGAGAACATGATTTATCTTCCAGAAGCAGATGCAGGGCAAAGAAGACAGTGCTGGGATTTGAACCTGCTGCTGTGCGTAGTGTTGACGCTCAGCTGAGTAGGTCACCTCCTTGACAGGGAATTTAAAAAGCTGTCCTGGAAATTAGCTATTCATCTTCACTGTTAAGAGAGTCATGTTCATCTATGCGGTGCAAGGAGATCTGGCAGAATCTTTAGAGGTCATGTACAAAGTAAACCTAGGATTGACTTTTTTCCATTTCTGAAGGTGTTACAGGACAGAAACCAGAGGTCTGGAGAGGATAAAAGCTCTGAGTGTATTAAACCTGTCCTCTGAAAAGAAAAACCCGGCAAGTGCTCTTCTTAGACATACTCTGCCTTTCTGTTCTCTTGCTTTTGGGAATATAGTGTGAGCATCAAATGGATTGCGGGAATGACCCACTATCCTGCAAAGCTGAATAGCTGTTTGTCTGTGACCAAAAGCATTTTGAGAATACGCATTTTCCTTTGAAATGTGGATATGCACCAGAGTACTGGGCCACAGGTCTATTCTGGTACAGCAGTTTCTGTGTTTCCCTTCCTGCTGTTTGCCCATGGTCATGTTCTTTTGGATCTTCACACGGACCAAAGCAAGCTGCCTTTAAAGTCTCTGTAGTTAGTAGTTCTCCCCAGCATCACAAACTTAACTCTATACATAAGGAATGCAGGTTTCCTCTTCAAGCAGGAACAAGCTGCTGCATCCTTAATCTCACATTGCACAGATGCCCATGTCGAAATGAAGATGTGTTTCCCTCTGTTCCTCCTCTTTCGACTTGTAGTGCAAGTGGCCAGCAACACAGTTATATCTTGGGAAACTTTAAAAGCCAGTGTTTCCCTGGAGGGGGCCATTGGATTTACAAACTCCAGGATTCACAAAGCAACTGATTAATTTCTAAAGTGTTAAATGGAATTTACTACAAATGCAATTTTATGCCAACACATTTTTCTATTGTTGTTGTTACTAAGGCAGCTATTCCGTAGTTACTATTTTGGTTCCCATGACGACTGCATTGCTACCCGAGTTGGAGATGATAAAATTGCTATGTTGACAGATTCTGATTGACTGTTGATACCGGTTGGCAGAAGAAAGGAAGCCTTTCCGCTAGGTTAATATGTATATTTTTCAGGAAGAAAACAAAAAGTTATAGTTAAATTTTACTAGCAGCAGAAATTAAAGTTCTTATTAAAAGAACCGGCAACCCAGAAGCTGCTGGGGAGGGAGGGAGCGAGCAGAGGATGAGATGATATCTGAATTTCCAGGGGCCTCTATACCTTGTTGCCTATTCCCCATTTTAGAGAAAGGTGGAAGAATGAATTGAGCCGAATTGTGCAGGAAATCCCAGGACTTTGGAGGATGTTCTACTACCAACTTACTGGGACTCTGTTGAATACCAGGCTTTTGTACACTAAGAAGCCACAGCTAGAATATCAGAGGGATCTGAGTACTGGCTGGTAGCCAGAGCAGTGGCTGGAGCAAGAGACCTTGGAAATACCGAAAGAAGGGAAACGGGTCTTGGGCGGGTGGCTGGAGAGAAGCCACAATGGGACAGTGACACTTGCCATGTGTCCTCTTTTGGGCCATGCTTTCTCTATGGGCCAGGTTGGTCCTTGCTGCTCTGGTCTCTTGAAGCAATGCAGACACTGTACAAGTGTGTTGAGGGAGTCTTTTGTGTCTGGCAGCTGTGATGAAGAAATCCTGGCAGTGTTTTGATGCACACAATTTTTCTGGGAGCCCTGAAAAGGTTTGCAGCACATCAGCTGCAGTCCCCAGTTAGCTAGGGACAGTCCTACAGTGGAGACTGCTCTCTGTCGTTCTCCAAAAAGCTCTCCAGACACAATTTTGTCACAGAGGTTAGACATTGCATGTAACTCAGTTATTGTTCAGTAATTTGGGGATTGCCTGGATTGTGGCGTTTTCCCCATTTTTCCCTCTCAAGTGTGATTATGGAAATGTACTTATTCTCAACATCAGAATAGCCAAACAGAGGGGAAGAATTTGGGCTCTGAACTGAGTCAGAAGGAAAGGAGTCAAAGCGTGCTCTGTGAGATGTGACTTGCACAGGGAACTTGTCTCTCATTTTATGCTTAAAATTACCTGGTCATCACCAGGGCTAGGATCATGCACCTAGACCGCCTGCCTCTGAGCTCTGGTACACCAGCAAACATTCGGGCTATTAAAGAGCCGAAGTGCTCACAGCAACACCAGGGATGGGGCTGGTGATGAGGTCAGTGCCATCACACTAACAGCGAAGTGGGAGAGGGTGGAAGGATGGTGAGGAGAAAGGGAAGGGGAAGAGAAAGTGGAGAAGGTTGTCGTCTGCCTGAAGAACTTCTTCCCATGTGTACAGTGCCTGGTGCAGCCAAGTTTTTGGTTCTTGCTTGGGACTCCTGGGTTCTATCACATGAAAAAAGAGTTGGGTAAAGGGTAGCCTCTCTGTGGCTGTTGCTCATGCTTCCTAGGTATGGTCACACTGATTACTGCTGGCCTGTCACTCAGAAAACTTGCTCAGTGTTGATCCCAATATTTACTAGCATCTGTCAGGTTTTGGAAATAACCATATTCCAAAGTGCATTCAAAGCCTGGCCTCTTCGTTCTTTACAAGGGAGAGTTTTGATTATTGTTCTGTTTTCTTTTTTTGGTAAATGTTACAGTGCTTTGCTGCCTGCCGCTTCCAATCTCCTCCTAACCTCCCTGCAATCTCCTTGGCAGTGACTGTAATTTACTGTGAATTAACCTAGTCACCAGGGAGCTCCTAATGGCCGTTCTACAGGTTCGCAGATTATCTTAAGCAACTGATATTTAGTGCAGAAAGAAAGAAAACTTCTAAAAGATTTAGTAAATGTCATGAAAAGTCTATTTCAGAGTGTGGTGTGGGTCTGTTTTTTTTTTTTTTTCCAGTGCTGCCAGGCTTTCCTCACTCCAGGTAGAGGCCAGCCTAGGCACATACTGAATCCTTGTGGAGAAAGGAGCATGGAGAGAAAATGGAGGGAAGAAAATGTGCCAGAGCAGAGAAAAGATGCCAGTTTCTCTCTGACAGAGCATGGCAGCACGAAGAGGAGGTATATGTTGCCTGCTGGGGCTCCCCCTGCACAAAGATGCCTTGTTGTTCTTTATCTCTCTCATGTTACTTAACAGCAGGGCTGGTTTGTACAAACCCAGATTAGATCAGATAAGAAAATGAAGCTCTGAATTATTCAGCGAGGGAGGGAGGATGTGGCTGGGGTTACTGGATAAAGCTATGGCCTCCAATGGAGCTGCCTGTCCCTTGAGTTTTATATCTAAATCTATTTGCTCTGCTTAAGCCTATTTTCTGGTTGTGGAAGAATTAAGATGATGATTTATTTAATTTACGAAGAGGGCCTTTTCACAGCAGCTGCAGAAAATGGGAGTAAAAAGAACCTTGTGAGATCTGCTGGTCCATCCTCCTACCTCCACAGGGTTAGTTAGAGCTCTCCCAGCAGACACATACCCACACCAGAAACTCCCCAGGTGAGGCAAGCTGTGCCAGCGTGTCCTTCTGGTGTTTGCCCTTCTGAGGCCGGTGGCCCTGAGCATCCTGTCAAAGCCTCCTTAAACCCTTTTCTGTTGGACCTCCCAGGCCTCCCAAACTCTCTTGTGGGAGCTGCTCTCGTTCAGGGAAAACACTCCCTGCTCATACCTTGATTTAGTTAGGTTGGAAGCTATTCGTTCAGTACATCTTGGAGCTGAGTTTGGCAGGGCAGCAGGGGAGACAAGGGGTTTGGACACCACTTGCCCGAGAAAGAGCTCTTGTATCTCTTCTTGTATGTCTCTGCTGGTGCTTCGGAAAGAGAGGCGTTGATGTGGAACAGACTGAGGGTTTCTCCTCTTTGCTGCTCTGCTTCACTCCCAGTCAGTGTGGGATAATTACTGTTGTGGTGCCAAACAAGAGCTCTCTCTGCAATAGCTAATTACCAGCTCTGCTGCTTTCTCTGAGGGCTGCTGCCCTACGAGTCTTCCCAAAGAGTAAGCACAATTTCTTCCAGCTTCCATCTTCACACTGTAATAGTTAGGCAACATGGTGATTGGAGGTATCCTGATCTCGTATAGAAGACTTTCCTATTCCTAGGACTGGGAACATCATCTACAAGCCCTATATGGCCACAGCAGACAAAGCTTTCAACTGTTCTTTTCACTGCTGTTATTTTACATGGGATAGCCTGGATTACTTTCACTATAACTACACCCATCTAGGTAGGAACAGAAATTCAGAGACAACAGAGGCCTGCTGCTGTGCTTGCTGGCAGGGTGTAATTACACTATAAGTTTCCTTTGCTCACAAAGCTGACTTAAGAAATTCCTGCTCTTGTACCATGTTTTGCAGCCCCCTCAGTTGTACTGATACGACTGATCATAGGGCTATGCTGTGCATTGGTAACAAGATCGCGGTTAGCTTGTCCAACCCTTTTCTTGAAGGATTATTTTTAACCTGTGTCTTTTTGTTTGTTGCCAAACACACCATGTTGTGCAACTGTCCCTTCAACGACAAGGAATTTGGTTCTGCTCCCATTCAGATGAAAGTGTGTTCCGTGCTTTGACGATTCTTCAGATGCTAAATGCTGGGCTGACAACCCTGTTCAGAAATGCTGTGGCAGGGGCAGAAAGGGAGAATCCTGATTGTCCATCCGTCAGCTGTGCTTCCGTCTCTTGTGTGTACCCCATCCTGGGCTACAACGATATCTGATCTCTCCATCTGCAGAATGACTGACCTGGCAGACACCTGATGAAGAAACCTGCCTATGGAAATTTGAGGCTTTTTGGCAAGCAACAATAGAGCTCATGGAACTTAGGGTGTACCCTTAGGGACATGGTTAAATGTTACCTGGGGTCATTGCTTTCGGACTCTTGATGCTTCCTTTAAATGGAAGGATCAGTCCCACCATCCTGACATACAGTGCTTACACCACTGGGACTGTTTCCCTCCAGAAGCAGCCTCCATTCCCTTCGCAGCACAGAGACCAACTCCTGCACCCAGGTTTCTGGAAGTCATAGAATCATGGAATGTCCTGAGTTGGAAGGGACCCACAAGGATCATCAAGTCCAGCTCCTGTTCCCGCATAGAACAACCCTAAAATTCACATCCCTGTAGGACTGGAGACAGTTAAAATGCCTGAAACTCTTGCCATTACAGAGGCAGCCCCCAGCAAATCCCGATATTCCTCACACTCCAGTTTGCTGTATGGCCCCCAAACTCTTGTGTGGGGAAACTGTGCTCTCAGCACCATCATCCATCTCCTTTTTGACATTGGAAGTCAGGCCAGGGCTTAATGGGTTGAAACACAACTCCTGCTCTCCAGCATCAGCTCTTCAGGGCCTGTTAGAGCTCTCAATCCACACATTGGAAAAGCATTGGCTTTCACTGCTTTTTTTCTTCCTTGTCAGACACAAATTAATGACCTTCAAGCAGTGCAGTGATACCGCCTTGAGCCCTCTATTCAGCCGAGCCACTTTGCTCTCAGGTGCAGAGCGCATCTGATACAAATATTTTGAGGTTCCTGGGGGGGGTATCATGTTTGCCAGGAGCTGGGCACTGAGCTCTCCCTCTGCACCCCGGCTAAATTACCCTATTGATTAATAGCACAACTCGTAGTCCCCTCGCTCCCTGCAAATAGGAGCTCGAGCCCCCGCCATTTAACAGGGGCGTGGGATACACGAAAAGCTGAAATGTCAGCATATCGCAGCGGCCATTAATCATAAAGCTGCTATTAAAAAAAAAAAAAACTCGAGGAAACAAGAAAAACGAATTATCAGAAATATCAAGGAGCCAATTTAATTGAGGCAAATACATGCGTGGCAGCTGCTTTTTAACTTTACCCACGTCTCAATTAGACAGGGTTGGAGTTCCCTTTGTTTCTGCTTTTGAAAAGTCTAAAACTCTGCAGGTTTGATCAATGGCGAGGGACAGAGAGGAAATGAGCAGGAGACGAAAGGGCCGAGTTTCCCTAGAAGCTGTCAGGGTAATTTATGGCCCTGGCTGATAAAAATTTTAACTAGTCAAATATGAGCTAGGAAATAGTGAAAGCAAAGTGAGCCTTGGAGGAACAATCCCAACCAGAGAAGCCTTCTGGGAAACACAACCCAGCACGAGCGGTTCCTTGTCTGGGAGCCTGGAAAGAGTCACTCTTGGCTTCTGCTCATCCCTTGACTTGATGTGAACAGGTCTTGCTCTGGAAGAGCCAAGTGCTGTATTTGGGTGTTTTTTTGGTCAGGTCAGCTTCAGGCGGCTGGACGGAGATGTGACCAGTCTCAGAAAGAGGAAAAGGAAGTTATAGGAAGAAGACAAGCACATGGTGTCACTCAGGGCTCTGCTTCTGGGCTGTCCTATAAAATAAGCAGTAGTAATCTGCACCAGTACTTCATGATGGGAAACGTAGCTGTCGCAGGAAATGGTACTGATATTTTGGTGTGCCTGTGTTTGTGGGGAACAGCCACTCTTTACCCTTTGAGTCCATGCTAAACAAAAGTCAGTAAGACCTGGACGAACTGAACAGGTGTGATAGCTTTTCTCCCTAGCACAAAGGGTACCAGCGTCCTGGGCCAGTTCTAACCCATTCACTTCTTTTAGCAGTTTTCACATTTTCTGAGAGGAAAATGTGCAGTGCTTGAATAGCTGCTGAACTATGTCTGTCCCCCTTTTTTTGAAGAGAAATGTGTGATGGTGAGAAGCAATGGAAGTTTGCAGAATGAAAAGACTACCAGTTTGAGACCAGGAAGCTGGTTTTTGTAGGGAGAGCCTGAGGCCAGCTGTCAATTCATTTTGCAGCAGAAACCCAGGAGGAGAGAATTAATGGGGTCTCCTGGTCTGTTACCCACAAAATTGACATTCACATGGTCCTGTCTTTTACCCCAAATGCAGTGTCACCCAGTGACAGTAAGTCTGTGGTGAGAGAACATTAGTGCAGAGCAGTGGCCAGTGTGTTTGCACTTCGTATATCTCTTTCATGCACCAGAGACCTCAGACAAAGCCTCGTTTTTGGCTGGAGGCTGCTTCCTGCAAACTTCATGTCCTTGCACCCTTGCTGGGTCGCAACATTCTCTTTTTCTGTCCTTTCTCTTTCAACATCCCAGAAACCCATACCTGACTTTTTCATAATGCTCCAAGGGAGAAGCAGTCATAGAATCATTTTGATGGAAGGTCATTGAGTCCAACCATAACCTACATCTAGCACTAAACCATGTCCCTAAGAACCAGGTGAAAGCTGATTCCCTTTTGCCCACCTACTGGTTTTCCCAGCAGTTTCAGAGTCCCGCAGGGAACTAGATGGGCAGGAGGTACCACAACCAGAACACAAGGGTCTTGGGACATGCCAGCGTTCAGCCACTGGCTTGGTGCAGGTGCTAGGGTTTCACTCAGTGCAATTTCTTCAACCCAGAAAGCTTCTCTGGAGCACAGTGGGGGTCCAAGGGATGGGGTTCTGCTGTCCTCCTTTCTCTGTACCAATTTATTTGGAGGATAAATGCATTGAGCAACTTGAGAGTCTTTGTGGATCTTGGTCATAAAACCAAAATACCTCCTAGCTGTGCTGGTCCATCCATGAGCAGTGAGAGGAGAGGCTGAATAGACACCCTGAAAGAAAAAGATGTTTTTTGTGGAGGCTGGCAGTTGTTAGGGAAACCTGTTGCTCAGCAGTTGCTGTTCTCAGTCTCTTGGCAGCTGCTCTACCTCCTCCTCCACCTCCTTGCCCAGAAGCCTCAACCATCACTTTGCAACCATAGGTGTAGTGGAGGAGGTCAGAGGGGAGCATTGCCCATGGCAGTGGCTGCCTCTAGCCACAGTAAGCTGGGTATACACCAAAACCACAGTCACCTTCCCAGTTTTAACAGAGGAGGTGATCAGCTTTGCTGTTTGGGGCGTTTGTCAGGTTTAAGTAAGTAACTATACCAATGCTCACGTTCCTGTTCATCTTCCAGCATATTCTCTTTGCAGCTGGAAAAACACCAGCGTCCCTCCCCAAATTATCCAACATTTGAGTTGACATTTGATCTAACGCACTTAATACATAAATCCTAGCATGACTGGCAGCTACAGATGGGTGAACCAAGAAATTGCTTGACATATTTGCTTACACTGTGTATGAAACTGGTTATCTCATACAGAAATGATAGCTCTAAATCATCAGTAATCCACTGGATCTCAGAGGTACTTGAAACAAATTTGAAAAGATTTGAAAAAACTCAGGGATATCCATGTGTAAAATATATATATATATATATACACATACACTTATACATTGTCACTGAAGGTGTTGCCTTCCAGGTGCCTATTTCTTTCGCAAGCCTAGACCCATTTTAATTCACCCACGCGTGACCTCTTTGACCACTCACATCTCTGAGAGCTATCCACAGCCATGAGCTGGTAGAGGGTTATTTCTCAGATGCACCTATCAAGGTCACATTTTCCTCCCTGCACTCCTACTTCCCTCCCTCCTTGCACATGGGATTTCTCCTTCTCTCCCCTTTCCAGGTACCTTGCTCAAAGCCTTGGGAGGCCAGTGCTGTTCTGTGCTATAGAGGAACATTTTGGACCTGATTCTCATTTACACTACAACAGATTTTACAGCACTTTGGCAGTGGGAAGAAACCATGAGATGAATATAGATCACTCTAATTTAAAGCTCCTTTATATTATATAAGGGAACACCATGAAAATGGAAATTGGGTCCCCTATTTTTAAAGCCTGTTGGCAGGTGTCTATAAAACTAGGAAAGATACATTTATTGCCTGGGCAATGGGAAATTATGTCCTTCCCTGCGTTCCTCTCAGTGGTGCTCTGTGCCAGGTAAGGAGCAAAGTGCCCCAGAAGAGACCTCTGAGTGCCAATTGCAGGGCATGCTACCTACCTGTCAAAGAATGGGATCTGTGTGTAGGGAAATGTTATTGGGTTCAGTCCCAATGGTAAAAGTGAGGACAGCTGCAATGCTTTGCACCCACTGTCTGCTGGCCATTTCGCATGGGCAGGGATGGGCCAGTCCAGGGAAAAATCTGATTCACTGCTGCAACTCATCACATCTTGGATTTTCTGGTCGTTCTCATCCTCACTTGCCATCCCTGCTGACTACTATGCAGCATGTGGTGTCAGTGGCCAGGGCTGCCCAGAAGTGAAGCATCTCAAGGGATGCATCCCCAGTGATGAGCACACTGATGCTCTGCGGTGCAGTGCTGCTGGGCTGTGGAGTCACGTCTGCTCTGGCCCCCTCCACTTTGCCTCACTGTCCTCCTTCTCCCTTCAAAACAGTATTTCTACAGTCCCTGCTTGTTCAGTGGCCTTTGGTGACTGTCTTCTGCATTTTATCAACCCAAGCACTGAAGTGAACCCAGTAAGTCTACACAGTAGCGGAGACTGACTGCCTCGTTGCTCCCTGTAAGAACCTGAATGTCACCCATGAGTACTCGTCCCCTCTTGTGGGGAGAGAGATTTATTTTGTTCTTCATGTCTCTAGTAGTGGGAACTCTGGGCTTGGAGACTGGTTTCCTGCAGCTCCTCATTGGAAGGTGTGGGGCACACTGCAGGGTAAGAGGTCTCCATCCATCTCCATTCAGTGGCTGGTGTGTGTCTGTGTACCTGGGGCTGGCTGAGGGACTGGAGGGTAATTCATGCAGCCCATAAACAGAGAGAGCTGGTAGAGGATGTGACAGGTGGACAGAGATGCAGAGGATGGGAAACTGCAAACCCAAACAAAGCCCATCATCTGTTTCCTAAAGATGTGTGTGTTGTGCCATCATGGGTGAGGAGCAGGGAGAGATTATTTAATCCATTCAGTGGCATCGCTTTGTCTTCACTTAATGGAAGGAAAAGAGCAAGCTTTCCAATATAGAGAGCTTGATGAAATGCCTCCAGCGTGCGAGAAGGTGGTGAAGCAAAAGCAAAGAACAGCAAGAAATGTGATAGGAGATCAACTATGTGGCAATGCCATGGTATTGCTAGATGGCTTGCTTTTACCTGCAATACCGTACTCAGTCCTGGAGGTCTGTCCAGAAAAGTTGTAGAAGTAAACAAACTGGAAACCCAACAGAAAAAACTTGGGAAGTGAGTGGAAAATACTGGATCTTTTTATCAAACAGAGGAAGCAAATAACAATGGACATGGTAGACAAGAGTAAAACAATAGATGGGTTAGAGAAAGTATACTGGATGCTCCTAATTACTTTCTTTCTCAGAGATGAGTCATTGCATTGAAAAACCGCACATAAAAAGCTAGGAAATTATTTTTGTGTAATAAATAGCTCCAAGTCTGTGGAACTCCTTGCTGTTGGAAATTAATGTGTCCAGAAAACAGAATGGGACCAAAATTAAAAATTAGGCATGAATATGGATAATGGAAATACCATTAATTTTGTATGAACTATCAATCCTCATGCTTCATGGCAGAAGCCAGTTTTTATTAGATGGGTGGTGGAGAAAGTTTCCCCAAGGGACACATACTTTTCTAAATTTACGTTGCAGTTTTTTTGTTGTCCTCTGGAAGTCTCAGTAAGGATGTGACCACAGCACCAGCTCAAGGTTCTGCTTATCCCCACATTTCAAGCTGGAGGCCTAAGTGGGAGAGTCTCCAGAGCCCATGGTGACTGATCTGGAGAATGGTGGCCTTCCCCTTCCCCTTCCCCTTCCCCTTCCCCTTCCCCTTCCCTCCCCTCTTCCTCCTTCCCAGTTGAACTGAGTACTCTGCACACACCAGCTGTGCAAAAAGAAGAAGGTGTCTCCCAGTCATGATGACGAATAGCCATAGGTGCAATCACTTTGGCAACTCCAAACTCATCTCTCTACCATTAACAAGGTAGTTACGCATCACCTAGGACATGACTGGTGGGCAGTGCAAAGCAGGCTTTGGCCTGGGTAATGTAACATTTATTCCACAGGCTTTCAGCTCGTGCAGCCCTCATGGGGGCTACCATAGGGAAGTGTGGTGCCCTTTCCGTTATGCTGAGGCTGTCAAGAATCCACTCAAGCGATGTAGCCAAGTTTATTGGAAAATCAGTGGATGGAATCAGCTCGTGGGTTGTCTTTAAAGGTAGATGAGCCTCATTCCCCTTCTCCCTCTTCTACTGTTGGAAATAGAAACTGGCAGCACTGGGCACTGGGGCAAGGGTCCGTTTCCCAGTCCTGCTGCTGGCTCACAAGCAAGCCTGTCCTCCTGCCCTCCCTTGGGCTCCCTGTCTGTGGAGCAGAGATATTTACTTACCAGTGAGTGCAGTTCCCCAAGTGAAAAAAGACATCAAATCATGGAACTCATGTCCCTGATTCTGGGTGAGCAAACAGGTGGCAGCTGGCTGGGAAACTTGCAGACACCATTTGAAATGGCCCAGCCCAGTAGGCTGACTGGCTGTGGGATGAAGTCCTCACAGCTCTCAGCTGGAGATTAGAGGAGCTGAACTGCTACAAAAGCCAGGACCACTGTTTAGTGTAGTGCCTCCAAAACCTCCAGGACTTGTTCTGGGAATAGCTGCCTGGGCCGACCTGCCAGGTGCCCTGCAAAGCACCTGGATGGTGCAGCAGTTTGAGCTGGGGTCCACATCCATGCCCAGGGTCTGATACCCAAGCCTTGATCTGAGGAGGAACCTGCCTGGCCAAAGGCAGTGGCCGCGGCTCTCCCCTCCTCCTGCAGCAGTGCAGCATCACCGAGCAGACAGAGTCACTCCTGATGTTCCCTCCCCAGCACCAAGCGGGCAAGTGGTGCTTCCAGGGGGCTTACCTCATCCCAGGGGCCAAGGTGAGCACCAAGTGGGCATGTAGCGCACTGTGCCTGGCCTGACCAGGGTTATTGCAGAGTGCTGGGCCGTTATTATTCCATCACCTGCACGAGTCTGGCTCAGCAGCTCATTAGCAGGTAGGATATATTAGTAACTGTCAAACGATTGGAGAGCTACCTTGTTGGGTGAATGGATGAAAACACATTAACTCCCACAAAAAGGGGGAGAGGCGGTGATTAGCTAGTGCGATGACAATATGAAATGTCAGAGGCACAGACAGTAAGCACAACTGTTCATTATTATATTAACAGCTTTAATTTTCTGCCTTTAAACACCAGTTTCCTGTCAGTTCAATTAGATTGTGTGTGTGTGTTTAATTTAGATCAATATACTGCTGCACCTGGAGTTTTCCTCACACACCCTCTGTGAGGCAAGAAGCGGACCAGCCAGCAGGAGCATCTTTTCTCATTGTCCTTGAGGTGAAAGGCAGTTTGTGAAGAGGGAATTTAGGTGATGCATGTCCCCACCTTGAGTGTAACCTGCAGTGATTTGTGAAATTCCTGCAGAGTGGGGTGGGGGAGAGGTGAAAGCGCAGGAAGGTCTTGAAGAGGCAGCCAAAATAAACAGCACATTGTAATATTTTTAGTGAATTATCTTATAGACTGCAGGAAATAAAGGGAGGAAGAAGGGGAGGGATACAGATTCTCATGCCAGGAATGACTGAAGGCCTGATTCTGATCATGGTGACACCACTCAAAGTCTGAAGTTGCTCAGATGGTGTTAATGCTGCCCTGATGCTTGTAAAAGTGAGATCAGGATTTGGTCTGGATGTTCAGTGACAGAGAACGGCACATTTAGGAATTGGGTTTCCCTGGTTTCTCCTGCACAAGCAAGTAACAGCATATTGGCCTGCTAGGAAAGAGGAAGGGAAGCCCAGGAAAGCACAGGGCTTCCTGCACTGCTTTCAACCTGGATTTGCTCAATGTCAGGGGATTTTCACCTTGCCTGGTGCCAAGTCCTTGCGTCTCTCTCGTGGTCATCCTTCCTGCTCTGCAGACACAAGGGTGCCCTTTCTGCTTACCAGGTCAGGATGATATGCAGCTTTCACCAGTATTTGAACCTCATTGAGTGCTCGTGAAAGGGCAACACCAAAACAGAGACTCCTGTGTACTTTCCCTCTCTTTCAGCTTTGGCCCAGGATTTCTGTACCTAGTTGCTCTGTACATTACTAAGGGTGTATTTCTCCTGCGGAAGTCACTGGGCTAATACAGTGTGACTCAAGAAGCTTTATTTTTAGTAGCTAGTCACGTTCTTTTGCTTTATTGACCTTTATAACTCTGATCTCTGCAAGATCTTCCCTCATCCTGCTGATACTCCTGGTTCATCAAGTTTTCTCTGTGAGCTCAAACGTTTTGCACTGTTTTCTCATCTACTTTAGTCCTGGCCCCTGGAAGTTCCACTGCTGCATCCACATCTCCTGGACAGAGAGGAAGGTCTCTGCTATGGGGGGACTCTGACCCCCAAGCCCTCCATTTCCAACCCAGCCTGCTGTCCCCACACTGGAGAGAGGGATGAACCTCTGAGAAGAGGTTCTGTCCTGGTTTTGTTAAAAACAGGACCAGTTCTCTTTTAGTGATTTTTCCTTTCAGCTAGATTCTTCTATGTGGCTGTACTTTTCTGAGTTTTAGCCTGCATATTTTTCCTTGGATGCTGCACTCGGTGCTGATAAGAAGACCAACAGAACGCTGAGGAAGCTCATGTTTAGATTTATTACTATGGTAGCCAAGAAAGACTGATAAGCTTTCCCATGTTCTGTTGTGAGAGGGGTGTGTTTGAGGAGGGGTGGATGGAACAGGTGACTAGAACTGACGAACATGAGTATTCCATCCCATAATCGTCATGCCCCCTATATAAGAGGGTAATCACGAGGGTCAACCTCTCTTCGGCCATGGCTGGTGTCTGGAGAGGACCCTGTCTGTCTGCCTGAGATCTACAGGCCTCAGGCCCTGCAATCGCTGCAACCAGTTTCCGGTTTGCTGTGAAGTCCTGCCCATGACTTCCGGGGGCCTGACCTGCACCTGCTGGAGCCACGCCAGCTCTGCCCACCCAGCTCCGCTGCTGCTGGAGTGATGCCAACTCCACATCGAGCACTTGAGACTGGTTTTGTTTATTTTGTATATATTCTCCATTTATTAGTAGCATTAGTAAACCCTTTAAACCTTCCAACTTGAAGTCTAAGTCTCTCTTCCTTCCCTATTATCTTCCTTATCATCTTTCCGATCTAAAGGAAAGGGGTGGCAGGAGGTAAGAGGGTAACAGGGAGCGTCTGCCACGGTTTATTGCTGCCTTGCATTAAACCTTGACAGGTTCCTTTCTCCTCCTTCCTGATCCTATTAGAAGAGGCTTCCAGGCATAAGAGGAGGTGGTGTCCTGTCAGCCATGCATCTCTAAGAAGTCCAGCGTGAGAATAACCGAAGGAGGGATCCCAGACCAGGGGAGGTGGGAGGAGGTGACTCAATAACCTTGCCAGGAAACATGAGCAACACTGCTGCAGCACCATCCCTGGCACAGAGCACATACCGAAGGGATGCCAGAAGGGCTTTGTCTGCCATGTGGATGGGCAGAAATGGCAGTGCTGGGGCTGTGACTCTCTCAGTAACTCCAGGCAAATGTGGCAAGGAGTGCAAGCTGGAGCCCCAGCACTTAAGGCTGGGTACCAAAACCTAGATGTTGGGCCTAGGATGAAATCCTGAGGTCACTAGAAATGTAATAGCCGACATGCATTATGGAGCACAGGAACTGTCATGTTAGGTTAAACAAATGGTTTATCTAGCTCAGAGCTAGACTCCCTGGCAGTGGTCAGCAGCGCAAATTCAGCCTTCAGAAATGGCAAAAACAAAGTGCTGGACCAGGATCCAGAGCTGAGAGTGCTCTGTTTTTAGGTTTCTGAATATTTGGTTGATATTCTCATGTCATATATCATCTAAAAAGCTCTTCCTTGTTTCCATCTCTAGGACCTACCACTCTTTCTCCTCCACTTATCTCAGACACCAGAAATTATAAGGAAATACCAGCACCTGAAGGCCGCATCAGAAGGAAGAGCCGAGTGGCTCTCTGCCCAGGCAGTGGTGTTCTGTGACAGCTTTTACTGGACTCACGGTGGAGCTGACTTTTCTTACTATCCAGTTTAGGGAAATTTAGATGCAGGGTTTAATCTCCCATCTCTTCTTCCTGTAACACACAAGATCTTGGGTGAAATATCACCCTGGATGTCTAGGCATCCTTCACGCCCTGCCCTGAATCTCTGGCTAGACAGTAATTCCTACAGCAAGCTGCTCTCTGCATTTCCTCGATGCTAGGGTCCTCCTTTCTTTTTCAAAGTTAACAAAATACCTGAGTCTGCACATATGTTAACCTCCCATCCGGAACATAACCCTTTCTGATTTCCAGACTGGAGCATAAACATTAGAAATAAAATCTCCAATGGTAAAGAATGAATAATCGCCTTCTTAATTTTTTTTTTAAAGGCACTTTAGGGCTTTTATCAGAAAAGCATCATGTCCATTAAGAAACAAATTAAGTCATTCTGCAAGCAAGCTGAGTGCTGTTCTTATGCCAGAATTAATACTGCCTCTTTCCGCTGGGGATGTTTCAGGGTCCCTCCCCCATGCCCTGGGATTACAGCTACTTTTTGTTTGTAGAGGGAGGATTAATCAGTGGAGCTCCTTTGCAGAGCTCCTGAAATAGAAATCACAAATCAGGGAGTCTGGGAAGGAGCCTGGGAAGTGACAAATGTGAAATCATGTTGCACTTTGTTTGGCGTCTGTGCAGGGAAGATGACTTCGGTGACTTAGAGGTGCTCACCTGATATGGGGTGCAGCCAGCTCCTCCTCAAGGAGACCCAGAGTTTGGGGAAAGGGAAAGGCAGGGCAGGGGTGGTGGGGGAAGGCTGCAAACTTCAGCACCCAAACAAGGAGTTGTGAGACTTGACAGGGCTGTGTGTAGGAGGAGATAGTTAGAGGCAAAAGTTGAATCCATCACATTGTTCTCTGTCATCAGAAGTGAAGGTAATGGTGGTGTGAGACCAAAAGCTGTAACTTCCACTTTCTTTTGGGGCTTTCTTGACACAGTGCCCCAAATCAAACTTTTCTAGATTCCTTTTCCTCAGACCTGTAGATGCTGATTCTCTGTCTGTCCCACAAAGTGTAAGACCAGAGCGTAGGGTGTTCTGCCTTGTTAGTATTACCTGCCTGCACTTGGACCCATTTAACTTTGTCAGAAGGGTTGTGGTATTTCATCCCCACTCCAACCTCTGGTGATGCTGCAGCTGTCCGGATGTAATACAGGTGTGCAGAGAAGGGAGAATTAATGCAGTTAATTTTCATGTAAGCGGTACCATTATAAGTCCCTTTATACCTGTTAAAGTGTGACTGTGGAGGAGGAGGGAATACTACTTTAATTACATTGGCTTTGAAGCTAATATAGTTAAGTCAGTATGAAAAATTATGTGCAGACTATCCCTAAGGGTCTAAATTGAAACAATTCCTATTGAAGAAAAAGTCTAATAGAGAAAAATAATTGGCAACACGGTGTAAAAAAGCATAAACCTCCCAGCTTTCCACTCAGTACATTTTGCCCAGCTAAAACTTGTTTGTGGTTATGCTGGGGGCTGAACATCTCCGATAGCTTAGCTGAAGGGAAGACAGCTTGACAGAGTCTATCTTGGAACTTTATTTTGGTTCCTCTGGGGTATTACTTAAAGCAGGATGAGGTGATAGCCTGATCCCTAAAAGAAAAGGTGTGCCACTGCTTTACAGAGATGCTTGAGGTTGCTTATTGGGACTTATGACACTGTCAAGAAAGTCAAACAGTTGCTGCTCGTGATCTTTACCTGACCACATGTGGGGCCCCACCATTTGCCCCATTAGAGCATCAGAGGAATTTTGTGCTAGCTGTTGGGTTTCCACACACACAAACTTATGAACTTCTCTCAGAAAATCAGATCAAAAAAATAACCCAAAATTATTCTTAGCCCTTGTTTTTCTCAATGTAAAGTAGAAAAAAAAAATGGTGGGAATTGCCCTCAGTTTCTAACAGTCTTAACTGCTTGTATCACCAGATGCATTAAGTTAGCCTCCTTGTCCAGGGCAAGAAGGTATATTTGAAACACCTCCCTTCCCTCAAGGATGGTTTCTGCACACAACCAAAACACTCCCAGGCATGTCCAGGCACAATTCCATCCTGGGTCTAAGTGTAGGAGAGAGCAGATGTTCTTCCTAGCTTTGGCTGTCAGGGGACTGCAGATATCCTGATGTGCTCTGTTAGCTTCACGACACACATCTGTCCATGCCGGGTCAGCATAGAAGACTGCAGCAGTCCCTGCCACCTCCCCTTGCCTGCAAATTACAGTGGAGTCTAGCTAGCAAAACCGTCAGTGGTGCATGGGGAAAGATGACCTCTTTCTCCTCCCCTGTACCTCAACTATTTACAGCAGGTACTGAGTCATGGGCACATGCAATCCCAGATATAGACTCTCTTGCGCAAAACTCATGGCACAAATACAGAAGCTTCATTATTTTCTTTGCACTGGCTCTCCTTAAGGCAGCTGAGTTTTTTTTTTAAACTGTGCACGTTCAGGCTGATACCTTCTGCACATCGTTCCAGGGAGACCATTGTACCATGCCTCAGAGCTGCCCTGCTTTCCACTGTTTTTTACTTGCTGCAAGGGATGCTCTTCTGCCAGAGAAGCTTCAGAAAATGCTTCTCCCGGTCTCTGAGGCAGTCAAACATGGGGACAGGAGGGGAAGGCTTTTTTTCCAGCCTGCATGTGAAGGTATTAATCAGGGGGCTGGTCCCCTGCTGCCAGGCCCACATGACCATCCTCTTACGCTTCTTTTCAATCTATTAGACAGCTGTCATCCAACTCAGACCCCACATATCCATTTTACTTCTGAGGTGACATCCTTGAAACAGCCTGTCATGCTGCCTTGGACACAAGGGAAAACAACCCCATATCACAAGTCAGACACCAAACTCTCTCGCCCTGGCAAACCCACACCAGTGTTTGACCTTTGAACATTTCCTGCATTTTTACTTTGCAGCTGAGGACTTGGGGAAAGGGGTGAGAAGGGAAAGTGGAGGTAGAGGAGTAGCACTGGAGCTCAGCTCAGCTGCTCTTTTGTTTAGGAGCCCTGAAGTATGGTTTTTACTACGTCCTGCCCTCAGTGGCGGGGGAATGTCCACCTGCCTTTGTAAATAGCTGGAGGAACAGTAAATATTTATTTTTTTCTCCTGTCTGAGAATAAGAAAAAACTGGATTCGATGTTCATTTCTTAAAAGGGTGGTATTGGGGGAGGGCTGTTTTGGAAGTCAAACATGGAAAAATCTCAATTTCCATACGGGAATCTGAGCTCAAATATCAGATTGTACAGGCAGGAGGAAAGACTGGTGGCTTATACAGAAAGGAAGAGAGTTAGAGGGGGGAAAGGAAGTGAATGCAGTCTCACAGTGTGTTGTACAGCCAGTGATTATGATCAGACAGATCACCAAGATCCTCATGATCTCCACTTGAGCACCTTAGGACACTGTGTGCAAAGAAGGAAATGATGACATGGAGAAGTTGAAGGGGCACCTCCAAAACACATAGTCCCATCCAAGAGTGTGGGTACTGTGGGTACTTTCCACAGCACCCTCCAAACCTTATCACAGAACTACAGCCTCCAAACCAGCCTGGCCATTTGGAATATTGCATTGCAGGTGAGGGCTTAGAAACACTTCCCATTTCTGGCTCTGCTTCCCGATGAGTATGTTTCGCCTTTTCTTCCTCCTCCACTCCTTCCCTACGTCCCCCTTTGCAGTGCTGTGGGGAGCTGCTGTGGGTGGAGAGCTTTAGAAAGCTCCTGGGTGTTGCAATTCCTACCTATCGGAGAAGAGAGGAAAATCACAACAGAGAAACATTCCTGAGGCCACGGGAAACAGCGTATCCTCATCGGTTCCCCACACTCAGCAGGGATGCACATCTGGGAGCATGAGGTTTATTACCCACTATGTGCACAAGCTGGGAGAGATTTGTTTGTGCCACAGCAAAAAGTGGGGTCAGGCCCAAGAGAATGGGAGCTGTGATCTATGGATGCGTGTCCAGCTGCTGGGATTAGAGGTGATTTGTCCTCAGCAATTTTAAGCTGAAAGTTCAAAGGCAGAGGCACGGGAGACACTAAAGCAGCCACCTCCAGAGCAGCTGGCTTCAGTTTGGCTGCCCCTACAGGGAGTTTAAAGAGTCTTCTCTCCAAATGTGCCAGGACAAAGGACCTGGGTTGGCTTGACCCTTGATTAGAGTGGACTGGTGGTAGTAAAAAGACTACTTTAATTTTTACAATGCTATAAATATATGTGATCCTATGCTATTTAAAAGCGTGGTGGAAGTTTTACAGTTTGAAGCAAAGGTTTCCAGGAAAAGACCCCTGCTAGTGCAAGTGTTAGAGCATGGGTTGTGCTTGATAGCTTCTCAGGAGGGAAGGTTGTGCTTCGTAAGTAATACCAGTGATTTTTAAGGAAGCATTTGCTTGAGGACCAGCTGTACTTTTAATTAAAGTTAGAAATGTGCAACACACAGCAGCTGCAGGCTTGTGAAAGCAATGCAGGCAAATACTGGTCTGAAAGAGGTTCATAGCCCTGAGTTCTGGCCTGCTGGTGGTGACTGCCCCATTGGAGGTTTGAGTAGCCCAGGCACCCAGATCAGCCCCCAGAGTCTTATACAGCCTTGGCTAAAGGAAGGGCCCTCATCAACTCATTTTGCTTCTATACTGCTTGTTACCATTTCAAGATAACTGATGACTATGTTAAATAATATGATCCCCTGGTACTAAACCTTATTGTATCTCACTAATAGTGTTACCATAACAAAAATTGGCCATTTATTCCTCTTCAATTTCTTTTGCTTTCTAGCCTTGCTCTTGTTTATGATGTTGCTTTGCCTCTGGCTACTTAGTTTACGTAATTCTGTCTTAAGAAAGACTGTCAGAAGTTCTTTAGGAATCCAATAGCCTATAGCAACCAATTCTCCATTGCCTTTTTATCCAAAGAAGTCCAATAGACCGATGAAACATGATTCTTTGTGTTGGAAATTTGCTTGTTAGACCCTGACGTATCTCAATCAGTGGTGCTGTAAGTATGTTTTAAATTATCATTACAAAACTTGCTTAGCAGAGTAAGATGTATTGATTTTTATTTCCTGGGATGAGTAACCCTAGTGTTTTTGATAATGGTAGATTTGATGTTTGCTATCTTGCAGCTGTCTAACTAATTTTGTTGAGAGATTATGTATTTTCCTTCAAAATGTCTTTTGTATGTGCCTTCAGAATTTTTTGAGCTTGGTCATCAGAGACTGGTGATTTACAACTCTTTAATGTAAGGCATTTATTCTAGCATCTTTTCTTTTGACACATCAGTTCCTGACAGTGTCTCATCTTTATGTGCAGGTTGTTAGCCTCACATATAATTAAGATTGTCCAGCATTTCCCATCATAAGATCTTATTTTTTAGCTATGTAAGACCTTTTCTGGGCAGAGATTTTTCATGGTTATTCAGTCTTCCTTTGGGGGGTTGTGCTGGTTTGACTGAAGTGAGTTAATTTTCTTCATGCAGTTAGAAACCTTTCTCTTTTGTAGCTAGCAGAGTCATCATTTAGATTTAATTTGAGAACAAGAAGATAACATCCCAGGACAGAGCTGAAGTTTTTAACTATTGTTGTCTGGGAGCCAAGGACATTTTGAGCTCTCTGCCCACAGGTGTGAGGCAGCTACAAGGGGGGCATAGATGGGGCAGACCTTGACTGACATCCAGACTGATCAACAAGAATATTGCATGCCGATAGTGTCATGCTTCTTATTTAAGGAGAGTCGGGATCTTCTGGCTAGGTTTGGAGTCAGGATGGAGACCTGTTTGGGGGAGTTCTGTTCAGAACTTTCCTTAGGTCAGCCTTTGCCATCCCGCTATTTTGCAGAGGCCTCTGGGCCTTTTCTGCCTTATTCTCTCTTCTCTCTCTAGGATCAGCTCTTCGGGACCAGGGTGCTGCTCCCTGGGACTGGCTGCTCAGTGTGGATGGAGTTTGTGAGGAATTGCATTGAGTATCTTTTATTTTTTATTCTATTTCCATTTTATATGTACATATTAATATAATTATTAGTACATCAGTGTTATTTTGTTATTTTATTAAACTGTGTTTATCTCAATACACAGGTTTCTTCCTTCCCTTTCGATTCTCTCCCTTATTCAGGGTGGAGGGGTGGCGGTGAGGAGGGAATGAGCGAGCGGCTATTGTGGTTATATTGCTGGATCGGGTTAAACCATGACAGGGGTACATGTATTTGTGTCTGTTTCATCCAAAACAACGCAGCAGTTTTCAAGAATGAAGCCAGAAAAAAAAAAATATGCCTTTGTCCATTTTAAAAAATAAACGTGGTCTTTTTCTTTTAATCTTCTGTATCTGCATGCTGTGGAAACAGGACTTGAAATGGAACAGCTGGGTAGTCTCTGAGTTAGGAATGCACCATGTGTGTGTTCATGAGCCTGCCCCAAATCTGGCCTTCAAAAACTGCAGTTTGCACACGCCTGATGGAAATGAGTTGGATTGTAGAAGCAATGTACTCCAAGAGGCTGTCTGTCCTGAGCATGTTCAGTGCGCCAGGCTATGCAGAGTTTGCTGTACAAGGACAGTAGCCATGTGAAACCGTCTTTCAGTGAATGCTTGGGGAGCAGATTTGCATAGGAGCTGGATGAGGGTTGGAACTTCACCTGGGATCTGGTGAGATCAAGAGAGAGAGGGAGACTGGGCTGGGATCTGGAGGAGGGTGAAAGGCACATTGAGCAAAGAAACAGGGCCTGGAAAATGGTCCGGGTGAGGGAAGTGAGATCAAGGAGTCAGGCTGGGACTGGGCTTGTGGAGAAGACTGTGTCTAGGCGGTGGTGTGATCTCCCTCTCCTGGCCACCAGTATGGCATTCATCTCGCATAGCTTCATATGCTCTATTAATATTTCTGTTCACAGTCAGTGGCACTCATAGGGAACAGTTCATCTAACCTACATAAAGTGTCTGCTTAGGATGAATCATGCCCCAGGACTGCTGTGTTTTCTATGCCTTGACTACAAAAGGCTCATCAGACAACTAGCTCAGATGAACACCTATGCATTTGATCAGATGGGGCCTGGGCTCACAGCCTGCAGGAGGGACATCAGCTGCTGAAAGCCCTGGGTGTTTTAAGCCTTCGGAGGCTGATAGGAACTGGGGATCTGCCTGCATAGCAGAGCCCTGGGCCCAGGCTGGCATGCACACCTTCTGCAGGGCATCTCTCCACGTCACACTCCAATCGCCACAGCCTCTGGATGCAGTGCTGACTGCTTGGTCCTTCCATCCACCTCTTCCCCTGGGGCTAACTGGGGTTGGCTGGGTGAGGATCTTGTCCTCAGTGGCTGAGGTTGAGTGAGTGGGGAGATAACGGTGGGACCCTGCAAGGACACCAGCAACCCTTGGATGTGGGTTGAGGAGGATGTTGGGGAGCTGAGACTAATGGGATAAGGTGTCTTGGAGGCACTGATGTGGCAGCAAGACTTGGTGTTCAGTCTGAGGAGAGGATCTAGCATGTGACACAAGCAAGGTCAAGGAGCATGGCTGGGATCAGAGGGACCAAGAAAGGGGAGAGGGGCATAGGAGATGAGGAGCCCGACCATGCAGGCAGCAAAGCAAACACCAAGGGGAAAGGAAATACTGAAATGCTATTTATTAGGTTAGTGCTGCCTACCTTGTGCAATGAATAAAGCAGGGCCCTGCAAGGAAAACACTGTGTGGCCACATGGTGAACACAAAAGGGAACAAACTAATGGTTGCCTGAAGATTCCTGACTTTTCCTAGTTTTTCAGTGCTTGACTTTGTATTGTAATTTTAATAAGTTTGGTTTTGTGTCAGATGTACATACTCTACTATAATGTTTCTGCAATGAGTGATGTGCATCCTTATTTTCATCCTGTTGAATCTCATAATATTTTATGTTTAATGTTTGGTCCAAAAAACAACTTATCCCTCCAGCCCTTTGCTGCTGTCCTACCAGCAGGTATGAGCTTGAAGGAAAATTCAGACCTCTGATCTTCCTGCCTAGAGACAGAAACATTGCCCACTGAATTACACTGTCACTTAGTGCCTTATCCTGGATGCAAATGCTCATGTGGTTTACAGAGCACACGTTACAGCAATAAAACACAGGCAAGGAAATCAAAAGCATATTTCTGCTCTGGTTTTGTATTACCAGTTGTGTTCAATGCAGTGCACTTAAAATGCCTCCAGAATACATCAGAGTGTTTTTGATGGTAAATTTAACTGTCAAACTATTGCCTGCCTCACTGGGATCTCTTCTCATCTTCACATCCATATATTCCTTGTCTTACTTCACCACTAATGGGAGAAGGGCGAAATGTGCTGCCAGCCTAGTGAGAACAGAGCCTGAGCAGTTTGGAGTCATTCCTGGGTTGTTCAATATCACCCAGGAGACAGGGCTCTCGCCTGTGCGACGAGCATCGCCAGGTGAACACAGAGGGACCGACACTGACCTACTATTTTCTTCTTTTGGCAGACCTCTCGGAATCCCATGGTGCAGAAGTCTGCATTCATCTGGCGACTGAGAGCTAGCTGCCCTGATACCAAGCAAGGGTGGCCAGAAATAGAGATGAGAGACTATCAATATCTGCTCTTCCCTTCATGCACACAGGAAGCTTCTGATGAATGTTTTAGGTTCATGTATCTATGGCCCAGGGGCCACAATTTTAAGGGAAGCACCAAGGCTAGTGCTTAACCCCTAGTACAGCTTTTGCTGGAAATAAGCCTGCCCCCAAAATAGCACAGACCAATAAAAATATTGCACAGCGATTCATTTTAAAAAATCCCATGAAAGAAACATTCTTAAAATCAAGGAAAAATCCCCTTTGGGGGCTTGCAACACAAATGTTACTCTGTTAGCACACGAAATTCATAGAGTAGACCTGACTAGAAACTGAAGTGAATGCCAGGCATCTGTTTTCATTGTCCATCAGAGAGAAATGCCAAGGAACAAGCAAACAACAGAAAGTGAAAAGCAAATTGGATTCTAAAAAGCCTTGCAAGAATAAGCATTTCACGTATCCTCTATAAATCAGAGTACACAATGTTTAGTACGCCAACATCCATTCAGGTTAATTAGACTAAAGCCTTGTGCCATCAGCTGTGTGAATAACCAAAAATAGCAACAGATGAGCAAGTGGTACCTACAATGTCACGGGAGAAAAATACGAATGTGGATGTGATGGGACTGGTAGGATTTGCACCTTCACAGATAATAAAGATGACACCTGCATGCACTGGACAGTTGATTGTAGAGAAGGTGTTTCTCACCTGCATAGCACTCCCGTGAGTCCTGGAGACCAACCTCTCCTGCATAAACAAGTTTCCAGGCTGTGCTGGCCACTTATAGTCTGTGCCACACATCATTAGTAGGTGCATTAGGAATTGCAGAGAAAAAATGTTGTACCTGGTTTAAAACAGATCTGTGAGTGGCAGAGAGGGTCTGTCTATGGTATTGCAGAGACGACGGTGTAATTCAGTGCCTCTCTGAGCGCCAGAGAGACCTGAGCTGTGGCAGGCTGGATACCAGGTCTCGAGCATGGTGACTGTGCTGGGCTGTCTGGAGATCTGAGGTGGAAGGTTGGGTCTACTGCAAAAGAGGGGCATATTACATGAAAGTCACTTAACCTAAGGATTTTCAGGAGCAATTCTGTTATAGCTAGCAATGAGGAAAGGAATAAAATTTAAAGAAGAAAGCGTCTTCTTGCAGTAAACAGAATTTTAATCATCATGGAAGTGAGGCAGACAAAAGGACGGGGTAGCTTAAGGAAATAGTCTGAACTGAGTCAAGCTGAGCAGTGATTAAAAGCTGCTACCACTTCATGGCAGTTCAGGGGATATTTGAGATGAGCTGATAGATCTCAGACCACAGGCATCAACATCTTTGTAGCACCACCTAATTGGCTCCCATGTTGGCATTCTCAGCAGCGAGGCCACAGTTTAAAGGGGTTGTGGGAAGCAAATCCACTGCTCTGGGTGGGGAACAACCTATGGTGCTCTGGCAGAGCAGGGGATGGAGGTGCAGGCAAGCTTGTCATGCCAGTGGCTTTATTTTTCTTGCTCTGAGGGGAAATACAAACTCCCAGCAATTCCAGCCTTCAGCCTGGTCCTGCTCAAAAAATGGAGATCTTTCCAATAAAGAAAGCCAACAGCAGGGCAAGAATTTGTAGCCATGCTCCTCTAATTGCAAGGCTCTTCCCCAGCCCCATTAATTTCCTGTAAAACTGAGAAGTTTAGTCAGCATTAAATCTGGGAGTGTTGCCTTCCATCGGGGCTTTCTGTTATGCAGCAGACAAGCTTACGTTTTTGCTGTGACAAATATTTTATTGACATTGATACAATATATACGTTGTAAAAGAGCATTCAGGGTAAAATATTTCTCTATTTCAGTGGGGAGACACGTTTTCTATACAGATGGCTGGAGTAAATCTGGCCTCACAATTAAAATCTGTTTAGAGTTTGTAGCAAAGTGACTGACGGATTAGGCTCAGTGCTCCATCAATCCCCCCGTCCCCATGCCTCTCTGTAGAACAACATTGATGGCAGGTCATAAATAGCCATTTGTACAAAGTGCAGGAACTGTTTAAGTATCATTTTATAGCTAGTATATATATTCCAAGTGGCTGGCAAAATGCAAAGTGCTTGGGGTCTTTAAGTAGCAAGGGCAATAGACCATGCATGGCAAGCAATACTTTCCTATTTGTACCAAGGATGCGCTGCCATATAGGGGATATTGTTAATATTTTGGTAAATCCCCTATTTGCTGCACACACAAAATCCAGGTCATTTCCTAAAGAGAGTGGGGCACTAAACAGGTTTTTCTGGCCACAACCCTACCTGGTTAAGTACAGTCCCACTTTCGAAATCCCCCTAATGCTTCAGATTAGGGCATGTTTTCACTTTGCTTTTTGCTCTATACTCTTGCATAATTTTAGTGGACAGCACTAAACAGCCACTTTGTTCTTCTCCACAAGTTATTTGTCTCATGGGTAGGGAAAAATTACATGTTACATAAAGACAGTTGGGCTCTACCAATTGTGAATTATTTCAGTGGTGCTTACCACTGCTCTGGAAGGGGTCCGTTGCTCATCAAACAATGTTAAAACTAAAAGCAGATTAGAAATGTAAAATATTAAGGTTAAAGCACTGAAGTTACAGTAGCCATATGCCACAGGCAAGGAGGGCTGGCAGAGGCATGGCGCAGAATCCTGATGCAGTCCCTTGTCTCACCTGAGCAGCTCTGAGCAGGGAGAGATGGCCTGGACCCCTCCCTTGCTGCAGCAGGGCTGTGGTGTGTCCTCATGGGTCCCCCTCTAACTCAGCCTGTTCCTAAAGGCCATCCCGGCCAAGAAGGTGTCTTTGCAGAGCCCCTGCAGTGCAGCGAGCTCAAGCACATGGCCACAGGCTACTGCCCAGCCAGGGGTGAGTGCTAACAGTGCATGTGTCTTGGTTGGTGGGACACAAGCCAGGCTCCCAAGCTATGCATCTTCTGCCCTGCTGTGCAGAGGCCATGCAGAGTGTCCTCAGCTGGCAGAGGAAACAAACCTGCAACAGGGAAGGCTGAGCCCCAAGGAAACCTCTCCTTTCAAGGCTCACTATGTAGAAGCTCGCATTGCTAGGAAATGCCTCTGCTCTCACCCAAGATGTAAAGCCAAGAGTAAACTTCCCGGTGATCAGAAGCTGAATCAGAAGATAATGAGCTTTTCAAAAGTACCCTGCAGGTACCAGGCTGTGGATACCAGCAAAACTGCTGTGGTCTCCTACTGCGGTGGTACAGGAGAGCTTCAGAAGGAGGTTGTGGTTCAAATCCTGTGGCTTTAGTGAGGCCGTGGTGTTCTGTTGAACACTAACTCCTTGGTTCTTCCACATGGAAACTTACAGGTTCATCTCACAAGCTCAGTGCTTCCACACATGTTGTCCTTGGATTTGCCCCTAAAGCCAAGCGTGACCTCTACACCTTCCCCATGGGGTAACCACTGTGGTGTCCAAGGTGTGAGAAAACTTCAGGGAAGTTCTGCATCTTATCCTTCCTGTGATTTCTGGCTTGAATATTTCCACTGTTTTACAAAGCAGTAGGCACAGTCCAACCACTTGTAGGTAAGAGGCAGGGATTACTAAACACTAGTGTAAATTATAAAGAGGAAGACAAGTCCTTTTCCCACTCTGGAGTCCTGCCATTTATTAATTTTCTGTAATAGTGAGTCATATTTTCTTCGAGGTACGGAGAGCAATTCTCCTTCCTGACCTGTTATGGCCAAACAACAGCAGCAAAGCTTAACTGAGGAATAAACAAGGAATTATTTATTTGTTCTTGGCTCAATTAATTCCTGGATTGAAAACTCAATGCGGAAATCAGACTATTTTCGCATGCGCATTGTAGTAAAATGGTGTCAGGTTGAGCCATGCCTGGCAGTGCCTCATGCCTGAGAATTAGGAGGGAACCATTATATTTGAAAATAGATAGAATCCCATTATGGCACTGGAAAATACATTCCCTTCAAAACAAGATGCAGTAGCCTCCAACAGCCAAAAGCTCAGGAAACCCGATGCCAGGAAAACCCATCTGCTTTCCTAGGTTGCCAGTCCAAGGCGTATCATGGTTGGTGTTAAAAATATATCTGCAGAAAAACAAGGAAACTGAGTTTTAGGCCCTGTCAGTTAACACTGGCCAAGTTTGACTTTTCAGGAGCACCCTAGAATCTGTCTCCAACAGATGCACCTCTTGAGGTATTAATATATGGGCTCATCCTTTTCGAAGGATCACTCTTTTTTTGTTAGATGAACAATTCAAACACAGGCCTGGCTCAACACCTTCTCACATACTTTGTTACAGAGAAGGTTGTAGAGATGACACATGTGTGCGTGCAAATGTCTGCTGGCAAATACCTGTCTTGCACAGAGGAGGATGAGGAGCAGAAGGCTCCAGGGCTCCAGTGATGAGTTTCAGTCACAAGTGCTCTTGCACGAAGCATCTACATTGACTGCTATTACTTGGTGTGATAAAGAAAATAACCAGCTTGCTGTGCTGGTTTCTCATCCTACCAGCATCAGCTACATTCTAATAATAGAAAGAAGTAAGAAAAAGAAGGAAGGTCATGAAGGGACCAAGTGTGCAAAAGAATTTGTACAGGCCCAGATTGTGAGGTCTTCCAACCAAAACCTCACATTTGTAGGATGCTGCACATTCATCTACTGCTTTGGTTAACAGACAGAAAGCAGTTAGGCAGTCAGATGCTGGTCACCTTTAATGCTGCTCCAAAACCACATAGCGAAGAAAAGGCTACACAACACTGACCTGTGGGCTCCCAGCTATCATAGAGAGCTGAGTTAATGGGACCTGGCAGCCAAATGGTCTCAAACACAACAAGAGGCTTTGAAAGTTCCTTGTAACACACAAATACCCTATACAGCCACTTAGGTCCAGCTTTGTTAAAAAACACATTAACAATGCTGGCAACTGTCTGGATGAGCCTTCCCACTTCCCATTGGTACTACTGAGGGAGCCAAAAGCAGTCTTGGTAACAGTGGGAAGTTTGGGCCAAAAAAGCATTGGATTGTATTTGACATCAGGTATGTTGTTTCATTTTTTTCAGTTCATTGACACTAAAGGCACCAGAGCGAGGTTCACAATGGCATGTTGCTGCTGATGTTCATTTCAGGCTATTAGCATGAACAGAAACAGCCATTCCATGCTGATGCCACAAGATTTTCAGCCATCTGTAACATTTAAGCCCTTCTCAGTCCACTATGAAAAACAGCTCAGGGAAGACAGGTAGAAGAACAAATCCTTTGGCTCCTCTTTGCAGCTAGGAGATGACAAGGCTTGGAAGGATGGACTGTAGATGCTTTTCTCTCCTGTAATGCTTTGCTTGTATGAACCCAGTGGGGCAGAAATTCTACTGAAAACCCCTATTACATCCATAGTTGCTAGTGAAAAGGTAATCTTCCCACCTTGGTGATGCCCAAATGCCAGAGTTCTGAGGGAGGAAGGACTCTTTATTCCATCTACTCAAGTAGAGGAGGAAATGACTCTGTCTATTTCCATTTGTATTGATTCCCTACCCATAGTGCTCTGTCTGACATGGCAATAAAACATTATAACCTTGGATTTCAGATTTGTAAGATTCAAAATAATTTATTTTTAATTGCAGAAAATGTTCATGTTTGGGGGCAACAGTTAATGAACTGCCCACTCACCACGTCTCCCTGGATGCAGGTAAAAGGACGGAACTGCTTCTAACTTGGAGCATATTGTGTTTGCTCATGTCTTGCTGCTCACCTGGGAGTACCAAACACTTGATTTCGTTGATCTCAGTTCTTGCTTTGCTACACGCTTCTAGCTTTCATCCTATGCGTATTTGCTGCAGATGATATAAATCAAGGAATTCAGAAAGCCAACATATACTGAAAGTTTGACAATGACAACTGTTAGAGAAGACTTTGGGGCAAAAGATGATAGTCAGGGCATTATTAGAGCAGAAATACCTCTGGTAAATCCTCTCTGTATGGCTGTTAATTAAGGTGAATAATTAGCTGGATTAAGAGAGTGAAGTGAGGTGATTCTGTGGGGATTAGAGGAAGATCTGCAAAGGAATACCTGAGCTGATAAGCCTAGCCATGAGCAGAGTCTGGTAGATGGGTGTCCAGAAGCTAGTCACTGTAGGACATCCTCATCAGTGAGTGAGAAAGGAATCCGATGTGTTGATTCTGTTATCTGGGATCTTGTGAAACTGGGGATTTAACTCTTCGCTGGCACAAGTATTTTAGATTTTCCTTAGGTTGTGTGTGTGTTCTTCCTCCAAGTAAGTTTTCCATCCTTGCACGGCTAGTCCCAAGGTCCAATACATTTAGCTTTATGATCACCAGGACTGCAGTGAAAACTGGCTTCTTTTGGAAGCACAGTTTCACCACCAGCAGGAGGAGGAGGGCCTGGTGCCAGGCAAGCGCTGTCCGACAGCAGTGATTCCCTTCTCTTAGCAAAAGGTCCCAGAAGGTGTGACATGAGGAGGTTTTGTCTGGCCTCCAGTGCAGAAATTCTGGTCAGTCTCTCCACACTTGATATTTTAAGTGGTCAGAAAATAATATTGCAAATGTAGGAAATCTTGCTTTTTGTTACCCTGCCATTTTCAGTAATGACTATGCAGTAGCCCTGGACAGAGACATATGGTTTACAGTAGAACATCCATCTCCATAGATTTCTTTTCCATGGTTATTTGTCATATTTGTCCTTCTTTAGCAGCACAACCATCAGTTATACACAATGTAAAGGAGGAGGTAATAAAGTGCCAAGTGCTGTGCTCTTGTCTTGCCAGCATCAGAACTGCTAATGGGACCATCTGGCTCCAGAGCCCTGTTTATTGCAGTGGACATCAAGGGACACCTCAGTATGAAGGGTAAAATCATCCGTAATGGACAACTGTGAAACAACAGGCCCAAGGCAGAGTGGTGGCATTTCCGCCCCAAGCACTCCTGGCTCACACATGTGATGTCACAGAAGATGTTACAGATCTGTTTTCCCCTTCTGCCCTTCAAAGATTTCATCACAGTATCTCTGAAGGTTGATATCAACCACGTTGCTGGTAATTTATCACTCAGTGGCTGCACATTGGCCTTAGAAATCCCAAGGCAAGGTATCAAAAACCCAGCACAGTTTTTCCATCTTCTACTACTCGTCAAGTGGTTCTTCCGTCCCACTTGTTAGAAGGCCACTCAGCCCTTCTGTTTTTTCTCCAACACTGTCCAATTCTTGTTTCACTGAGGAGCTCTCTTCCACTCTTCCCTCACTGGGCTCGTCAGTGACAAGCTTCACCACTCCGCAGCCCTGGCTCCATGGCTCATCAAGATTACAGGCAAACCTCCCTGCTGCCCTCATAACTCTCTGTTTTCTCCAGGAAAATAAGAGCATTTCTGGGAACTTCCTTTTTGTGGGGGAAGATGAGAAGACAAGAAGGAGAGAAGGAGCATCTCAGCCTCTGTGTGACACAGAAAGGCTAGTGGTATTTCTGCCTCTGCAGTGACATCTTTCAGGGATGGAACACCAGAGCTAATCTAAACAAAAAGTCACATCCCTGTATGTAGTTTGTCCTTTATTTCTCCAGTGTTTTTTCTAGGTTTCCTGAGAAACTACCTTTTGATATGCCACGATCCTGATGGTGGATCCTCCTTGTTTTGGTGCCATCAACATCTGTTGTTGTTATAGTTCTGCTCTTCTTTCATGTGTGTCCATACACAGACCTTCCTATTTGTCCTCCACTCAGATTAGTCTTGCTGCTTCTGTTACAGTGCTCTACACTGCAGTTATCCCTTCAACTCCACTGAGTGCCTGTCCTGTTATTTATGTCCTGGGGCAACCTCAGTCTGTGCTACAGCACCTTCTACTCTAGTCTGTGACCTCCGGGCTTTCCTGATGGTAGATCCCTGTTATTGACTGTCACATTTCTCTGCTGTTCAGCCTTGAATCTTTCCAAAACAAAGATTGCCATCATGATGGGATTCTGGTGTCCGTTAGTAGTGGTCAAGATGAGACCTGGCTCTACCCAGGATCAAATAATGCAGAGGTGAAGGAATTAACATGTCCCAGCCAAGTGCTGGCTCTCCTTTCACTCTTGGTTAGAGTTGCTGCTCCGTCACTGGGTGGACTCTCAGATTGCTTTCCAGAGCAAAACAGCTGCCTGCCCCTGAGCTGCAATTTGCTGATTATTTGGAAGGACAGGAGGAACTAATATACTGACTGTATGAGAAGTGGCAAAACCCCCAAATGTCACACAGCCTGCCTGGAATTAAAATTCTGTGTGGTTTAACTGGACTCCGAGAGAAACCCTGGGGCACAAGATGAAAAAAGCAAAATCTTCTGCCAAGGAAGGCAGAAGAGGACAGGAGACACTTCGATAATAGGGGAGAAAACCCAACCCAACAACAAAAACCCAACAACAACAAAAACAAACAAATAAAACCCCAAACCAAACCAAAAACAAAAACAAAAAAACCCCAACCAACAACAACAACCCTGAAAGCTGGAGAGAAAGGGAGAGAGACCACAAACTCTGTGATTCTGAAGATACTTCTGAAGATAAGGCTTGCTTTTACCATACATGTAAGGTCACTTCCCAGCTTGCTTTCTAGGCATCCAGTTTTGTCCATTGGTCTTCCTCTGTAGACCATGAGTTGCAAGACCAAGGAGAACATTTGAGCATAGTCCTGGTGTTGCTAACTGAAGCGTAAGAGGTGGAGTATCTCCACCAAATCTAGGAGAATTGCTCTTGTTTTACATCCATACAAGAGCAAAATCTTGCAGACAGAGACTTTGTACAGCAAATGGGTCCAGATTAAACTGTGAGTCAGATGCTAAGCAGAAGGCAGGTGCGACATATATCTGAGCAGTGGCAGACAGCCAGTCTCTAGGGGGAGTGGGTTTATTTGCCAACAAAACTAAGAGCCCAAGGGAAGAAAGAAGACCAAAGTCCATTTTAGAGAGCTAAGAGATTTCTGGGAACAGGGATGGGCTGTAGTAAGTGCAAAACAGAGTCTGAAAAGGTCCATCCAGGAAATCTGGATGAGACAGTAGTGAGGGAAACTTTGAGGCTAGAAAATAATAATTTTATTGTATTTTTTTTACCTGTGGTCCACACTCCCACAAATCTATCGGAAAGCACCTTGCTGTGACATCTCTCTTGCAGTATCACAGGAATGCTGTTGCTCTTTGTCTTCCAAGCTGGGCCGAGTCATATCCAGGTCTAGACATGCACCAACCTGAAGAACATTCAGTTTATAATAGAGTCTGATTTAGCTTGAGATGGAGATAAGGAAGGGAGACATTCGCTATGTACCTATTGCCTGGCGATGAAGGAGTGAGAGAAGTCCCAGAGGCTTGGCTGCTAACAGATCTGTGCCCCTTTTTTGTGTAAAAAAACACCTTGTTAGACAGCATTGGTGGGGGGAAACCACTCTTGACTAGAAAGGGGATTTCCTTCACAGTAGTAACGTGAGTTGTTTGTTATCTGGAATTTCTGTTTTCCTTCACCTGAGAACCTGCTCTTCTCCATGCACTGCTGGTATGGGAAGAAGCTGTTTTGTCATTTAAAAGAAAGAAACAGATGGAATATGTGGCAGTGTTAAAAAGCTCCAGCTTGTTGCCATGGTAACTGAGTGGGATATATTTTTTAATTATTATTTAAAATTCTTCATTGTCTTCATTAAAGGTAACAACGATAGTGGAGAATAAACAAAGTGACACCCTGCTGTGCAAATCAGTCCCTCAATAAATAAAATTAAAGGAGTGCTCTGCATTGCAAATGCTGATACAGTCACCAGAAGGATGGAAGGACTGCAAGTTATCTGAGGATGACGAATTATTTGTCCCAGCATATTAAGGACATGGCGCGGTCATTTGATACCTCTGCCCTGTAACTTCTGCTGGTTGGGTTTGGACAAGTCTGCTGAAGCACTGGGCAAAGACTCAGCCTGCTTGTGTCAGGGAAGTCAGCCTTAGGGGTCAGAAGGGAATCCTCCCAAACATTCATCACATGGAGCATTGGCCAAGAAAGCAGGTACAGTAGCTGTTATCTCCTTGTGAGCTGTTAAGCCCTGGCACTCTGGGTTGAAGAATGTCTGATGTCCTGAACTGATTGCCTGAGGAGCTACGCCCAGGTAAATGATGAGTGGGTGTCTTCCACTCAAGATATCTAACAAACTTCACCAGCTTACTGCATTTCATACATGTTGGCAGCACTCTGCCCAGCACTGAAATTCAATTAGCCCTGCTGTGGACTGTAACAGTGGCTTTTCAGTTCATAGCTACACATCAGTTAAGGATATGAAGGGAAGAGGTACTTTTGACCATCTGAGACAATAGGATAAATCCAGGGCGGACTGTAACTCTTCTGGCTTGGAATATGGTCCAGGCACAGAGGTAACAAAAGCGTTGATACTAAACAGACTCAGCTGTGTTTTTTATGGAACATCTCAGGCTCCTTTGACCTTACTAGCTGACTCAGCCAGAGTTAGCTAGGTGTGGTTAAGCATTGACAGATTCAAGAGGTAGTTTCAAGGGGAAAATGTTTAGGTGGCTGAGTGAAGAACAAGCCACCTTTGGAAGGAAATATTTTTCTCTTGATGAGCCCAAGGTCAGTGAAGAGAACATCTGAATACAGCTCTAATTTGATGGAGAGACTACATTTCAAGATAACCAGTTCATACACAGAAAAATCTGTTATTACTTCTTCTGCCTGTGTTTGTTATTGCTGATGGAATAGATTAAAAATACATCCAAGCCTGGGGAGATTCTCCCTGAGAATGAGAGTGGGTAGAGGTCCTCTAGCTTTCCTGCCTCTGCCCCCAGCACTAGTCCTTTCCCAGACCTTCTGCATGCCCAAGCATCCAAGCGTGAGGGAGAGACAGCTCAGATGTGGGATCCAGGGCATAGGCAGCTGCTTCCTCTTCCCTCAGACAGCAAAAATGAATGTGGTCTAAATTTAACACCGCTTCTGCTCCCTGCGTTTGCAGTGAAGTCTGGGTCTCCAGGGACTGTGGAGCTGCCACCAGCAGGGATGGGACAGCAGTCCAAGCTCTCTCCAGTCTCAGAGCTCTGGGTTTGCTGGGCAGCTCCAGGCACAAATTCCCTTAGTTAAATAAATGGACAGAGGAGTCCATGACCCTCTGCCTTTGGTCCATCCCCACTGGGAGGAGAGTAACATCAGTAAATTATCATCTTTTCCCCTCTGCAGATATCTCTATATTGGCAGGACCAGGTCAATTATTAAGGCAGAAACAGTCTTTGAAAATGAGAGCTATTTCTGAAGTCATATAAGCAAGGATGAATCTCACAGTTTTTACTGGCTTTACTAGTAAGCAATGTGGCTCTTCCAAGGCCAGGAGCGAGACGGAGTTGTCCAAGGGTCCTCTCCAGCCAGCGTCTGGGTCCTACTTTTTTCACCCTTATAAACGGCCAGTGCATGCTAAGCAGTCAGAAAGCAGCTCTAAGCAACTCTCTTTTCTCTGGAGACAGAAATGAGGAGGTATCTATCTGCTCAGTTTCTCATGACTACAAATGCACTGGCCAGCCAGACCGTATCACTCCCAGAGTCTTCCTGACGCAAGGGGAATGGTATTATCCATTTTGATAGCTGTTCACATGTCATTTAATCCTGACTCTTTTAGTAGGTCTAAGTATAGTATTAAGCATAAGAGAAAGTAGGAAATATTATACAATAATCATTAGAGACAGAATACGATAGGAGTATAGGTAGTAGCTTTGCACATATGAGTACCCATTACCAAGATAGCTTTTGTCAGCTCAGCATTAGGTAGGCTAAGTGGAAGTTAAATGTCCAGGAAATACTGGAGGTGCGAGACAAATGACTTGGGGCTTTCCAGGGGCAAAAGGTCAGAAGAAATAGCCTCATTGCCAAGAAGCCCATAGATATCATTTTTTACTTCAGTTATGACTGAGGAGATAGTTTAGATAAAGATAAGATGGTCTGATTGTAACTGTATTGCATTGTTCCTGATGTACTTGTGGTATCACATGGTAAGATTGCTAAATATATTTCTTTGTACATATTACAGGAAATCCTAGTCTCATGGAAGAGGTTCCTTCAACCTTTTCCTGCTAATGTCTGTGAGGTCACACAGCGTAGCTGGGTCCAGCTCTTTTGAATGTTGTAGTGCCAGTCCTTACACACAAATCTGCTGCTTCTCACTTCTCCTCTAATCTAAAATTCTCTTTGATTTCCACCTGATACACATCAGTGTTGTGGTTTCCTGAGAACTAGCTCAAGAAGAGGGGATTTGGCTTGTGTCTGGGAAAGGATGGTTTGGTACGTCTCTGTTTTACCCTATCCAGCTCATCCTTGCAGTGATATCCTCAGTTACAGACAGGGCATTTTCTCCACCTGCTATATGTATCTTCTCACCCTTCTCGCAAAAATGGAAGCAGGTCATGATCTGTTTTCCTAGACACTGGTAACAAGCACAGCAAGGATCACTAGTCTCCCATGGCTGTTGTTGGTAGCTTACAGTGGCTGATAAAAAAATAATACCATTTTGTCAAATAAACAGAAATGTAGCTTGGTAAAATACCCTCTGTCTTCTTGATCCGGATTTTGTGACTTGATGATCAAGTCACAGCTGCTGATGGGTGCATCACACAGCTACTCATGTGCCAGTTGCAGATGTTTCAGTTTCTGAGATCAGGTGGACCAGGTGCAGCTGTCAGGACATGGTATTTCATCCTCCCAGCATCTTCAGGATTTCAGGAATATTCCTGCTTCACAGTGGGGAAAAAAAGGGAAAAACTGTCAGTCTTTCATGTTTTTTGATGAGAGATGACAGTTTGGGAGTGGACACTCAGAATAGCTCATGTGCAAGAGATCACAGCATTGTCCAGGGGTGAGTAAAACTGGGGTTGGAGTTTCCAGACTCAATCGGAGAGGCCATGGTTTTGAAAGTTGGTCCCTTCCCCTTGCACACTGCCTTGTGTTGAGCATTCTGGGCATTACATACATTCACTTGTACTGTCTCTCTCACATTTCTCTTAGAAATTTCACCCAGGAGCCAAAGAGACTATTCCTGAGGCTGGGGTGTTCTTCTGGAGAGGTTAAATTTTTCAGAATTAATAATTTGTTACAACAATTTTTCTGAGTTTAAAAATTCTGACCTAGGCCTGGTTGTAGGGATCCCCAGTGAGTACTATTCATCACTCCAAAACAAGGCTGACTTTGAACTTCAACACCATCTTACTCCTGCAGGGAGGAGCAGATCACATCCTTTTCTTTCTATGAAGTAATAATTTCTATTAAGTAATATTTTCAAATATATAAGTATACTATATACATATGTATGTATAAACACACAGAGTCTGTGCTGAGCTGAATCTTTCCTGTGGTCTCTCTGTTTCAGCATTCCCCTGAAGCAATGAAAAAGCTCTAGGGACAGAGACAGATTAGTCTTTGTATGAATGTTTTTTCTGGTCCTTGTTTCCAGGAAGGCTCATCCTGTGCCTCCATCTGCCCTGTGAGCTCTAAATTTTCCATGTGGACTCATTCTCCAGGTCCTTCCAGCATGGTACGTACAGGGAAGTACAAACAAATGAGCTGGGAGAAGAGAATGCATTTTTGATCTCTTTTTCTCCCTGACCAACTTCAATGAAGGAGCAGTTTTCAGAGGGTGGAGCATCTGACCTGTCTAATTTTATCTGTAAGGATGCAGATCTATATTTTCAAAGCTGTTTGCAAAGTGACTCTGATAACGGGACTGCCTACAGATAGGGCTGCAATGATTATTCAAAGCATTAATCATGGAAAAAAATTATTCCAGTTGCTGATTAACTAATTACTGCAATCAAATATTCACTCCTCTCTTTGGAACGATGGGCACGGCACTGGGAAAAAAGTGATGACAACAACAACAACAACAACAAAAACAACAACAAATGTTTTGGTTTCAAAAAATAGTTGCTTTAATCCTTTGTGAGCTGGGGGAGGGGTCCGGCTGCAGGAGGCCGAAGGGGCTGCGGGAGGGCAGAGGGCTCCAGCTGGGGCCCCTCTCTCCCTGTTTTCACTCCAGTGCATCTTTGCTTGCTCCAGCTCGCGATTTAATGAAACGCCAGGAACAGCCAGTGCTTCATTAAGGGAGAAGCGTTTGAAAGTGACCCCTGCTAATGGCAGCGAATTAGAGATTCAGCAGTGCCACTCGGCTCCCACCACAGCAGAAGGTGCATCCCTGCAGTCGTGGAGGAAAATCCTGCACTTACAGAGGAGACTTTCCAGGAAACTTCCTCCATCCAGATCCCCCACCGCTCAGCAGAGGGTAATGCGAAGTCAAGAGGGAATACAGGGAGACGGACAACTGGAGCCTTAGAGTCTGACTCTGAGGGTATTGCAAGCACCCCAGCTTATTTCAGAGGAGGTTTCAGAAGTATATATGAAGTCAATCTGTGAGACAGGGGCAGGGGGATAAAATAACAGCAAACTGCGTTATTCAGTCTAAAGGCAAATCTTGACTGAGCATCTATCTGGCTGTGGAACAGCGTCCTGAGGAAAGGGGTGGAAGATCTTTGGGGTTATCTTAAAGCAGGCAGTATACAGTCTCAGTCTATTTACACTTCTCTTAGTAAGGTTAATATGTTTCAGGATCAAGTGGCCTGTAGTACTGCTTCTTCTTCAGGAGTGAAACTCATATCAGTCCTCCAGCAACAGCACTTTCTATTAAACAGAGGTTAATACTGAAATATTTTGTGTGTTTAGAAGCTGAGTACCAGTCCAACTGCTGCTCTGCAGCCAACGTGTCTGTTCTATATGCATATCTGCCATGGTTTTCCATCTGAGCTCTGCAGATTCCTGAGGGTCCACAGTCTGCTCCTACAGGACTTGCAGATGATAACAAAGAAACATGAGTGTGGTCAGTTGTCTTGCATTTGTTCTACAGGAAATAAATAACACTTACACTGGAATGTTTTCAAGGAGCTCATAGACTGGAAAAATGGTATCATGTATTGGTATGGACATTTTGTCTTGTCTTCAAGGCTTTTTTCTAATTGTAGATGTCAGACATTCTGGCTGGAGGCATTAGGGGAAGAAGGTGAGTCAGCGAGGGTTTTCCAGTTAAAGGAAATGTTAGCCTCTGAGAATTAGGCTTGTTTTCTCTGGTAACTACATTTTAATTGGTTTTCAGTGTTACATCTCATACAGCACCAACACAGCTCTGGGAGGGTGACCTGAAGTTCCTCCATGTTTCATCTCCAGACTGCTTTTTTGCGAGTTCCAGTGGCACTGGGGACATCCCACAGCTTCAGGCACATTTTGGAGACTTAGCATATGTATTTGGAGTTGAGAACATGGAGTTGCTCAGATGCCACTGACAGCAGAACATGACCTGCAAAACTTTGTTACGGGTCTTATTGTACAATCAAGGGAAAAGAACTCTAAACTTGGCAATGAGAAAATGGAATGAGAAAACATACAAACCAACTGCAAAGTTATTATCAGATTTGCAGGCATTTTGAGCTGCAATAAATGACAACCCATGAGTAGTCAGTGTATCTCAGTCCAGGAACATACAAAAAAATCTCAAAGCTGGACAACATACTTTTTGTTTTGGTTTTGGTTTGGTTTGGGTTGGGGTTTTTTTGCTATTAGTGGTGATGCAGAGGACTTGACCTTCTCTCTGGAGGCATGTGAATTTTAGAATGGCTTAAGTGTCTGCAGCCAGAAGTCTCAAAAAAAAAAAAAAAAAAAAAAGAAAAAGAAAAAAAGAAAAAATAAATAGAAAAGCCTTAGATGTTAATTGCTATTTATTCAAAATGGAATAACTGCAGAGCCTGAAATTCATACCAGATTCAGAAATGAGATCACGTCTCATAATAATTGCTATTTCATACTGTTAGGTCCTTAATGTTTTTTTATTTTAAAAATCATGAAGTATTCCTTTCTAGTGCCACTGACACACACTCAGCCACCTACTCACATCCCACATGCACACACACACACAATTTGCCCTTTAATGTTACTGAACATTTGAGATCTCTTCCCTCTCGGTAATTTTCAAACATTCATTGTTTCAAATGTTTTCATTTTTTAATATAAAAATAAATTTTGCCTGACATGAGTAAGCTCGCCCTTTTCTGACATATATATAATGCATAGAACAGAACTGCAGAAGACACAACCAGGATGTGGATTTATCAGGGGCAGATCTGGAAAGCTGAGCTGACCATCAGACTCAGGGAAGTGGATATTCCCCTCTATTTGGCACTCATAAAGTCATATCTCATGCCCAGTGTCCAGTCTGGGACTTCCTGGTAAAAGAAAGAGCTTGGCAAAGTGGAGGAGTCCAGCGCAGGGCCACCAGGTTGGTTGGGAACTGCAGCACACCATGCAGAGAGGCTGAGGGAACTCGGCTTGTTTAGTCTCAAGTAGTGAAGGCAAAGGGGAGATATCTTTGCTATTTTCTACTGCATAAAGAGCTGGTAGTGAAGATGCTCTTCCCAGATGTGAAAAGGCATGAGGCAGTCATCACAAGTTGCAGCACGGGAAATTCCAGTTGTACATAAAGAAGACATTATTCACCATGAGGGTGGTCATGACAGAGGTGCCCAGAGAGGTTGTGGGATGTCCTTCTTTGAAGATATTCAAAATTCAGCTGCCCAAGGCCTTGAGTAACCCAACTCAGCTTTGAAGTTAGCCATCCTATGAGGAGGAGGTGGAAGGTCACTTCCAACCTGGATTATTCAGCAGTTCTTTATTTTGTTCCTTTCTTCTTCCAAGGTTGCCACTACACAATGTTGTACTCATGGGCACACGGAAACTGCTGAAGGAAAATGCCCCTTTAAATTGCCAATGTGCCTTCCTCTTGAGATACAGTTCCTGAAACTGAGTTGTGGAAAAACACCTTAAGAACACCTTGCAAAACGTGTGCTTTCTCCATAGACACATCTGATTTTGCAGAAAATTGCAGTGAGTTATAGAATCCAGAGTGCTTGTGAAGGGAATGTGGTAGAGCAGCACCTTTGTTCAAGCCTCTGGAAGATAACACCATCCCCTGATTAACCTTTCAGGTTCCAGAGTGAGATTTCATCCATCCTTTGCATTGGGGACTTTTCACCCAAATACACTCATGTAATATCAGATACAAGGATGCATCCTGTTGGTAAAGTTCTCCCCCTCCCTCCAGGCACTTGAAGTCAGCCCTAGACTACTATGAAAAATCTAGAGCAAACTTGGACTTAGAGAGGGAAGAGAGCAGGACACACCCTGCAGGTTGCCAATTCCCTGCTGTATAGATGTCTCATTTTGTACACAGATATCACCTGCCCAGCATGAGTTTATAATTGCAATTGATAATAAGGGGAAAAAAGAGTTAAAAACTCTTGTTGAAATCCTCCCTTCTCCACATGCCCAGACAAAATGCTCCCATCTGCATATATCCCAGGTGCTGGCTCCCAAGACCTCCAACGTGCACACACAGCCTCTTTGCCCATCCACCTCTCCCTGGCCATTCCAGCCCACTGGCAATCTGTCTGTCCCTTCCCACTGTCCTCAGTTCCCCTCGAGCCAGGCCGGTCACCAGTATTCATCATACTGTCACCGGTCTGTGCGGGGAATTCTGAGGTGGAGCCTGGCAGAGAAATTGTCTGGGGGATGCAGGGTTTTTGCAGAAGAGCTGTGGTCAGTGCACCCTGTCTCCATTTGCAGAATATTTTCTTCTGCCCTTCACAATACTTGCTGAACCCCCAGGAATGGGGGAATATGGACTGTGCTGCAAAAAGTGTGAATTGGTTTTATTTAATTTTAAACAGAGTATTACTGTATTACATATCCATAATCTCTGCATGATCCTGCCCATGGAGTCATGGGGAGTAAGAATAGGAACTATAGCCATAACTACTGCTTAAACAGAATATATCCTTCTGGCAGGGCTCCACGGGGTTACAGGTATGGCTGCCACCGAAAGGCCTCCCTTGTGTCTCAGGTGTAGCTGCACACTCGCTATCCCACTGGGAGAGAAAAGGTATCTTTGCCTGTCGGAGCCACGTTTTGCATCTGCCCTTTATGCACTACTCCCTTCTGAAAGGCACTGTAGAAACATCAGGGATTATTAGAGAGGATGAAGCTGCATGACTGAGTATTAAATATTTATTCCCTTGTATTCTTCATTTGGATTATTTGAAAATCCTTTCCTTAATTGTCTTGTTCTGCTCCCAAAGTAGGGCTGTGCTGCTGGCTGCGGCTCCCACTCTTCATTGTTATTCTCAGTTATCTTTCCTGTAGAGCAAGGCCTTGGTCAGAGATGGGGCAGATTGCACAGGGGACCTAGTAGATACAAATAAGAAGACACGGTCCTTTTGCTGCCTGCAAGTTCATGGACTATAAAAACAAACAGATGGAGCATGGCGAAAGGGGTCACAATGTACAATCAAAGCGATCAGGGCTGTTGCTGGCAGCCACAGGGGCAGCATAATTATAGGCCCTTTTCTTTTTTTTTCTTTCCCTGAAGACACATTTCACTTGCCCATTTGGAGGGTTTGTTTTTATTGCTCAGATATAGAGAAAGACGTGCAGGAGCACTCAGAGGGACAATAGCAGAGAGAGGAGATGGCAGGAGGAGGGAGCAATGGTCAGGATCAGGTAACCAACAGCCTAGACAGAGCTAAGAGGGAGAAACAAAGCCACGTTCAAACTACTGAGACGAGTAAGGAAGCTGAGGGCCTGCAAACGTCTGAGGAAGGCTGCTGGGGTCAGTCCCCCTCGTTCTGATGGACTGCAAGGTCCTGGAGCCTCTGGGAAGGAGGCCCTGCTCCCTCACCCCTGCTGGGAAGGGCTGGTCACAGGGGAAATGGAGTGGGCAGTGAACGGGGAGCATGGAAAGAGCTGAAGAGGCAGAGGCTTGCCGTGGTAATACAGAGCAAAATGACAGATGAAAAATAAAGCCCTGGAGAAGGATGAAACAAGTTCTTTAACTAATCAGCTTGTCCAGCTGAGCAGCAGGGTTAATCCAGCTATGACAGAGTGAAAAAACATGTGGGGGTGAAGATGGCGAGGAAGGCAGGACTGGGGCAGGGCTGTGGATGGCTCAAAGATCCAGGAGCTGTGGGGCTTCCTCTGATCTCTGAGGAGCACGTGGCTGCACGGTCCCTACGTGGCTATGGCCCTGCCTGCCTGAGCAGCAGGCAATGCGGACCTTTCCTTCACAGCTGGAAGAAGACAGTCCTCTTGGGGCTCACTTGTAGCTAGCTTTCTGGGTTTGTTCTTGGGCAAAACAGAAGTCACACTTCATAAAATCCACCTCGGTTATTACAGGGTAAATGCTGAACTTGGCCAAAGTATCTGGGCAGGGCAGCTGGCAGAGATCTTGGGTCTCTGCAGTAGCTGGAGGTAATCCCCAAAGGGCTGCCCGTGTGCTAGGCTGTGCCCCAGCTGCTCCTACAGACCTGGCATGTGCCAGTAATTCCAGCTGATCTTAGTTTGGGGTGGCTGCTCCTTTAAGGCTGCGTTTGTGCCCCAAGGACAAGTAACCAGGCAGGCTGGGGAAAGGAAGGGTAGATTAGAGTAGTTGACAGTGGATTTCGTAATTATTTTTCTCACAAACGATAATGAGCTTGGTTTGCTTATTATCTTTTACAGAGTTCCCCTTCAATTGCCCAGAGTGCCTTCAAGCTAAGCGGGTCCCATTCCCTCACCCGGTGGTGATACCACTTCAGATAGACTGGGCCACACAGGAAATCGGCTGCTTCTGCCGAGCAGTGTGAAACCCCATGGTGAGGGCAAGGGAAGGACCAATCTCCCAGGCTGGAAAGGTAAAGGGAAAGAGTGCTGCTTTTGGAGAGCCAGTTGCCAAAGAAGAAATGTGGCAGTCAGTGAGACTGCTATTTCTGTGGCTCTGCATCAAACAAAGGGCAGAAGGCCTCCAACAGGCAATAGGGGCAGGAATGGTCATCATTTTGTTCTGCTTTTGTTGTTTTTTTCTCTGATATCTATTATCAGCTGTGCTGAAAAGGTAACATTTACAGTTCTGACTTAGGATATGGACTACATCCATGTCCCTAACTATGCCTAATGCTGAATGGTAAGATGTATGAGAGATAATTGCTTGTATTATGGTATATTTTGTGTTTGCTGCAGGAGATGTGTCTGAGGACGAGAAGGCCAAATTCTGCCATCACTCACCCTAGAATATATCCATCACTCTCCATTTGCACCAGCACAACTGCGAGCAGAAGCAGCCCTCCAGTACGTGGTATTATGGCTGGAGTGTGGTGGGCAGTGTGACACAGTGATGGCAGGAAATGTGGTCCACAGCAGCTTGAAGCAAAGTGCTGGATCTTAGTAACCAAAGGCTGCACCATCCTTTGTGCACAGGGGATAGGGCCCCGTGGGTGACTTTTAACACTCAAGTCACTCACCAGTGGATAATGCACAATTTTCTAACGATGGAGCCAGCAGCTGTGCAATAGAAATGCTTCTGAGCACAATGGTGTGCTTCTATAGTTGCAGCCTGGGAGGCATGAAGCAGTGAATTAGGATGAGAGCCTAAGCAAAAAATTCTTACTCTGGGAGGCAGGCTGCAAGACAGTCAGCTCCTCTTACTGCTGTTATTGCTGCTTCTCTGAAAGGTTATCAGACATTCTCCATCCCGTTGACCTGCCAGAGGGGATGGGTATCTCGCTGCTGAGGAGTTCCACATATTTGACTGCCACAGGTCTTGTGGATTAGGTCATCACCCCCAGCCCACCCCTGGCACTGTGCATGTGAGGGATATGGGAAAAGCGGGGAATCACTGTGCTTTCACCACCCCTTGCAGGGGGATAATCCCTCAAGGACTACATAAGCTTGCCATGTGGTGATCCCCAGGATTTCTGTTCTCCACACCAGGACCACAGCCAGCAAAAAAATGGTCAGAGAATGACTCTGGTTTAGCCACTTCCTTCACTGTCTGAGTTGTCTGAGCACATCCGCAAATCTCAGTGAATGCATTATCTGTCCTTGCTCCAAAAATTCTACAGATATATAAGCTATGTCATCCTTTTCTTACAAAGATAAAAACAAAGGGCACAGACTGTATTTTCACCTGATGTCAGTCGGTAAGTTGGTGACAGGGCTTGGAAACAAATTTTGCAGTCCAGATACAACTTTTCTATCCTCATGATGTGATCCTTGCACTTTAATTAGAGGTGGCAGACAGTGGGTAGGAGGAATGAGAGCCAAAAGGGTTTTAAAGAAAAAGCTTTGTGTTGTCGTGTTCAGTCTTCAATATTTCTGTGACAGTAAAGAACAATACTAAGGCAAAAATGCTTGGACGGCACCAGTGGGGCTGTGCAGCACGTGGATCTCTGTCACCTTTGTAGGCATGATGGTCTGCACTTTTGGTTAAAAATCCAGTTACTTTATATCAAAAGTTCCACAAAGATTTTGGGCAAACCTGTAGCCCTGTAATGCAATGCTACTATTGCTAGTAACAAGTCACAGGCTTTCTACTGATTTTGTGCAGCCTTGAGGCTGAGGTTTGCCAGGCTTGCTCTGCCTGAGCACCTCTTGACCTGCCTACAGATTTGTTTTACTTTGTTTAGCTGTAACAACAGCTTTGCTAACTGACCAGCAAGCTACAGCACGTTTGTTTTGTGTCTTTTTGTCTTTCCATGGTACAACCGTATTTCTGACTCTATTGTCATGATGTAGCACGGAGAAATGTAAGTCTGGTGTGACAACAGATCTTCGGAAGTGGGGGCACGGGGTGCGATTCAGGAAAGCACAGGTATGGGATGGCAAGAGACGGGGCACAGGCTGGCACTGGAAGCCACAAGTCTACAAACAACCCAGCAACAGCCAGTTAAAGAACTGCAGCTGGACAAATGTCCTGGAGCTGGACAAAACCAGTTATTCTGGGCAATAAAGAGAACAAGGAAGAAGGATCTACTCTATGTAAAATGCACCATACACAATAAAATCAGATGTAATGTGGAGTTGCAGACCGATGAAGAAAGAACAAGGTGTAAAAGCAGACGTATAAAAAAATACCCCAAAAGGACCCTAGAGTGAGGAAGAAGAAACCATCAACATCGACGTCATGTTCTTCCTGGTGAAGGACTCCAGATGCTGATGACACACCTTGACAACTCCCATCCTCCCCATAAGAGAGAAAACACAGCCATCAAAACCCAAGAGAGCAGTGGAAGGGTAAGCATGACACCCGGAAAAGGGATGCAAACTGAGAAGTTTCAAATGCATTATTACTCTTATTGAGTTTGGGTTTGGTTTGTTTTAATTTTTTTTCTTCTTCTGTACAGAAGTACACTTCCTTTTTCAGTTATAGTCAAATCTGGAGTATTATTCCTTGATTGCACTTCTAAGATTTAAATTATACTAACAACGAATTCTTTGCTTTATATATATATGTACGTGTTTCCGCTGTGCCCATAAAAAAGAACTTGGATGTAATATTTGATTTCAACTTCCTGCAGATGGAAGATTTTTCTGGAATTTAAAAGTAGTCCTTTTGCTACAGACTAACAAATGTGTTCAGCTTACAGGAATATCCAAAGAAGTGTTATAGCACTAGAAGAAGAAAACAGGAAATTGGAAATGGTTTAAAAGTTAAACTTTAGCTGTTGCTCTTTTTTTTTTTCCCCCTCACAAGGACTGAATAGAAAGACTTTTAGAAAGTGACCTCTGTACTTTCTCTGATATCTAGGTGAACAGGAGCAAAATCGTCTGCATAAGAGCTTAAATGGAATAGTCCTCAGCCTCATGCAAATTGAAACATATGTCATTTAGCTGAGATAAATTCCCTAATACTCCTTAGTTATTTTGACACTTAAATCCTCTATCACATGCTTCTGAGAGTCCTTCTGTCTGGTGCTGGGAGGAGTCCAAGTACATTTGAGGAAGATGTGCCAGGCTCTGCAGTGGGTTTTCCAGGATAGGAGTGACCTATAAAGAATTTGCCCTGTTGCACCTCCATGAGTGAGCAAGAGGGTATTTTTGAGCAAAGGAGGCATGACTATGGATGCATCCAACCACCAGTGGTTCACTTAAGAATGTTCTTGCAAATTACCTCAGCAGCAGGACACCCCTTATGCCTTGTAGGAGGCTACTCCATAGCCCTAACAGCTCTCATCACAAACCTGTGTGGTTCACGAGGTCTGGTGGGATTTCAGCCCTGTATAAGCTGGCTGCAGTGAAGTCTTCCGTGAAGACACGTGGAATCCCAGATGAAGGGACTTTGAGATGCTTTTTTGCTTTTTCTTTTTTTCCCAAGCACGCCTGGCCCTCCTTGAGCAGACTGTTGGGGAAGAGAGGGGCTGGGTTGGGGTTGCTAGACCTGTTTGCCCTCCATCCTCTACTCCGGTCCTCCTTGCTCTTTCCCTGGTGCTGGCAGTGATGCTGGGTTGCCGTGCGGGGTGGGCTGCAGCACTGCCTCTGCATGAGTGGGGGCCTGGGGATTGCTGTATGTTCTGGGCACTTGCTCTGCTGCTCCCTGCTCCCTCCCGAAAGCGGTGAGCCAGATGGCCGAGCCTCTCCCGCCTTGTGCGCAACCACCAGAGCATTTGAACCGTGCACCCTGTTACTGTAGCTGCGTGTGAAAGCAGGGGAAAGGCAGGAAACATAGGGTTTGAGCTTATCAGAGAGACTCCTTTAGATCGCAGTTGAAATGGGCAACATTTGTTCACAGAATGAGCACGCACGTGCTACACCGTATGCATTAACCATGAGCTGGGAAGCAGGGGGATCCCAGTTGCTACTAAATCTCAGCTCACTCAGCTGGAGAGCCGTTCCGGCTTGTCCTTTCGAAGTCTGTGATGGAAAGCTGCGGTGCCCAGAGCCTGGTCCAACCAGGCAGCAGTGGATAGAGTCGAGCTCTGCCCTCCGCCCTACTGTTGATTTGCTGAGTGACTTTGTATATACCTGATAAAGAGCATCTATTAATCATCTGGCTGCATCATTTTTGGGGGGCCTGGCTATGTGGTACCCCAATGCTTGCTGGGTGTCCTTCCTTTGGTACTGGGCAGCCTCTGCAGCAGAACCTGAGCTTTTAAGAGAAGCTTTTCTCCTTGTGCCACAATGTACCACTTGTCAGCCAACGTGAGAGAGAAGGAGCACTTGTCAGCAGGCAGCACCTTCCTGATAGCTTGAATGTGTGTGTACATGTGCCTGGGAAGTGCTGTTAGATGGTAGCTTACACTTCTCAAAAAATAAGTCGTGTGCTACCTCAGAAAGGTCTCCTTAAATCTCTGGGTAAATAAATACTCTAATGTCTGTTATCTGACTTCACAGCTTTTCAGTTTCATTAAGTTAATAGCCTCCATGAAGGGGCCAGCCCCGATGCTTGCAGTTGATTTAAAACCTGTGAATTCATCAATCTTAAATTGCACTTCAAGCAAAGTCAGTGTACTGCACCTTGGGGACACATGGAAACCCTGATGTTCGACTTTGATGCCAGCAGGACAGGGACCAGATAACCAGGGTCTTTTGTACAGTCCTTATCTGGGCTTGTTCAGCTGAGGGCTCCCCTTGCTGTGCTGGTCAGTCATGTTTCCCTGGTGCACAGCGGGATGATTTGTCTTTGCTGCCAACATGCTAAGCAGACAGTCATAGGGGTGTGTTCTTGCAGACAACTGCTTAGGGATGCATGAGCAGAGGTGGACAGGTCTGGAAGATGGGTCATGGGACAGCTAAGCATTTTCTGTGTCGACTTCTTGGTTTAGGCCTGTCCAAATTAGTTTCTACTTTTGCAAAGGCAATGCTAGCTTCTCTCTGTCACCATGTAAATACAGCAAAGATATCTTTGCCATTCCCTAAAGGATTCTGAGAAATGGTTCTTCTGCAGATAGCAGTGTGATTCTTTGTCATGGGATTTCTATGGAGATGCAATTGCTGAGACCAGGGACAAGGGACAACCAGGATCCTGTAGAAATCTTGGAAAGAGTATTATTCTTAATCTTGCTAGATACACCAACAACATAAACTGTGTGCCCTTTGTATAGGCTTAGGCCCACATACTTCTAGATCTGGCCCAGCAGGTGAGACCTTAGCTGGCTTGTGGTGACCCACAGACATCAATGTTGCATTGCCAGTCAGGACACTAAGAAAAACAATTGGCAGTTTCTTAGCTCATGTAGATAACTGTTAGAAGAGAAGCCAAGCTTATGTATGGATACACAGGGACAAACAACATTAATTATCCTTCATACCTTTAGCTATTTCAGTCCAAGTCAAGAGGATGTGCTTCTACTGACAGACTCTGTCCTAACATGCCTGAGACTTAACATTTTCTATCCCTTCACTTCTGCATGTGCGCAAGACCTTCTGATTAACTGGATCATTGATACCTAGAGACAGGTCATTGCAACCTAACAAAGGTCCCTCCTGTCAACTCAGACATTTCAGTACTCATACATGAAGCTCGTACTGCCATTATCAATACCAGGCATAAAAAAGTAATCATTGTCCTGTCCAGATCTTTTCACGTTTTGTAGAAGTTCTCTACTTTCAGTCGGGACTCACTGTGTGGATTCAGAGGCGCAGTCTGGCTTTCTGGGTTCACTGCAGAAAGCGTCAAACTGAAGACAGAATAGAAACTCTGGAGTGACTTCAGTCTTGGGCCCCTTGGGCTGTTGGTATTGCATCTTTCAACAGAAATGAAGAAACTAAAATTAAATCAGAAGAAGAGAGAGAAAGAAAGGGAAGGAGGGGCAGCCAACTCCACATCTATCCATGTTCGAAGCTCCTTCTGTGAGCTCCAGACAGTTCCTGAAAGTGTCCAGACAGATGAGGAAGGAAGAGTGATATGTGCCTGTGTTTTTATCCCAGCTCTTTCTAATTCGTAGTTTGTAACGATATCTTATTTTTTATTCTTAGATGCTTTTCCTCCTTGCCGAGTCCTTGCTGTTGCCTGCATCTCATACATAGCAAGGTCCTCATCACATCAAGAATTCATAATCATCCAAAAATATTCAATAGGAATATAAAATATTTACATGTGAAAGACTGTCAGACAGAATGAATCACTTGTGTTACTCTGTTGGAAATTGTTCACTTAAAGAGGGCACGAATTGTGCCAGGGCAGAAGACTGTGTGATCCTGGATGAGTGCTGTGGGTACGGTGCGGATGAGACCCCAGGGTGGTCCTCGCAGCTCCTGTCCTTGGCTGCTCCGTGGTGCGTGAGGGTGGCCGGGAGCCAGGTGTCTTTCTTCCAGGATGGGCAGGCTCCAGGTGTCTTTGCAGAGCCAGCCAGCTCTTGTTCTGCTGAGCGCAAAGTAACGATATCAGACAGAAGGAGGCCAGGTGGCCAGGCTTAGTCCAGACATCTGACACAACCAGTACTTACATCCCAAATTCTCACCTTCTTTTAAGTGCCCTGCTGACTATTTTTCAGCACAGGTGCATTTCCACCATCCTTTGTTTCTTTGCTGAATCTGGCCCATGCACGTACCTTTTTCATGCACAGCGAAATCCCCATAGAGGCTGTTTCCAGTCTCAGACCCCTTTCTAAGCTCAGTTCATGCTCCGACTTTCATGAACCAGCCCTTCTCCTGTACAAGTTCCTCAAGGCTGTCAGTTTCATCCTCTTGTAATGGCCCTCTTTTTCAATAACCGCAGCTGGATATTGCACAGTTGCCATGGTGTGAGCTGGAGGAATAAAATGATTTTTGCAAGTGACCCGAGGACATATCCACACGGCACAGTGCACTGCTGTGCTGGAGCACTGAGGGAGGCCAACAGCAGGGTGTTGTGTGGAAACATTAGCTGGGTCATGGAAGTGGCACAGCGATGCCAGCAGACTTCTCCCAGAAGTACCAGCTCCCTGGAGCCAGCACCGTGCAGTGAAGCTGCTGTGTGTTTGAAACCACAGCTAAGTCGTGATGCACAAGCCTGGAAATTTATGCGTGAGCTGCAGTGCATGGTGGACATGTGCTCTCTAAGTGAGAGCAGAAGATGCTCTGTGTTTTTGAGCACCCAGTCCAGGATCCATCCATATGCACTATTACAGCAATGAATAAGTCACTTGTAATTCCTCTACTGAGCACACCCAGTTACTGTTTGACGCTGGCCAGCTAAGGTTCTTTTCTAAACTGGATGTATAGAATCAAATGGCAGGAATCCAAGTGCTAATCTAACTAGATTGTGCCTGGGACAGTAGTCTTGGCCACTTTATATGCCGATATAATGCTTTGAAGCTAAGCTGTTTCAGGGTACCTCTCTGGAGGAAGCTGTCTAGCCCAGGTCTGTTCTAGCACAAGAACTGGTAGCAGGAAGTGACTCTGATAAGAAAGAGCGTCTGTTAATTGCTTCTGGCTGCTGGAATGACTTGTAAATACAAGAATTCAGAATGGAGATAAAATGCATCTCTGTAAACTGGTCATCTCCAGTGTAGTTTCTGCTCCCATTCTCATTCATGTACTAAACAGCAACAGCTGTCAGAGCTCTTCTCATGAGGGTAAGCAGGCTCCAGCTTTCATCTGCTTGTTGATTTAACTTTGACACAAGGGAAGGACCTATCCTGGAAGAAATACCATCGTATTACAACACTAGAGCAAACAATCCAGTGCTCTGGCAATATGCAAGGGGAGAAGGGGCTAAAGGGACTTTGGAGTGCCTGGAAATCTATGCACTGCAGGATTCGATTAGGATTTTATGTTCCTTGGATTAACTCTTCGAGCCTAGAGCTCCTCTGGTCTTATTGCATTCATACGGGACCACCACCCTCTTACGCAAACAAAGATTCACTGGTAGTTGAGTTCTACTGAACCAGCCCCAAAAGAGGCTTTGAGGGATTGGGCTAGAAGGTAGGGAGGAATCCAGACTCATTTCGCCTACTGGGATCTTGGACAAATCACTTAATCCCTCTGTGCCTCAATTCTCTTCCTTTAAACAAAGGCAGCGTTGTCACGATGTGTTCTCAGGTTGCTCCTCTGGTAAAAAGTCGGTGGTCATCCAAAAAATACCAGTGGTGTATTAGCATTAGGGCAAGGAAAGTAACTTTGATTCATCTGAGGTCTCCTTTCAGGAGGCATCTATGACGAAAAACATGGGCCCACAGAAATTGCTATCTGACGTTTTCTCAGCATCTTCCCTGCTGGTTTCAAACTCTCCCGTTGCCCATTCTCTGGTGAACTGTTGGAGCACATATGTATCTTCACACACAGCGTTTTTTTCCTACAATGTCAGTAAGGAAGAGACTACAAGGATCAGAGCTGTGCAGCAAAATGGAAGAGACCCAGAGATTTGTTTTTAAGAGTGAGGTGGGGGCAGAGTGGGGTGGGGAGAGTGGTGGTGGTGGAAATGGGGGAAAAAAAAAATCACTCAAGAATATTTTATAGAGAATGGTTTTGTGTTGACAGAACGATGAACTAGGGCAACCTAATAAAAACTGTTGTTACAGATTTTTTCACTTCTGACACATAATAGAGGACTTCTGTCTCCAGAGCTGTCAATCCAACAACTTTCACTGACAGAAGTATTCACTCAGAAATAATCTTGGTGAAAAGTGAAAACCTCAGTTAACTGCTTGCCTGGGGCAGATAGAACAGAGCCAGGAGGCTTGTTTGGCAAGTAATTATAAATGCACTTTTGCTGCCCAGGTGCAGGAAGCAGAGCTTAAGCTTTTATTCATTAACATCATTAAAATTTCCATTTCAGCTGTCGCTCTGGCATTGACAGTGCTTGCAAAATTGTGACCAGGTCAAGTTAAAATTGGCAGTGAGCCTGATGCTAGGCACCATGAGTTCAATTGCTTAAAAGAGCCAAAAAAACACTGGTAGAAATGTTAAATGATTCAGCGGTACCTCCATGCACTTTAGATGACAGGAAGAGTGGCCTTGAGGACAGAAAGAAACAGAGGAGAAGAAGGTTCAAGAACACAGGAAATGCCACGTCTGATCTGGCCAATTATCCATTTGTTTGGTATTTTGCCTTTGATACTGGCTGGTACCAGAAGCTACAAAGGAAGGCTCACAGGATCTCATCCTGGACAGTTGAGGATAACCATTGCTTAGGGAAATATCATCCCTAGCACCCTCATTAGTGGTTGGCTTACATGCTACAGTGTGAAGCTTTCATATTCATCATTTATATCTTAACTTGTTCTAGTGAAAATTTGGAAAATTTCAATATCCACAAGTATCTTCTTCTTATTTGAATCCTTGCACACCCTGCGTCTCAGAGATATCTTTCCACAGGTGGATGAGGCTGCCTGAGGAAAAGTATTCCCTTTGATGGAATACTTTCCCTATCACTCAGTTTAATAAGATGTGCCTTTGGTGCTGGAGTGTGAAAGTCAAGGTAAACAGGAACATTGAATTTGGTTTTCTACATAATTTATTCTAACTATTTTGAATGCCTATTTTATTCATATGATTTCTAAAATAAATACACCTGCCATTTAATTCACTTCCTACATGGAAGCCATGCTATGCCTTGAAACAATTGTGTTGACTATTTCCAGACCCCTTTGATTTCTGCTATAATTTTCTTTCAATACAGAACTGAACACAATGTTCCAGACATAATGCACTTACCTACTGATCTCACACCATTTTTAGTAAGAAAATCCACCCTATTCTCTATGCATGCCCCAACAAATGAAGAACACTGTTTGACCTCAGAGGAGCACAGTGCTACAAGGATGTAGACTGCAGCCTAGGAGGACATCAAATCTTTCTCGTTTTGAACCTGGGAACACACGTTGATACTTCATCCTTCCAATGTGCATTTGTTACCAAGAAACTTTACAGCATTACGGGGCTGATTCATCACATCTTTCTCTAGGTTTCACAAAGAATATTTACCAATGGCTAAACATCACCACCTTACTGACTATTCGCCTTTACCACATTGTCCATTAATCTGCAAGCTAACACAGATCTTTCTAGGAGCTAGATGTATGCTGCTACTAATATTTTACTGTGTTGGAAGTGGCAAACTTGATGCTAAATTATGTATTTATTTTTTCAGACACTTAGCCAGCTTGTCTGCTTGCCATGGCATGATGTTCTCATTAATAGAGTACCTGATTGCCTACCCTATTCTTTGGGTCCTGTCTAGAATGTTTTGAAAATCCAAGTGAAACAGGCAGACAATTTTCATTTGTCCCATATTTGCTGACATGCTCAAAGAGCGCTAATAGATTGAAGTGGTTTTGCAAATGCCCTTCCAGAGTCCCTGTTATATCGGCGACTTTCAGATATTTTGTCATTCCAGTCTTGTTTTCATCACAGGCAACCAATGCTCCCTGCTCTGCTTTCCCAAACATCTATTTCAGAGGGTGCTGCAACATCTGCCAGCCCCTGATTCTCCTTAGAGCTGATATCAGCCAGGCTGTGCACCTTCTCTAGCAACCCAGTGACTTTATTCTTAAATTCATTCAGACCATCAGATGTACTGTGCGACTTCTGTCAAATTGCTTAACTGTTCTGTGTTGCTGTTTTCCCTCCTCCTCTTTGTGTAATAAGGTAAAAACCGTTATCTCCTTCACAGTGGGTTAGAGAAACTTAATTCATTCATTTTTATAAAGTCCTTTGAGTCCTTCAGAAGAAAGTTGCTACAAAAGCACGAAGTACTATTATTCAAGGACTTAAGAAATGTTCCTAAATATATATATTAGAAAATTTCAGTCCACCTTTAAAAATGTGACTGAATACTTCTGTGATCAGCCCTGTTTCTAATATATTCACATGGTTCTACACATAGCAATGAATTGCCTCTATTTGGATGGATGCTCTAGATTAATTGTTTTATCCTATCTTTTGCCTGCAAACAGCCCTTACATATTAATATGTAATAACGAAAGGATTATGATACCAGGCCAACTGCAACCTCTAGTTTCAATTTTTTTAATGTAATTTCCCCCCTCTTTTTTTTTTTACAATTAGATTTTTAGTGCCTTTCTTTCCCTCTTTTGTTCTTTTCTGCTTGTTGAGTAGATCATGTGGTTTCCCTCCCGAATTTCCAATGAAGCTGAAACTAGGATATGATTTTCGCCTTTGCTTATGCCTACATTGTCACAGCAGCAGCATCCACAACAGTGTCCCAGCCCAGGGAACAGGGCTTACCCTGCTACCGCACACACTGGTTCTTGGAAGTTACTCTAGACCCAAACAACCTCCCTCACCCAGCATCTTCTCCTCACATTTTCCTTCTGTTCCTCTGCTCCCAACTGCGTATTCCAATAATCCCTCTTTTGTATTCATGCATTGCCAAACAGCTACCTTTTGACCCCAGAAGTAATTTCTTTTCTGTTGTCATCTCTACCTCTCTGATAATTGCCGTGGCAATTTTTTCTGAGGCACATTCTTGCTATGTGGTAGAGATACGGATGACAGTCACGTCAGATCTCTGAAAACATATTGCTCATTAGCCAGATGAATGGGCCTGTTGCCATTCTATAAGCCTCAGACAGATGCCCAGTCAGGATAGATGATTTTCCATCCAGCTACACCCACTTCTGAGGCTTCTTCCAGGAGCCATTTCTCAGCTGGTGGCTCTTAAAACTGGAAAATCATAGGCTCGTTTGCCCTGAAGTCCACCTACTCTGTCTGGGCTATCACTCCCAGCAAGACATCCAGCTATCAGTGCGATTTAAATGCGTGTTTAACTGGAATTAACAAACGGGATCAGAATTGCTTCATCATACAGCATTGCCCAAGACCAGACTGGAATTCAAGAAGCTTGTTCCACCCTCAGTGCTTACCCTGGCCCTTGCTCCACAGTAGCTCAGCAACTCCACATTCCCCCAGTGCTTTGCAGCAGCTTCCCAGACCATGTGTTATTTCGTACTGCTTCCCCTAGGTTGATAAAGGTGGGTATATTCTCTACAGTTCTGGCATCAAGGGTTTATTAATGTCCTTGGATGCTCTGGGTCAGCAGGCGGGGGGCACGGCTGCAGGGAGACCCTCTGCTCCCGAGGTGCCTCTGCCACTTGCTCTCCTGCTTGCACCCAGCCAAGCCACTCAGTCCTCAGGGACTGGCCAGCATTAGCTCAGCAGTTGCTTTTTATAGCTTTTTATGGTAACTCGGTAATTGATGTCATCATCCAAGATTCCTGAAGAGACTTTTTCTGATCCATCTATCCCTCTTGCAAGTGGGATAGATGAGAGCAGGAAAAGCCAGGTGTCTGCAGCACCAAAAGGCAATTTGTAAACTGTGGGTATTTTGTCTGTTTACTTGAAAGTACAAAATTTGTCACTTGTGTGAGTAATTTACTGCTAATTACGAGCTTACAATCTGCAGATAGGAAAATCAGAGCCAATGTGCATTTTCAGAGGAAAAGGAAAATTACCCCAAGTACTATATAATTATGCACTTAGCTAGGACTTGCTCCTGAGCCTTTCTAGAACATTGCTTTTCAACTCGAACAAGTTTGCATACAATTGCATTAGTGTGTACTTGGGAAGGGAGGGTAGCGTATGCCAGAGAGAGCAAAAATGCAGAAGACTAATGGCAGAAAGAACAGAAGGATAAAACCCAAGGTTCTAAACTGTTAAAATTTCCTTCTCAAAACCCGAGAGTTGTAACTCTTTGCCGAGGCTGTGCAGCATTTACACATCACTGCTGTACGTCACACAACCCTTTCACCTTTCGCTGTTTGAGCCCTGAACTCCTTACGCGTGTCTCTTTCCCTCCTTTGGCCCACACCACGGCCTGCTTCTTCCCATCCTAAGCTCACAAATGCATTCTGCTAAACTCAGCCCCAGATGTCCTACCTAGTAAACGAACACAAACAGTGGAAAGGAAAACCTTATTTTCATTCCTGATTTATTACAGTGTTGGATTGGGGTCATCAGAGCTGCTAGGCCAGCGTGCTAAGTTCCTGCAGGGTACAATTGTTCACCCAGCAGCTGTGGGCTGGGCTTTGCTAACTCAGTACAGTACAGCCTCATTTTGTCTCTCCTTTGCAAGAAAGCAAAACCCCCAATATTTCAGTGGATTAGATCACATAGTTACTGAGTTAATAGCCTAAGAGCACAGAAATGGGAGCCAGGGAGGTAAGAGATGTTGTCAGCTGAGATTAGAAATGGGATGAAGAGTCGGTGAAGCAGGGAGCTACAGGAAGGAAAATGTTAAATACTTAATTGAATTTGCATAAGTGATTCCTTAATGATAAACTAGGGATAGGTGAAGCAGAGAAATTAGAGATGGAAAAGACTTATTAGGTCATCTAGTCCATAAAGCAGTTCAGATAAAATAACAGTCTTTCCTGCTTACTCACACCCCCATTCTCATTCATTCTTGCTTCATCTCCCTTTTGCATACACATATGAACTCCCTGGATTTCACTTGCATCTCAAACCTACAGAAAATATTTTCAGAAGCTTTTATTTTTTCTAATTTTTCTAATATAGCACAGAATTAATTAGCATCCTTGGAGAGGGGTGTTGTTTGCTTGTTCTTACTACAGACAGAGCAGAGGCAATGTGCATTTGTGTTTCCTTTGCTGTCTGTCCCTTTTGCTGCAAAACAGTCATTTCTAGATGTGGAACAGAGACTGAACTGAGCCCTGTGGCTGCCGCTGAGATTCCTCGCTTGGCAGGCACCTCAGCGCCAAACAGGGCTTCTGTTTTCACTACGCAGACATTTATCTACCTGGAAACGGGCAGGCATCCCAGACAAAAATCATTGGGCACAGGCCTCTAGGAGCCATAATACCATCAGGATTAAGGCTTCCTGCTGAGTCAGTCACAGGGATGGTTTCTGAGCGCCAGAGCCTGCTGTTCCACTGGGATCAGCATCCCAAGACCCGCGCCGAGCTCTCGCCAGCAGCTCTAGACACTCGGAGAAATCTGGTTAACTTCTGCAGCTGGTTTTATCTGGGAGCCTGGTGAGGGCTGTGCCAGTTCTCCTGGGTGTCTTCCATGAGCCAGAGTGTGTCTGGGAGGCTCTGGGGCTATGAAGCACATATGTTTGGGTACTTAGCAGAATCTACAGAGATTTTTTTTGTTTTGCCCATGACAATAATCAGCCCCTGGATAGAACATAATCTGTCAGGTTTCACCACAGAAATATGAATGACTTAGGCAGTTCTTCTCCTTCCCACTCATCAGAAGGGTAGTTTGGATCAATGCCAGCCTCACTGGGGACAAGCTAACACAATAAACTAATTCTTCATGAATAACGGTCTGAAATTTTTAATGAATCTGCTTCATTCGTGTTTATTCCAGTTTTGCCCTTTGCTTTGTACACACACATGATGAGCAGGGTGAGCTGATAGGTCTACCTGGGGAAGCAGAAATTTTAAGCAACTATTTCAGTAGAATGAGGAAACACTAAATTCAGATTCATAGCAAAAGGAACTTGAGGAGCTGGTCCAAGATCAGAAACCCTTTGGGAGATGACCTCTCCATCCAAATCTGTTTCAGTTTCATGCAATGGCTACTTGAAAGAAACAGGCCACTGAAGGGTAACCATGGACTAGATTTATTCCAGTAACTTCAAACTATAAGTGCATTTGCAAAAAGAACAATCTGCCCATTAATGGCCTGAAAGAAAGGATAAATTAATCAAATGAATGATTGTATATGAATTATTCTTCCAGTCCTTCAAATTTTGAAATGCAGCACAAGTCCTTTCTAACCCAACCTCCTCATCAAATCTTCTCCCCTTTAAAAAGCTGTTGTATTATTTGCCTAAATTATTCATGTGCTGAAATAAACCTGTTGGTTATGGAGTTGTCCCATCTCCCTTTCCTTCTGCTGAAAATATTATTTAACTTAAAGGTGGCAGTTATATAATTTAATCCTTGCCTTCCATTATTAATGAATTTTAACATGAAATATGTAGGCATTTTCCCTATTCTGCCTTATGGAGCACTGGCCGTAATTATGTCAGATGGAATTTCTTCTCCTTTTTTGAAGAAGTATTTATTAGAAACTGTCCTCTGTGGTGCTGACAGAGGAAGTTTAAATGGAAGAGTAATTTCTGACTCCTTATTTTTAGCCTTCTTGTAGGCCATTTTCAAAAATGGACCTTTCCAGTGCCTTACGGCCTACTCGCTTGAGCCCTACGTGGCTTTCTGGGGTGATGGATCTCTGCCCCTGCAAGCAATTCTAATAAGATCAACAAATACAACAGCGAAGGTAGAGCTGGCTAGACCCTTTCCTGAGTTTTCTGATGAATTTTCTCACTTGGGACACAGCTATAGTTCCTGTTTTACCTATCTGGAAATGGAGGCAGAGCGTGGGGAAATGACATGCCCATTCACAATGTGAGTGCTGGCAACATCACCCGGAGTTCCTCATTACCAGACCCTCTCTTTTCATGAGACCAGCCTCCTCTTCCCAGCTGATAGGTCCCCCAGGACCCGGAGCTGCCCCGCTGGTTGTCCCTTCTACCCCTGATTCCTGTGTGCCAGGAGCCCCAGAGTTGTCACCATCTCTTCTCCTGCTTTCTAGTGCGATTATTCTCACTCCTGTCTGCACACACAGATGGAGCTGAATGGATCCCTAATAGCATCCTTTACTTAATTAACATGCAATTAGCTTAATGAATATTTTAACCTCATTATGTAGTTACTCATCTTTATCTGTTGCGGGTAAGTCTAATGCCCAGCTCCGGCCTGTTATAAAGACAAGCCAAATTAGTCTGATTCTTCAATTATGTTCGAGAGGCCTGCTTATACACTCCTTTCTCACGTCTTTTATTTGCCATGTCTATGATGGAAGGTTGGGGGTCTATGGAGGCAGAACATGTTTTTTTCTTCATCCTGCCATGAAGAAATAGAGTTTTCCTTAAAGATGATACAGAGGCAGGGGGTGGTGATATTAAATTCTGCTCACTTGGGCAGGACGAACCCTGTTGCTCTATCCATGGGATAGGATTTCAACAAAATCTTGGCAGCAGCTTCTCCCAACTGTGAGTCTTTCGTATTTTCAGCCTGCTGTGTGGTGTAATACACATTTCACAGCGTGACAAATGGCCTTCTCCATCACGTTCTTCTGTTCAAGGATTTGCACCTCAGCAGAAGCAGTATCTATGCCTTGCAGGCATGGGATGGTTGTCCCACAAGCCACTGACCAGCATGTGGAAAACCCTCCTGAGAAAAGTTTCTGAGGCTAGCAAACAAAGCACGGTCCTTTAGGCCCAGATAAGGGAGCAGATGGACTCTTGAGCAGGAGTACTGTAGCATGAGGGAGAATAAGGAAGGGTGTGGGTTTTCTCTCAAGTGATGTTTTTGGCAGATTTCACTCTCTTCAGCCAGGCAGGTGTCTTAGCAAAGCTTGGCATGAGCCTGCCTTGATGTGGTGTTTCCATTGCTTCCTTTTCCAAGCAATTGGTTTGTAAATGCAGCTACCGGTGGGGGGAAGCAAGTATGGATGGGGGAAGAAAGTTTGCTTGAGTCAAGAGTGACCTCTTGAGCTGACTGCAAAGCAACAGGAAAGAGAGACTTGTTCAGTCTTACTAGGCAGGCAGAGTGGTGACCTGACAGATCACGTCTTGGCTCTCTAATTGGGACATACATGTGAGGGAAGTTCTCACTCCCACCATCCTCTGGGAAGAAAATGAAACACCTCTCTGTATTGACTTGTTTACTGCTGGTGTCTCAGCAGCCCCCTCACTGACTCTTCCTTCTTGTTACAACCTGGGGAAGGCAGTCTCATGTTTCCTTCCCCATGCCTGGAGAAGCAGGCTAGTAAGAGCCGTTTGGTCTCGACAGGAATCTACACAGAAAGAGAGTATCGGACTTCAAAGATCTTAACAAAAAGAAAATATCTCCGGTAAAATGCCATTGGAAAGTTAGGAAAGCAGTGAGCATTATTTCCTTCAGGCTATGTTTTCTGTTGGTTTGAGTCAGCAAGGTTAACCAGAGAAACAGAACAGAAAGTTGAGATTATTTGGAACAGCTACATTTCATTTTTTAAAGCCTTCCCACATACTTCAAAGGAAAACAACAAACTTTGTTTACACAATGCATGCTCCTGCCTTCTTAACCCTGAACTGGCTGTGCAGAAAAGGAGAGAACTGAAATACTAAGGGGGTGTTGGTAAAGAACAAGTGCAGAAATAATATGGGAAGTCTTAATGATAGATAATCTATGCCCCCTCCTCCGCAAAGCCAAGGGTTCTGTCCAGCAGAGCTGCCACATGTCCTTCTTGAGGCTGCTGTTTTCTGACAGGGTCCACTTCCCGGCCAGGCCAGTCCCAGAGCTCTCAGTCTGCTATTTCCAGCTCTGACTTAGCATGTCGTGTTCAAATTCTGTCGAGGTATCACCCAGCTCCTGTCCTTACAGAGAAGCAGTCGTGTTCAATGAGGTAATGAGCTGAGAAGATTTGTGGGTGTGCATATTGCAGCAGGGTCAGCCCATGCAATCCATGTAAAGAGCACTAAGTCTGCATTATTTGTCTTAATCTGGCACTCTTACAGAAGCAGCTGTTACTGGGGCTGAATACTTTATCAACAGGACAAACACAGCTAGAACAGCCATCCATCCCAAAGTCAAGTGGGCAGACTCGTATCGCTCAGTGCTGTGACTGCTGAAGCCTAAGGATCAGGTTTAACATACATTTGTTCTCACCCTTTGGCTTCACTGAAGCAGCCTTGTATTGCAGGGTAGGTTGACAGTTCAGTCTCCATCTCATCCTGTAGCTACCACAAATAGTTCCCTGTGCTTCCCTAGCGATGGGGAGTGCCCTGTGCCCCCACTCGGATGAAAGAACACTATCTTTCCAGATACAGAGCAGGTAACCGATAAGATCCATGTCTTGCAGAACTAGAAGACCATGATCTCCAGTTAGCACTGATTTCTACATGAAGCTTCCCATAAAATTACTGCTAATGTGGTGTAACTGAGCCAAATTCTCAGCCAGGGTAAGCTGAAGTCAAGCCATCGACTCCAGTGGACTTCAGCCACTTCAACCTCAGGCAAATATTTTTGCCTTTAGACACAAGGCAAGATACTCTACTATAGTCAGGAAAAGGACTCAGCATGCTACCGCTACCGGAGACAGTGTTACGTCCAGCTGGCAATATTTGTGGATGTGGCAGGAACAGCAAAAGCCTCCTCTCCTTTAGGTCAAGAGGGTAAAGGCTTTCGTTTTGGGTGTGAAGATCCCATCATGTAGACTTTCTCACAATCCTTGGGTGTGACTTCAGAGCCAGCTAGGTATGGGGACCCTTTGTGTGCGTACACAAATGTGAATCCAACCCAACAGACTAGCTGCTCCTTTTTAAAGGATTTTGGGTTGCCTTTGTAGAAAGCTCACAGTGATCCACACTCACAGCCCTGCTCTGCATCAGCTGGCAGGCTCAGAAGAGTCCAAGGGCTGGCATCCTCACTGTTGGCCCTGGCTGGGGAATAATGGCAGAGACTTCCGTGGAGAGCCATTCTTCTCCTACCCTTTTGTTAGAGTGATGACTTTATTCACCGGGGCTGTCAATCCAACACCTTTCAGCAGCAGGAATTCTGTTTCGAATAAAACAATACACCCGAAGTTGATAATCAGATGCAAATTATGTACCAGTATGCAGAAGACAAAGGTAAGATTTGCATAAAATATTTGTATGACAGCAGCTAAGTATCCCCAATTTTTTCCCAGAAGGTATGAAAGCACAGAGAGCAATGATTCCTCACCTAGCTCATCTCCCCTCCTCTAGCACAGCCCTCAGCCTGCAGCCCTGTATTTGAGGACAGACCAGTTCACCAGAGAGGTGCCCCTTCCCCTCTCACGTGTTGGGAACAGCAGCCTGCTGAGAGGAGGATCAGGCCAGGCTTGGTGACACAGACAACATTGTTTGTTTCTTTCCTCAGGAATCTCTTTTCCAGGAGAGGAAGCCGTTAGCTAAGACAGTGAAATGGATTTGCTGCTGCTCTTCTGTATTAACAGAGCTTGTTCAACAACTGCTCTCTGTGGAGCTTAAAGTAGAGGACAGGAAACCGCTCACCAGCTTCAAATCAACAGATATGTCTTGTGTAAAAAGAGCAACCCAGGGTGCCATTACCAGCATAGTTTCTCTTTTGTAAGCAACCAGCAGTTTCTTGTATGGTGGGACACACTCGATATTTGCTTTGGCAAGTCTCCAGTTCGAAATGCTGTCCTGCTTCCAGTGTCTGTTGAGGTTGGAGATAGTGCTGGTCAAGGGCTGAGATGTCTCCCAGAGCCAATGGGGACTGTTCACCAGGGCTAATGGGTAACCTAGAGGTTTAGGTGGGTTTGTCAAATCCTGAAGCTTTGCAATGTGGCTGTTGCACATCCTTTGGTTTGCAGGTGGAGCCTGCAGGTCTTCCTAAGGAGTGCAAGAAAGGTGGCTTCCATGTGAAGCTACTTCCTCAGTGGCTGCTTCTCCTCAGCTTGGCATTAGCTCCGGACTTTTGGTAAACACTTGGAGGATGCAAGTGGCACCCTTGCTTCAAAACTGTAGAGATCCCTTCTGCACGATGCAATCCGGCCGTGCTGTGCTCATCGGGGCTGGCCGCAGCTCAGACACCAGGGAAGACAGTGAGAGGGGAAAGGGTGCTCGGAGGATGTAGGGGCTGCACGACCCATTTCAAACCCTGAAGCAGTGTGACACAAATGAAAGGGAAAAACTGGGGTTCTCCAGAGACGCCTGTACAACACACATGAGTGTGACTCATCCCTGGCTGCCCAGAGGCCCTTCTGTCAGATGGAAAAGAGCTGAACTCTGGCAGTTGCAGCAGCGGCTGCAACAGCAGCAGTGCCCTGTTCTCAAAATTCACTGCCATCTGCTTCTCCCAGCCTTAATCTACAGCTATTTTCCACACCCCAGATGGTTAAAAACATGCCCTGATTTTTGTGTTCCGTGTAATATTTTATTTCTGATAGTTCTGGACCAATCTCGGCTGCCGTTCACCGAGAGAATTGCAAAATAGTCCCACCTTCCTCCAACTGCAGCTCCATGTATTAGCTGTTCTCTTCCAACAGTCATTGATATGTGTGGAAGTAACCTCTCTCCCTCTCTCTCTTTTTCTCTGCCTCTCTCTCTCTCACAATGGATGTGTGTATATATGTGAACCAGGGCAAGAAATAAAAAAGCTGATGCTTGGAACAGATTAGTTTGCATTACACAGCCAACACGCTTTCTTGGAGAAGGCTAGATACTGAGAATTCAGCATTTCCCCTTCATCAGTGATTGATTTTCTCTGTGTCTTGGGGGCATTAGAATTATGCATTTTGAGGCACTCTTGGCAAGTCCAAAAGTAACAGAAATGCACCTGTGACATGAAATCAGGCCTAAGAAAACTTATATTTTCCTTCCTTGGCTTCATAAATGTGCCTTTTCCATCTGCATTGCTGGCTACTTTATTTGAGACATACAGGGATTGTGACCTTTTCCATCCCAAAGCACTTTATACAGTACTTTAAAAAAGGTGAATACAGTGTTTGCCCAGACTGGACAGAGGAACACAGATTAACTCCTGCACTTGTGGCCGAGACTACAAACCTCCCATTAACTGCTACAGCCTTCCAACAACTCTGCTGACAATGTTTTTGTGTCCTTTCTGCCATACAAAATGTTTTTAGATTGGTATTAACCTTTCTGTGCCTATGTGGGTGGATGCATGCGGGTGTGTTCATTATTACCCTTAGTATTAACAGTAGCAAAATGTACCTGTTTGATTTACTTTATAAACAGCAGAAATTACTGAACACCGATGAGCTCCATGCTGAACACAGGACAGGCTGTGTGCCTGTGAGGAATGAGGAATCCCAGATATGAGGAATGTGTAATCTCACATTCATGTTTTCGCTACTAAAACGTGAGAATAAGGTTACAATCTATTTCTCTTTTAAAGGCCCATTTTGGTTCTTCTACAGTTTTGTTTCATGAAATGCGTTTGGCTAGAAAAACACCAGGCTGACTCTGAAAGCAGGGGAGAATGTTTGTGAAACATCTGAAGGAGAGCTTATCAAACTATATTGGAGCAGTAGTTTATTAAAGATTTAACCCCTTTGACATTTTGCTTTTTGTTTACTGTTTGTTCACATCCCTCTAGCTCGCACATATACTGTTTATTGTCCTTCAGATTTTCCGTTTCATTAATTCTGGCTGGAGGCTCCAGCAACAGCTGTATTTGAAGAAACTAGATTATAATCGAGAGAAATTATTAATGATTTTCTTGATGCTCTCTACCTTTCTTGTTGATTTCACTGGAAATCATCAGTTTGATTGTATTCCCATGGAGCTCGAATGGGGAGGGGGCAGATGTGTGAGAGTCACGATCCCCTGAAGTTTAGGTGTGCATGCCAAGGGCATAGGAGAAGTCCTTTCCTGCTCAGGGTGAGTAAGCCACCCCCGTTTCCAAGACCCCCCTTTTCAGCCTGGCACAGTGAGTTTATATCATGTACTGTCTACAGTTTACAGGGCAGAAAAATTTGTTTCAGGCAAGATAACCCAATTATCTGCATCCTTTCGTTTAAGTAGGAGGCTACATTTGCAGCTGTAAGATAATGATTCCAGGCTCAGCTCTGCAGATGCGAGTTTCTCTACCTTATTACAGGCAGGGCTGGTTTCAGGCATGGGTAAAGCTGTCGGTTGCCAAAGTTGGGAGCCTGCCAGGGACAACCAGCAGTCCGGCTTGCCTGGGCTGGAAGAGATGGGGATGGCCGTAGCTGCAGCAGGGACAAGCCAACTGCCCAGCTTCTCCCTGCAAGCTGTGCACTATCTAGGGGGTAGAAAAGGAGAAATGCATCCCAGGAGGGACCCACTCTGCTGCTGCCACACAGCTGAATTTTGTCTGCCCCAGGGTCAAGAGAAAATCCTTGGGCTGCAAAATCAAATTTTGCCTACCCTGCTGATAAGCCTTGAGCCAACTCTGATTATAGAGGTATCTTCACCTCCTTCTATTTTGACTACAAAGAGAGGCTTATTGAAAGGTTGATTTTGATCTGTGTTAAGAAAAAAATAAAGGAGAAAAACAATAAAATTTTCCTTGCTTCAAGATTTTAGATTTAAATCTCACTGACAATACAATATTTTCTGAAAGTGTTAAGTTACTTGAGGAGGAACAGTTTGAATCTAAAATCATTTACATTACCAGCATTTCAATATGCTTGCAGCATCTGCTACTTTTTTGTGACCCTCTCTGAGTCCAACATAAGCAGATTTTCCTGCAAATTCTTAAATAAAGGTAGGTTAGACACTGCTTCTGCAAGAGGCAATTTACTAAATCAGGGATGATAAATGTAGGACTGTGGTTTGAAAATGAAATGTGATTCTCCACCAAAACAAGCAAGGAAAAAAAAAGTGCTAATATGTGAAATTTCTGTTGGTAATTTCTTGATCGACCAATGCTCATTGTCCAGAGAGACAAGCATTTCTTGGTTCCTGTAAAATATTATTTCTCAGGCATCTTCCATCACAATGTCCAGTGTTTCAGGGGGCTCATAGGTACTTTTCTCCAGGCATGGTGAAGGAGGAAGAGACTCTGACATAAGACACCTCACACAGGATGTTTGGAGCAGGGATGAGCTCACCTCTTGTCAGCTGATGTGCTCAAACTCCATGTTATCCCCAAGACCGCAGATGCCCAGGGCAGCTGGACCAGCTCCTCAGGCAGAGGGAGGCAAATTTCACCTTCTTCCTCCCTCACCTTGCTATCAGCCCCTCCAACCCCTCTGGCTCCCTGCAAGGGACGTTCCACAGTCCTGATGCCAGGGACCAGGAAAAATCAGAGGGGGGAAACCCACGGCATTTATTCATCAGTGTTGGTGTCACATGTCATGATAAGTTCCAATAAGTCAGATATTGTGGTTTACCTGCAAATCTGAGGGCTAACGAACAGCTGTAAATCCAATCCCAAATGCGTATTGTTCCTTCAGAATACCAGTTTGTGCATCTTGATGGAATACAGCACTGCTCTGTGTGAAATACAAATGAATGATTTATTATTGGCTTCTCAGAAATCAGGGCTGGAGGTTGTTCCTCACAATGCACTCTGATTAGAACATGAGGTCAGACCAGCAGTGTTTCCTTCTGTCTCCGCAATCTGTGAATGATTTGATCCATATAAAAATTATGCTATTTTCCACTAATTTTCCTGTTTGACTTCTCTGATAGGGAAGTCTGCTGCTGTTGCTCGAAACCCTCATCTCATTTTCCCGGGGAAGTCTGGATGCAGTGATTGGTTTAGCAAGGAAAATCACTTCACCCTTCACCGGAGCACAGCGACCTGGGGAGCTGCATGGAGAAACTTCTGTGGCAACCCACGGGGTGAGCGTGCAACACTCGAGACACAAGGGGACATGCACAAAAATACTGCAGCACCTGATGAGCCCCTCATGGGAAGTTGCAACAGAGGCAGTTACATTTTCAAGCTTTAAAAAAAGTGCTGCCTATAAAACAATTAAACCAAGCCCTATCTCGACTCCCGTGGCCCTGTATTTGGCTTTAGCCCTGTCTCACCCCTCTGTGAGGTACTGAGCACTTGTGTGTGGTAGGGATGGTTGCTCCCAACATCTTCATAGCTCAGTGCGAGGTCACCTGTCAAGCACGTGTGCCCAGCATGTCACTCTGGAAGCGGTAATAGCCACAGCCATCAGAGTCTCTGCCTCTAGTATCAGGCTAGCATGATTAGCTCTTTTTCTCTTTCTTCTGAGGACTAGATGTAACTGAGAAATCAATCAAACTTCAACCTCTGCCAGCATATAGAGGGTGGAGGAGGTGGAGGTTCCCAGCAGGTTATATGATCTGTCGTTTCTTCTCTGGTCTGAAAGACAGGGAGAGGAGAAATGTCTTTGCTCCACATTCTTGTTAACTTTCTTGGCATGATGAGCTAGCTGGCTAATAAGCAAGTAATTATACATCGGAATACACAGTTCAGTGGCAATGCTGTCTGTCTGCAGCTGCACAAAGAAATGAGGGAAGAAAGTGCTCTGTTCCAGCTTTGCTCGTGTCTCTGCCTCGCTGTCTGAATTTGAGTGAGTCACACCTCAACTTTGTGTTTCACTCCCCCACCATCTCACCCAGGGGAGTGCTCCCCGATACTCACTTTTGATCAGGGGTACAATTAATGACTGAGAGCACTATGCCAGCAAAACCCATCTGTGTGAGTGCAGATTCATTTGTTGCTTTGCTTGGGAGCAGCCAGGAGATGGGTGATCCTGGCAGGAACAGTTCTGCTGGTAAACCGTGCCTCTGCACCCACAGCGCTTCGGTGCTGCACAGCACCCACACACCTGCATCATGTCCCCAGGTAGCCCCAGCCCCGGCTTTTCTAAAATGCTTAGAGCAGCCCAAATGAAAAAACGTGTTGGTAAATGCGTCTGGTGTTTCTATAATTTCCTCTCAATAGGGTTTCTCTGTTAATTTCTTGTATGCACCACCTCATGTTACTTAGTTTTACAGTAATGGCCCTTTTAACTCTGGTGTGCCAGAGAATTGTGTTATAAATAGTCACGGTAAATTGAAACAGCATCTTTTACCATGGGTTTCCTGAACTGGAACAGTCGGTCAAGTTACAGAGGAAAGACAAGGATGCCACTGTGGCTTAAGGATGTGAAGATATTTAAGTGTAGAGGCAACATGGAATTGTGTTTCGGACCCACCCCAAAGGTAAGGAAGGTGCAGAAACCCTTGCGGGGGATGTTGTGATTTAAATCATCTTTTCAGCAGGCACAATTCCAAAGCATTTCTCTTCTTTGCACATTTCTTTTGTAACTTCCGGATTTGTGCAAAGAATTGTTTAAGATATTTTGACTTGAAGAGGTGGTTTGTTAAAAATGTAGCTGTAGTGTGTCATTGGACAGGAGGGGAATGGATATGTGTGTGTGTGTGTGTGTGTGTGTACATACAGGTTCATGCAAAGACAAAAATCACTGGATTCTTGAGTCAAGAGTCCTCTGGCAGTGGTCAACAACACCTGAAAATGAAGAGGCAATCATAAGGTGTTAGGATAGCTCATAGACTATATATAGCATCCAACAAGGAAACTACTACTGTGCAAGCTAGCCATAGAGGCCTCATTCTCAAACTCACTTAGAGAAGCTGAGCCTTTTGGACTAATTGTTCATCATGGGCTAGATTTGGGGCACGAGAAGACAGTGGCTTTTGGATTAAGGCAGAGGGGCCAACTACCCTTGGGTTTTTGCATTCCACATTTCTCTTGACACTTGGACTTCAGGCATCCAAGTTTCCTTAAAGTCATATAGAGTCAAAACACTGAGATGAAATAGTGTGTATGCAAGTTGTATCTGTGCAGAGACTGCTAGGGAATGAAAATGAGTTCTGAGAGACCCAGACTCCTAGCAGATGAGCTCACAGAGTCCCCCCTCACGAGGGTAAGACTTGCAGCACTCTATCCCTTCAGACCTCACCAGCTCACAGACCCAGAGCAGGGAAGCTAACTGCCACAAAGACATGCATTGCCCAGTGAGGCAGCTCCTTGATTCTCTCTTTAAGCCTGGAAACCCTCTGATGTATTCACCTGCCACCCTGGGCTATACGTATGAGTGGAGCAAGGTGTGACAGCAAAACAGGCCACAAAAGTTATTTTGAATTGAAACACAAGTGTCCACACCCAGCTTTGAGAAGCTCTGGAGGAGATAGGTGCACTGGGGCCACTATATTTCCAACAAGAGCTCTGGTTCCAGGTTTTCCAAAACTCAGGTTGAACCTGTGCTTATTTATAAATTTCTGGAAGAAGTCTGGGCAGAGGGACGATGGGTCAGGGCCACAGAGTGGATTTGTGGCAGTGTAAGGAAGGCAAATAGTGAACAGTTGGAGAGCTGCCAGAAGAAAGCAGAAGGAAGCCTCTGCTGGGAACTGGGCTGACTCAGGTATCTCCAGCCAAGACAGCCAGCGATGCTCAGGTGAGCTGGGGACTTTGTGACCCTTTTCCTGAACGGAACAAAACCCATACCTATGAAGGTCTGGCTGCTCAAGCTGTTTGGATGGTGGCAGTGCACATAAGCTTTGGATTTAAATTTTTTTGTTGTTGTCAAGCTACAGTAAGAGAGCTGCACCACTGAGGAACAATGTATGGTTCCGCAGAAAACAACGGGGCTGTTTCAGGCATTGAATTGCATGCTCTTGTTTGCAGCCTGTCTGGCACTATTGAATCTTTCTGTAACCACCTCTCCCAGCTCTTGTGATCCTGGATCAGTAGCAAGGGGAGATTCTAGTAGAAAAAAGTGGTTTTCTCGGCAGCTTCCTTTTTACATCCAAAACACAGATGCTCACCTTCCTGAAGTGAGGGTGGCACTGTCTGGGGACCAACAAGGACTGAGGAATTTCTTGTGCATAATTTTAAGTCAATGTATTGATAACAGATCAGCTTCCCAAGAAACGAGTGTGGCCACTGGGCAACTGAAGTGAGGAGGTACCAGCTGGGGTGTTTTCTTGCCAACAAGGAGTCTCAGGGCATGTGAGCCCACAGCCTTATCTGAGTGCTCCCACAAAACTGACTCTGCAGGATGGCTTTTTCCTCATGACAGGCTATGGAAGACATAATATCCTCATCACAGTCTACAGCTTCCTCACAAGGGGAGGAGGAGCGGTAGGTGCCAATCTCTTCTCTCCGGAGACCAATGATAGGACCCAAGGGAATGGCAGGAAGATGTGCCAGGGGAGGTTTAGGTTGGACATGAGGAAAAGGTTCTTCACCCAGAGGGTGGTGGACACTGGAACAGGCTCCCCAGGGAGGTGTCACAGCCCCAAGCCTGACAGTGTTCAAGAAGAGACTGGACAAGGCCCTCAGACACATGGTGTGAGTTTTTGGGTTGTCATACTCAGGGACAGGAGTTGGACTCAACAATCCTTATGAGTCCCTTCCAACTCAGGACATTCTATGATTCTATGCTTCTATGTGCTGTCTGTGGACAAAGGCTGTCTCCACCAAGGTCTAAACAGCAAGATCCCATCTGAGAGTTGTTCTATGTAGATTTTACTTCGACTCACGTCAATCAATCATCCCCATGCTGTGAATTGTGTTTAAAATCTCTCATGGAAAGTTCAAGTAGCACAGTCTCCTGAGAGCGCTGACAACTTGCTCAAACACAACCCCCTGACTGAAGGCATCTGCTTCAGGAGTATCTCCTTTGGCCTCCCCAGCACCACCACCTCCACCGCAGGGCAGAGATCACACACTTCAGACCATCTGCCTGGCACTGACAAAATCTGCAATCAATGCATTCTTTGCTGGCAGTGGCAAAAAGCATGAACCAGGGGAGAATCATGCCCAAACCCTTTGTATTTCCTTGCTGTGAAAAAGCATCCCTCTTCACTGCACTCTGGGAGACATGTGCTAGGAGGAGGGGCTGAGGCAATTAAACAAATTGGAAGAAAGGGAGAACAAGTTCCTTTGACCAGCACCAGCTTGACATTTTTTCAGCTCACTTTTTACACGCGAAAGGGAGGGTGGGAAAGGAGAAGAAAGTATGAATGCAGGAGGAGAAGGAAGCAGAGAGCAAAAATGATCAAAGAAAGGGTGAAACAGGAAAAAGATGCTCCCAGTGATGCTGAGGCACTTGTCTGTGCCCCTATAACAGCCCAAATCTGTCCTAAAGCACAAGAGCAAAAAAACCAGCAGGTTCTCTGGAAACTACATATACAGGCTAAAAAGCATAGAGATTAGTAGAAAATGTTGAGTTAAAAGCCTGTGGGTCTAGAGCACAAGAAGTGGGACGGAGTGTGTGTGTGCGTGAGCACTTGAGCTGAGTAAAGAAGAGTGGCCACACATTGAGATCACAGACAAGGGATTGCAATGGCTTTCATAAAAGCCTTAACCAGGAAACAGAAGTTTGTCAAAGTATAATTGGGTAAAGACAGGAATAGCAAAATCCAATACAATAGTAACCAGCTGGCAGAAGTCCCAGCATGACCCTGGGACTGGCTCCATCAGGGAAGTGCAGGGAGGAAGGCTGGTAAAGCTCAGGCAGGATTAACACCTTGGGTGAGGAATAGAGATGGAAGCCCTCTTCATCACTCCTTTCAGTCTCTGTGATGAGGAGAGCTAATCAAAAAAGCAGAGAATACACAAGAGGCTCAGAGGTACTACTAGTGTTGTAATATGCATCTGGGAAAAAAAGCGAGCACAGCATAGGTGTATTCCCTGGAGTGGAGATGAGGAAAACTGAGGACAGCAAAGCAGAACCCTTGGGATTCATAGCCCTATCCTGGCATGCTTCATACTGGAAGCACGAGATACCTAGGAGGATCTGGGACAGTAAAAGCACCAGCCTAGTGTTAAGGATGGTGAGAAGCACTGCATTTTTTAATATTTTTTTTTTTACGTTTTCCTGTGAAGACCAATTAAACAGAAATAAAACAGACAGCGAACAGTTTAACTGCACCCTGTCATTGCAGCTTCACCAATGCTCTCGTGCTTTGCAGAATACTTGGTGCTGAAGCCCCTAGTTTGTTTATAGCAGTCTGATAGGGCTCCCCCTCCCCACACACACTGGATTCTCCTGCCTTCCCTAGTTCCCTCTCCCTGGGTCTCTTGCTGCCCTATCTCACTCCCTTGGGTCAGACCCTTTCCCCTGCACTGTTGCAGAGCCTGCCCCAGCTCAGCCCCGCACAGCAGCACTGCCGGAGCAACCGTGTGCTCAGCTCCTTGATGCAGACCTGTGCTGCAGTTAGAATTCCCTTGTTTTCCCATCTCCCTGCTAACATCTCTGCTGCAGCGCTAGAGAGTCCCCTGGCTTTCCTCTTCTCAACTCTCACCTCTCTTGCAGCATGTGGAGTCACGCTGGCTTTGCCCATTGCCTTTCGGTGCCCTGTTGTGTTCCTTTTTCCTTACTTTCTACTTCTACTCCCTTTTAGTGAGACATAGTAAGGGAAATGCTGCAGCAAAGCTTCCAGCTGGGCTGTACTCTTTTCCATATGTGGTGGGGAAGGAGGGGAGGAAAAGATCAAACTCCAGGGATCCTGGAGACACTCTTGGATGCAGTGCTGAGAAGAAAATGAACAGGGAAGAGGTGACAGAAATGTCAGGCAAAAAGCTCAAGAGATCACTGGGGCCCACAGATAGCTGCATCATCCCAGAAAATAAATAAATGACAGACTGCACCAGACAATAGCGTGAAAACATTGACACAAAGAGAATTAATGTTCTTGCAACTGGACCTTGGCCTCATGCAGTTCTTCAATTGTCTCTTGCTTGGTGACATCGTGCTATATAAAATTTGCTCTCTTTGAACACTATATCTGTCCCAGAGACTGTCTACCTCTTAACGTAGCTGTGAAATATAGGTGATGTAATACGTATAAATATTTCAAACAGACAGGACACATTTGACAAGCGAGGGGTCTTGAGAAGGGACTGAAGACACAGACTCCCAGCTGAAAGACGGGACAAATATGTTCTGCAGAAACAGCATGGGGGTAGGAAGGACATCCCTCATCTTAGCTTTTTGGCAAGTAAAATCACTACAAAGTGTGGCTTCTTTATGACAAGCAGATTGCTTAGCAAGTGTGCATAGGAGTGCTGGCTTGCTGTCACCCATTGGAAACACTGTAGTTATGAATGCTATGATTTATTAGGCCTCAACCAATAATTATTAATTATCTTATTTAGCAAATGCAGTTATGTACTTAGGTTCTGGCAGTATTTTTTTTTCCACTCAGAATATCAATGGACAGATGACAGCTCTTTCTAATTATTTATTATCCAATTATTTTTCCCTTTAATTCAATGGACTTCTCACAAACAGTCTCACTTTATGGTTTTTTACTGTTCCCTAACTGGATGAGTTCAAAGGTACTTTTGGCACAAATATTTTTATTTGCTAAGAGAAAGCTGGGTTTTTACACACACTTTGGCAGCTTATTTTGAAATTAACTTTTCATAAGCATTTGTGCCAGTGAAACATGAGCATGTACATTGAATGTTAACATAAAAAAGGGGTGCGAAGGCAATTTACTTTTTTAGACTCATTATCCAGATACATAACTGAAACTCTAAGGCACTATTCCACCATCTAATGAGAAGTCCTGGAAAAAAACAGTGGAAAGGCTACAAAATGCCCCACAAATATCCTTATTTCGAAATTATGAGTAGAGTAAACAATACTCATGTCTTCATGGTTTTATCACAAGGAAGCTTCTTGGATCTGCAAACATCTCTTCATCTCGTTTCCTTGTGTTGCTTTCAGCCTGCTTCATGCAGATACAGACAATTTTATTTTGTCTCAGCAGCAGCAGCTTTTGCTTCTCCTCCTGCCCTGGCGAAGGGGCAGCTCTGCCTGTCCTCCTAGTGCTGGCTGCCTCCTTCTACCTATATGGTCTTTACTAATGTTGCCACCACACATTGTGGGAAGAATTAAATCCTTCTCGGATAAGGAGTTATTGTATTAAAAAATAAACTTGCTTACATCAAGTGCTTTCATAAGTGCCCCACTCCATGTCGTTATCTTTGGAAAGGGCACCCCAGAATGCAAAGCCCACGGTTTCTTGGCAAATGTTACCTTTGCTTGGTTATAGGAGAGAAAAAAAAAAAAAAAAAAGAAAAAAAAAGCTGTTTTATACTGTCGACATCCTGACAAGTGAGAGAATAGACTCCAGAGGGAAATCTGCCTGCCTTGCCTCCTGCATGCGGGGATGCTGGTCATGGGGTGAAACTGCCCTGTCCTTAACGCCGCTCTCCTCCTGGTGCACGCTGTTGCTTTTCTCTCCCGCTGAGCACCGTTCACAATAGGAATAACTGTATACTAATTAGGGGCTATATCTATTAATTACGTGTTTGTTAGAGCATGACTGAGCAGCCTGCCGCTCTTTGGGCCGTATCAGGGTTTTTTTTTTCAGTTACATTTTCGTCCAGGAATGTTCACACAGCGACTGTGCCTGCTGGGGTGCGTCTTTCCATCCGCTTTCCCTTCGGGTACAGAATCTCTCGCCAGCGACCGTGACCAGCGGACCTCGCCAAGCCCACGCGTGGCCGAGGTGGGAGGGCACGCAGGGACCAGCCACGGGGAAGAGGCGGAGGGGACCCGGTGTGGCTGCGGGTCGGGGCGCATCAGCCCGTCCCCGGGACCCTCGGGCCGGGAAGCAGCGCTTCCCCACTAAGTGGGGCTTCCACGGCGCTGGCTCCGCTTCACGCTCTGGGCTCACTGGTACGGTCCCGGGCGAGCCACGGGTGGGCTCGCCGGCTCCGGAGTCTCGCGGGGCGCGCGGGTTTGGGCTCCCCCGAAGCAGTGTTTTGTCCCCCTAGCAAAGCAGCTGGAGTTAGCAAAGCAAAGGCTCCGCACCGGCGCTCCCGGGGCGCTGGCGCAGCCCGCCGGTGCTGATGGTGATGCCCAGGGCGGTCGCGCAGCATCTCCTTCCTCCTCCCGGCCGGAGATCTTGCCCCGGGCCCTGCGCGGGGGGGAACGCACAGCTCCGCCGCTCCGGCTTTTGTGTGTGCGCATCAGCACAGCCCGGGGATAGCACTACCACGGGTACGACCGAGCCCCGCAGCCACGCACCGGGCTGGGGGCCCGCACGGCACCCCCGTCCCACCGGGCCTCCCCGCCCCGCCGCTCCCGAGCAGCATGCACCAGCCAGCAACCTACTGCGGGGGGGGGGGGTGTCAAAAAACTTTACTGGCACCAGCTAGGGCCGGCACAGGAGACCCCCTCTGGGCAGCCTGCACTGCCCCCCACCCCGGCTGGCTGCCCATGCAAGCCAGAAAGGGCTCACCCCACCCAGTCCCCCCCCCCCCCCGCCTCTGGGCTTTTCGCATCGCAGGTCCCACCCGGGAGAAGCCGACCTTGCCGCGAGTGTCCTGAGGATGGAGGGACCCCGGGCTGAGGGCTTATCTCTACCCGAAGAAAGTCCCTTTTTCTCCTGAGCCCTGCGGTGTTGTCTTAATGGGGCCGGGGCGAGGGGAGGCTCGCAGAATTGGGCAGGAGGCTGGGCTCTTCAGAGTACGGCCGCTTTAATTGGCTCATTTTTTT